>JADLZK010007744.1:0-156268 GCA_015847255.1 Hyparrhenia diplandra | reverse complement strand
AAAGAGCATATAGCCTGTGTTCTCCCAAATAGTCTCGAAAGAGAGAGATATGTTTCCTACAGAAAAAAGTAGAACTAGGCTTTCACCTCATTCGCCTCATGCACCTACCATCATATTCACTACACTATACACGTGTAGTATTTCAAGTTCGCATTCTATTCATATTATAGAAATGCATATGAACTAGAGTATAGTTATCTTTACAACATAAAAAGAATAAAACATGGACACTTTTTGGTGCTATATTGGTTTGGGGTCACTTTGGCTCTGCCCATGCGATCCCGTCACCACACGCATGCAGTGGAATTGGAAAAGAAAATCAACGAGAAGAGGAAAAAGAAATCACGCCCTGGGATCATGCATGCTCATGTCTTGGAATGTACACAAGGAAAGCTAACCCCACGAAAAGCCCAATCACCGCCACATGCACGAGTAGAAAAGGAAGGAAAGAAAAAATCTCGGTAAAATCATAGTCATTCAAAAGTGGTACAGCTTGCTTGCATGGCTTGCCATTTAGTTAGGTTGATACCCCTTATTCACGGCCTTCCTAATTGCTCCATTGACGAACGCTTGTTTGACTGAGAAGAGCTCAACGAGGCTCTACATAAGTTGTTCCTGCTATGTGCAGACTGCAGAGGCAACACACGTAGTCGGCAGTCTCATCGAGGAGGCTACAATACTCCATCTCGGCGCCGTCGAAGCACGTCAGGCCTAGTCGGTTCCTAGACCGCCTCGGACATATATTTATACGGTTAGTATAGCATATTTTGTTTTAAGTTTTCGTGAGATTTTTTTACGCAATGTGATAGGTACTAATATTTACATATATAGTCAAACATGTGTACATGATAATATGGACATGCGACATAACTTATTTGTAAATTTATTGGCGCATGAAAGAAGATATGGAGGAGAGTTTTGTCCCGCTGATATAAAACATTATGTTAGCCACATTAGAAAAGTCTATAAAGTAGAGTTCGAGACTCACGACGTCGTGCTCTTTGTGACCGTAATAATTTCACAAACTTTATTTTTTTAATTAAATATCACTTTAACATCGATATATTAATTTCACATTTGTCATCTTATCATGTGATCTCTTATCATGTGATCTGTTTGTTTTTAATACAGAATGTTAGATATCCCAGAAGAACGCACGGGCATGAAGCTAGTCCTCATATATATTCATAACGTGATAAGGACATCCTAGGGCACAATTTGGCCAGCGCACAACAGTGTAGACGTCGGCAGTCAGATATGCGGTTTGGCCAAAGCGCACAACAAGATGTAGGCGATATTCGTGGCCCGAGCATGGTTTGGCCAGCGCACAACGTGTAGGTGGCAGCTGCGTATGGTTTGACCAGGCTCACAACAGCCAGAAAGCGGCACCGTGGAATGTCCAAATTAATCTCACCTTGCTTAACTTGGGAAGAGTCCACCTTAAAAGGGAGAGCCACCATTCCCCTATCACACCTGGTCTTTTGGGGTGATTGGACCTTTCCTGGTGGGCCACACTCATCATAATGTATGTAGTCTATATGTTAAAATATTTGACTCTCCAAAATCATTTAAACGACTTATAATTTTGGATGGATAGAGCACAGTTTATAAAGCACATTTGTAGCCACGCTTCTCCCACAACCATTTCTACTATCGCGCAACAGCTGGGACCAGCTTATTTTAACCACACTTTTACCCTACTAGTGTAGCTTTTTAGAGAAGAGGCCTTTTTGACTGATCTACCGAATAGGGCCAAAGTTTTTTCTAACTGCTTTTGTTGCGTGAAGGCCTCCCTGCAAGAGTTCAATGAGAGAAACCAAGGAGCAAACATTTGCAGCTGAAATAGCTTGGTTCTTTTAGTAAACAAGTAAAGCACTGGGTACTGCAGTTTAGTAATACATCCGTTAAACAGATCATTGAAATCAGAGGTCTCTTAAAAATAAAAAAGTAAAGTGGGAAGCAAACTGTAAACACGAGTAATACAAGCAAAACGGAATGCGTTGTCATCAGCAAGGCAAACAATTTTTCTACACTGCAATTGAGTACGTTTAAAAATGACTGGCACAGGCATGTTATCAAAATACCAATTTATTCAATGTTTTCATCTAGTAAGTAGGTCAGTTTAAGGATAACACTACATGTAAAACTAAACAAGAAACGGCTGTAACAAAAAGTACAGCTAAATGTATTACTGCCTGGTGCATGTGACAGCTTAGTTTTGCTCGCTGTAACGCATGATCCCATAGACATCAACGATGCCAGGAGGAAACACCGGATCTGTCGCTGCTCTCACAGCGACCTTCGCCACGGAGGCAACACTCACAGGGGGTCAATATAGGCCCAATAAGTGGTAATCTAGCCAATGGTTTTGCATTTTGGAGCACCTGCAGAGATAGATCAGTTTCATACTAAATCAAGTCACATGGGAAGAAATTCATAACGAAATATATAATATATTACTATGCCAATAATAGTTTGCATAAAGCATTAACCACAATAATCAATAATTTCTGCCAGTAATCTCTAAATAGCATTAAATCAAGAGCCCATTGGTTGGAAGAGTGAAAGAGTTAATATATAACAAATCATAGATGTAATAATTCAGATAATGAAATAAAAATAACCATGAAAGCTGCCACGAATATCCTTTGGGGTATAAGGCACGAAAGTTAGATTTCTGTATGGCAGTAAAATCAATGGATTTGTATGTCAATCGTGTACGTTTAAAAACATTTGATGCAAAACCAAATGCACCAATATCTATTGGAAAGGAAAATAGGTAGTGAAGAAGGGCTAATGATCTTGCTCAATTAAGTGGGTTGGAAACTTCATTTTCTGATTAAGTTCACTAGACCAACATGTGGGGAAAATTGCAAATTATGTGTCCATTAGATCCATTGCACTGTAATGGATGTATTAAATCATCATGCGACCAAGACCAAATTATATCTCCAACAGATTACCAAAAGCCTCCCCAGTACCAAAAGAACTGCCTTTTAGAGATTTAGAATGCTGCAACAGATTCCTGAACCATCGCCAATGCCTAATATTTTTGAGTAATCACCAAAACACACCCCATCACCCTCAAATGAAGGGGATGAATGCATCTTCATTATCCAGCGGTTGTTGTTGGTGCCACAAAATTTCACGTGCACAACAGAGACCATCCCTTGCAGCGGCTAATGGCATTGATGAGCAGCACCATCGGTTGGACAGATCTGGACAAGTCAAACTAGAAATACCAACCAATGAGCAGCGTGGAATAACCGAGCCACCGGCGAGGTGTGCGTGGCTGCCTCCCTCCGTTGAGGTCGCCTCCTCCAGCTCTGCCTCCAAGAAACCTGTCATCTAGACTGCGCCTACAGAGGCAGTGATGTAGCCTAGAGGAGCGGTGGCTGTGATGCATGTTGGCCCTCGATCTCCTACACAGGTGAGCAGCTAGCTCACCAACACTCACACAAAACTCACATGGCTGTAGATAGAAGAGAGAGTGAGAACACACACAAGTGCTGCTGCACTTTCCTGAATGCTGCAGGACGCTAGTGCTATGGCTATGGCTGTGCTCTTGAGAACAGGATACTGCACTCCCAGCACACTCTGCAGGTGTAGCAAACTAAACTGCAATTTACATTACCATGGCTGAAATTATATACAAAGTCAAGTCTAGTCTACTCTATATAGTCCTACTTGGCTGTTAGGAACTTGCTACGAAGTTGCTCTGCAGTTGCAAGTGCACTGCACTAGCAAGGAAATTACACTACCTGTGCAAGGCCACCAGTGGACAGCAAGGAATTGACCTATTGTCAACCTTCTGAACCAGCAAAACAAAGCAGCAGCAGATTATCTGACAATCTTCCCCTAATCCTACTGCTAACCCAAAGCCTCAATCACACCATGCCAATCTTCAGCTTGGTGAGGATGCGAGCAACCTGTCGGCCGGTCTCCATGAACTTGATGACAATCTGTCCTCCATAGACACAATCCCAAAGGAAATGATACTTCCATCAATGTGCTTGCTTCGCATGGAGGACAGGGCTCTTAGCGAGGGTGATGGCGGGCTGATTGTTCACCATCAAGGCTGGCCGAAGAGCTTCCTCACCCATCAGCTCGCCAGCAGCCGGCGCAGCAAGATCGCCTAGCATGCTACCGTGGCCACTACCACATACTCCGCCGCAGACAGCGCCACCACCTTCTGCTTCAACGAATGCCATGAAATCAGGGCTGATCGAGGAGCATGCCAAAGGTGCTCCGCCTCTCATCAATGTCACACGCCATGTCTGCATCATTGAAAACTGTAAGCTGCAGCCCACCTTTGTCATCAGTCTAGGGATTGCTTCACTGGGCTAGCGGTCTTGAGGAAGACACTCCCTAATCCACCGTCCCCTAGAAGTAGCGCAGAAGCCACTTCATTACAATCCAACGATGCTAGTGGGGATACTCCACAAACCGACGGACATACCCAACAGTGATGTCCGGCCGTGTATGACTCATATATTGCAGCCCACCGATAATGCTCGATAGCGCGTCGCTCCACCTTCGCCACGGTGCTGTTCTTTGAAAACTTCAGCCTTTCCTCCACCGGAGTCGCACTCGGCTTGCAATCCACCATGCCGCTACGCTACAACAGCTTCACTTTTTGCGAGTCGGAACCAAGCTGCAATCTCATACTTGAAGTCGTTGATGTCCGCAGAGCGCCTCGGTGCTGATCAAGTCATCCACATACACATCGACGATGAGCTCCTCCCTTACCCCATCGCCGCGTGTAGAGCACATGCTCTATTTTGCAGCGCGTGAACCCAAGCACGCCTAGCATGGCTTCGAGCTTGGCGTTCCATGCCCGGGTGCCTACCTCAACCTGTAAAGGCCTTGCAAAGCCATAGGACCTTGTGCTCAGCACCCCTCGACGGCAAAGCCCAAAGCTTGTTGACGAACACCGAACACCACCTCTACCAGCTCACTGCCGAGGAACGCTAATTTGACGTCCAGGTGATGAACGCACCAATCCTTCGTTGCTGCCATGTTCAGCAGCAGGTGGACCGATACCATACGCCGCCCGGCGCAAAGACTCCTCGGTCGATGCCCTTGCGCCGACAAAGCCACGGGCAACGAGGAGCAGCTTGTGCTTGACAATGGCGCAACGCACGCCCGCTTCACCTTGTAGACCATTTCAACCCGATTGAATGACAACCAGGAGGTGGATCAACGAGGTCGCACGTCCCATTCTCTTCAATCTCCTTCATCTCCTCCAACATCCAACATCGCCGCCTCCTATTGGCAACCCGCCGCCTACTCAAACGTGAGCGGCTCCTCCAAAAACAAGGAGCAGCTCCTGATCGCCGAATAACCGGCTTAGCCAAACCTGGTGCAGTTGTGTCACCAACGAGGTTGTCGGGCTTGCAAAACATCACCTCCTCACCATCGCAAGGCATCCATGTACTCGTTGATGTCGCTTGAGGAGAGGCAAACTTGGCTGACCTCACTAGAGGTGTCCTGTTCCCTAGCAGGTGACTGGTGGAGGTGTGTGTCGCCGCCGGTGGAGTCCGCCCCGCTTCTTGCCATGGCCACTTGACAAGGCACCCGATGGACGCCACCTCAGCTGCTGGACTTGATGCGCCCACAGCCGCTCGTATGCCCCACAATCTCCTCTGCTGGATCACCATGTGCTCGATGATGAATGTCCCGCCGATGCCACATGCTTCCCCCGTGCCTGAAACCCGCCAATTCTAGGCCACCTTTTTGTCAAACGCCACATCCCTCGAGACCACCACCTTGCGCCCACGCGAGCCGCAGAGCTGACAGGCCTTGTTGCCATCCTCATAGCCTAGAGGACCATCGGTATGCGGAATCCTCTAACTTTGATGTAGAGAAGGATAACTCAACTTCAACTATGACGTGAAAAGTTTCTTACAGCTATACCGCAACACTAGCCATGTTTGAGCATCCTTATTCCATATCAAAGAAAGGTATTGAAGTCTAGTTTCCAATGCAACAAACGGTGCATCTTTTGGACTTCCGAGCTAGAGTTTGTCTATTTTAGTGGAAGGCGCACATGTTGTTGGTGGTTGCGCCGAGAGTTGAAGAGATTGCTTGAGTTCAACTTCAATTAGCCAAATGTAAACAAGACCTTTGGTATGGTGGTTAGCACCTAGATTAAGTGTCAACTTTTCACATACTTTTCGTCGTTGTATAAATATCCATGAAATCCTTCAATGTAAGTGCCTTCTTGATTGAAAATACAGCCACCTTGTGTGTGTTCTTCTCCTCTCATGGAGAGAATATTTGGAAATCTTTGGTAAGGCATGAGTGCTTTGCAATCTTCATTCTTTTTTTGACTCGAGGGGGGCGTAACACCGAACTTCTGTGCCTCCAGCTTTGTGCATTCAAGTCTATATGGCGTGATTGTATGGACTAGTTTTGTCGACGCATGGAAGGGTGAACGCTTTACGCTCGTCGTGGGTGCAAGATCTCATGGTGCACTACCTTCCATCGTGGCGCTACCAGCCTACCTCTCAATCGGTCGTGGAATGGTGAACGTTTCAACAGTTCGTCGTTGGTGCAAGCTCGGGTGCGCTACCTCTCCATTGGCGCTACCGCGCGCTACCTCTCAATCAGGTCATGCAACGATAATTATCAAGTTTAGTTAGGCTCCACTCTCAAGATTGGGACATACAAGTTGCACACGCCTTCCATGCACGCTTGCATGTGAGGTTCGACTTCATCTTCTTGATGTGGCCGATGCACCCAAACGCCCCGCTTGTGCTCTAACCAAACTTGGTGGGCGCATGGTTGAGGACGAACACCGCCACGCCACCGCTTTCCCATTGGTATGCCCGCATTGACCGATCGGTTCACCACCGTGGGTTCAGCCGCACTACCACACCGCTTTGTCGCGACGAGTACGGCACGGTGTTCGCGCACCACCCCTTGGCTCGCCCTCTCGCCGCGAGCTTCTTATTGATTGTGCCTCAACCCGCGCTTGAACTTCTTGATCGCCAATGTCGCATCATCTTTGCTCTTCAAAAATTGCATGCATATAAATGGCAGTACTTATCCATGAGCCACCAACCATGCATGGCCGAACGTAATATGCCCGCAGAGATTATCGTGGTCGTCACACAGCTTGCCGACATGCTCGATGTGGGCAGTCCACGCACCATCTTCTCCAACCACCCAAGCGTGTCGGCTCAAATGTCTGAAACCGGTCATGCCACAGCCACGCCTTCCTCTGGGTGCCGCACCGCCAGCATAGCGCTTGCTCCACCTTCAAATCAAGCAAGTACAACCGACTCACGGAGTGGCTGTAATTTCGCAAGAAGACGCTGCTCATGGTCCCGACTCCTTAGAATGCCACAACTTCACAGCCACTCGCCCTCCAACTGGCCGATGATGACGATACCGACGACAACAATTGTGCTTCTTCGTTTTCATCAACAATCCTAAACATAAAATAGAGTTGATTCACCTTTAATTTTTGAGTGGTTAACAAGGTCATATCTGAGCCTATCATGTCCTCATCAGATACTTAAGTGCAACCAAGGATGATGGTGCCAATAGACATCCGTTAGCGCACAATGCTCCCCGCTGTGGCACCAGAAGATGATGGTGGTGCCACAGCCTCGAATCTCCACCTTCGAAGTCGCCACCGAACTTCACCAACCCCGCCACGCCGCCAACAAGCTTGGACAAGGCCTCCCTAGAACCTTTGCTCCACGCCGCCCACTTGAGCTTGGTGAACAAGGGCGCGTGACTGATCGAGATGGATGGCTTGCGGTGCCTTCCTCTGCTCCGCAACTGCCACCACCTTAGCTTTCTTTTTCTTCTTCTGGATTGAATTTGGCATGCAGTGGCTTCTCAAAAAAACTTATTTACATGCAAATCCAGTGCTAACAAATTTTATTTTTCAAAGTAGCATTTAAAATGCCCTAGACAAATGCTCTTCATTTACCCCTCAATATTACATGTTTAAAACTATAGCAATTATGATTTCAAAAGTGGCATTATTGAAGATTTGTCATCCAAGACTGAAACTGCAAATCTGGCACCCAGACTATTTCAATTAAGTTTGACTCCTCACTGGATACATGAACTACAACACACAAAACCATGGGAACCGATCTATTACAACCAACCGATTTCAGGTTACATTGTTGCAGCTACCTCTCGGGCAGTTGCTAAAAACCAAAATATGCATACACCCATAATAACAGGGTTTCACTTACTATTTAAATGAAATGAAAGAAGTAAGGAGAGAGACATCACCATCTGCATAGGAGAACCAACAAGACCAAGAGGTATCTTTACACTACCCACTCCGACGAGTTCCATGAATAAAACCAGGCCTCAGTATCACTCCTAAAGAAAACAAGTGAAAAATATAAAATCATAGTGTCACATAGATTGTGAGCATGATAATATGAAATGAGAGATATAACAAACAAATCCAGAAGGATTACTTCATCTGGTGGGTAGTTGATTATTATTAGAGGAGTACGCCATGGCCCTATGGCCTGTTAGTATTAGGGTTAATTACAAATAAGGGTCGCTTATTTAGTGGACAAGTAAGCCTTACTTGGAAGTGAAGTAAACCTCTCTATATAAGTGGCATTGATTTAACTATATGAGTGCCTTCTAAAGACGTTTATTTTACACACAGTTTGTTTCTTCTAAACTTTTGTTTGATTTTGATGTGTTAATGTGCATGCAGGTTAGAGTTCGGATGGGGAGCATCATTTTTTTAATTGTTATTCTCTGAATAGCAGCCAATGAGTTCAGCATATTGGCACACAGCTCCTAATTCACGAAGGAAGGACCTGTTGTATTTCATCTGAAAGCCCCATTGCTTCTAATTCAATAAGGAACGGTTTAGAAGAATCAGGATTTTGTGATTGCACAGGGCTCTGTGATTGTGATATAGCCTATTGCCAGCACTTTTAGTTGTCTTTTTCTCTGCTGATCAATGACTATCCTAAGAATAACATTATCCCCACACAAGTTTTTCGGATTAGCCTGAATAGTGGTAATACAACGGGCCTTCCTTGGTCTGCATGGCTCGATTTTCAAATACTTCTATTGATAAATACCTTATCCACTGTCAGGACAAGTACTGGCATCAAGGTTAGATGTACAAATTTATGTTCAGGATCTGATGGCTTCAAGGGTAGATTATGAAACTATTGTTCACCCACCACACATGGGTGTGAAAAACAAGTGTTTTTGTTTGATTGATAAGTTAACATCCAGTCAATCTAATATTTATTGTTTTTTATTCTTTTGCACAGGTTGCTTCAATAAGCTGGTGCCACTGCATTTCAATCACTATAATACACTTCAGTTATAGGCTTCAGTCCAATTCGAATTACATTTCAGTCTTTTCAAGATAAGAGCAAGAAGCTGACACACATCAAGTATGTCTTCTTCGGAGCAGTGATGCCCTGATCCTTGAACTGCCATCAGCCCGATTAGTGAGGGAGAGCAACAAAAATGAAGGCAAGGAGAAGAAAGGAATATGTTGCAGCTCTGTAGCCCTGCGGTGGTCCCTACTGCGTTCTGAGGTCTTGCAGCCAGAATAGGCAAAAACTCATTCTGTTTTTCATTTATTAAGTGACCATATTTTTTTCCAATAGAAACTCATAACTAGATGGTTGTACGTATGAATGGAATCTAATTGTTGGTAATATTTTGTGGGTTTGGGGTGAGAGATATAAGAGCTATGCCTATCTCAATATTAATGTACTGAATTTGAAGTTGATGCAGCATGTTTAGGCTTGACATTTAGTTTCAAGACTTCATTCGCATCTTACAAAAATTCTTATTTCTCAAGTCCATCAATATCTTTTAACACAATGATGCATGTCCTTATTCCATTAGTTTGAGAATTTGTATTTCTTTCATCCTCTGATTAATTTTTGTTTTATGATTTATTTTTTAGATGTTACCGTGCTTAGCACGGGCAATATACTAGTTCTCTTTAATACAATGAAACACAGGTCCCCTGCATTTTCAACAAAAAAGTCTAAGACATAGCTGTGCTGCAGGCTCTCATAGACGAATGTATTTTTGGTGCTCCGCTGGAGAAAAGGCACCTTGGGGATACTGGTCAGGTTGTTTGCTGGGGGACTAGACAGCTAGTTTTGAAAAATGTCATTAGTTTCTTGTTTTATCCTGTTTGTGTGGTTGTGTAGGTGTGAGTTTAGAATGTTTTTGGGGGACTTTGTCCCTCTTGTGTACTTTCTTATTCTTTAGTGTAATGATGCATAACTGTCTTGCATGTTCGAGAAAACATCTTGGACAAATTTGAATCCAAATTGTTGCAGACACATGTCTCAGGACTTCCAGCAAGAAAACTCAAGATACCGGATGGAGTGAATAGAAATAGCAAATTTTCAGCTATTTATTACATGGAATCAGCAAGGCCCTTAATAGCTTGTAGGCAGTTACCTTCTTCAGGAATAGAGAATGTGTGGAGGCATAAGTTAATAGCCAGCCTATTGCTCAGACAAGCAATTCACCCAACTATAACAATACCTAAGGCAAGTTAAAGAAGGATCCTATGTTTTTTTTTTTTTAACAAACAGGATTGCCAACAATCAAAGATGACTTGCCTCCATATGTAAACTTCGACAACAATTCAGCTTCAGAAGCTCTCTGAACAAAAATAAATTAATACATTAGTGAATTTTAAAAATAATTGTTGCCAGTAACATAGGATTACAGGGGACAAAAAACTATAATGTGATGGAACACTGATATCTTACAGGCTTACTCCCTCAGCTTCCTAATACATAGAACTGATAGAATTGGATTTCTCAATTAGGGCTAACCCTAGAAGGGTAGTCATATAGTTGCATACATGGGCCTCATGAGCCTAGCCACATGGGCCTAATACTCATACTCCAACACCCGCAAGTCCGAACTACCGTCGCAAATGAGTTTGCGTGACCGACACGAAAAAGAAGTACACCACATGAGCCCCCCACATACGCAACTAGCCACGGGTGATGTTGAGGCCGAGCGAAACTCGGTGAAGGTCGAGGATGGGAGACCCTTGGTGAAGATGTCACCGAACCGGGAGGTGGTCGGGACATGCAGACCCGAACTTCGCCGATGGCGACCCGATCACTTACAAAGTGTAGATCGATCTCCACATGCTTGGTCCTCCGTGCTGCACAGGGTTGGTGGAGAGGTAGATCGGCGCCGACGTTATCGCAGTGAGACCAGCCGTTGTCCCGAGAGAGGGTCGTGGAGCTCGGGCGAGGAGCTGCCGGAGCCGAAGCCTCGCCCACGCCGCTAGCAACGCCGCCGATCCGCCTCAAGACCGAGAGCGAGACAACCGGTCCGACGCTATCGACCAGACACCAAGTTGCCGCCAAGGAAGACGGCGTGAGCCCGGAGGTGGAGCGCCGAGTGTCGGGACACCCGGCCCAATCGGCGTCGCCGTACACCACTACCGGTGGAGGGAGACCGGTGAAGCAAAGAACCCGTAGTCAACGGTGCCGCGGAGGTAGCGAAGGAGGCGCTTTGAGAGCGCCCGGTGGGGGCTCTCGAGGATCATGCATGTAGAGGCAAATCTGCCGCACGGCGTAGGTGATGTCCGGCCCGTGAAGGTGAGGTACCGGCGCACCAAATGAGACACCGTACTCGGGGGTCTCGCCACGGATCGCCTCGCCTCTCGACAGCCTTGCCCTGTATCAACCGGAGTGGAGCAAGGCTTGCAGCCCGTCATCCCCGCCGCCCCAGATATCAAGAGTGTACCGCCGGGTGAAGAAGAAGTCCAAAGGGGACGAGGCTCAACAGCGACCCCGAGAAAGTGGTGGAGCATGCCCGCATCCTTCAAAGGAAACTCCCCGCCGAAGAGCGCCGATGATGCGGTGTAGTAGTGAAGGACCGGAGGTCGTGGAGGACAATGTCATCAACATAGAGCAGCAGTAATGCCAGCCTCAGCCCATGGTGGTAGATAAACAGGGACGATCCGACTTGGCCTCCACAAAACCCAAGGACACCAAGAAGGCCGCAATCCGAGAGTGCCACGCCCGAGGGGCCCGCTTGAGGCCGTGAAGAGACTTGTTGAGCCGTTGCACCATGTCGACGAGAAGAGTCGACAAACCCCGCCGGCTAACCGCAAAGACGTTCTCTCGGTAAGGCTCCCATGTAGGAAGGCATTCTGACATCCAACCATGTACCGCCAGAGCGAGCAAGAGCCGCTGAGAGCACCGCGGGCGACGGTGGCCGGCTTCACCACCGGCCGAAGGTCTCATCATAGTCAACTCCCCGCGCCGAGTAAACCCGCTAAGAACCCAAATGAGCCTTGTACCGCTCCGGGGTACCATCCGCCCGCCGCTTGTGTGTCCGCATCCACTTGCCTGACAACGCTGGAGCCGGCGCGGGCACCGATCCCAAGTCCGGTTGGCGAGGAGAGCCGCAGACTCTCTTCCATTGCACGGCGCCGAGGGCCTGGACAGTGGCGCGCGAACCGGAAGAGGGTACCGGGAGACCCGCGAGTCGCCGGCATCGCCGCAAGAGCCCGGGGCCCGAGAGTACCGCCGCTGCGTCTTGCGCCACCATCGGGTGAACATGACGCGGTCACGGTGAAGCAACGGGCGGTGGTACACCGCGACACAAAGACGCGGCGGGGGGACGCGGGCGTGGAGTAGGCGTAGTCGGTGGTGAGGAGGCCACCGGTGGTGGCGGTGTCGCCGGTGAAGAAGACACCACCGGTGGTGACCGCGAGCCGCAGACGAAGGAGAGGCCACCCCCCTGGCGAGGTGGCGGGACCGCCGAACCCGGCGCCGTAGGTGCGATCGCTCAAATAAACGACCCCGGTGCAACGCACGTTTGGGCGCCGAGGTCCGGAGGAACGCATAATCGGCGTCCCGGCCTGCGGCAGGGCCGCCCGAGTGGCGAGACCCCGACCCGCACAAGGTGCCGAAGACGCGCGACACCGGGGCGGCGAGCCGACACGGTGAAGCAGACCTCGCAGAAAACAAGAAAAGGTGGTCGGGCCACCGGGTCGTGGGACACATGTCAAAGAGGTCGAGGTCGGCCGGGGAAGCCGGGTGGTGGTGGTGGTGGAGAAGGGGAAGATCGACTTATCAAACACCACATGGCGAGATGAGGACCCGACGAGAGGTGAGGTCATAGCACCGTAACCCTTTGTGGTCCGGAGAGTACCCGAGGAAGACACACACAGGTCGAGCGGGGAGCCGCTTTGTGGGGAGCAAAGGGCAGCTGTGTTGGGGTAGCACGCACACCCAAAGACACCTGGAGGTGCTCAGAGCGAGGAGGTGCCGAAAAGGGCATGGTGTGGCGTGGGAGCCGGGCATGCAAAATGAAGGAAGGCGGTTGAGGAGATAGGTGGAGGTGTGAAGACTCTCGCCCGTAAGCGAGCGGAAGGGACGCCGCGGGTAAGAAGGGTGCGCAGGACGCCGCTCGTGGTACGGATCATGCGCCCGCCTTGCCGCTCGGGAGGAAGTATACGGACAAGACATGCGGAGCCGGACCCCGTGCTCAAGGAAGAAGGCACGGAGGTGTTGTTATCGAACTCACGGCCATTGTCACACCGACGGCCTTGATGGTGCAAAATTAATTGAGTCAACACCCATGCGAAAAAGTGGTGAAGAGAGGAAAAAGCCTCCGACTTGGCACGCAAAGGGAAAGTCCACGAATAATGCGAAAAATCATCAACCACCACCAAATAGTATTTATAGCCGAGTTACCGATGACAGGAGATGTCCGTGAGGTCGCAATGTATAAGATCAAAAACATGAGCCGCATGTGAAGTGGAAGAAGAAAAAGAAAGACGAACATGGCGGCCCGCTTGGCACGCATGACACAAATGCTCATCGTGAGCTCGAAAGTACATCGAATGTCCGAAGCTACGGCTAAAGCCGCATCAAGGCGCCACGCCCAGATGGCCGAGACGGCGGTGCCAAGTAGTAGACGAGGTAGTGGCGGCGAAAAGCAAATGACAAAAAAGGCCGGGCGACGAAGAGGAAGAAGACGCCGAAACCGAAGAGTGTAAAGGGGCCCCGTGGCTCACACCGAGCAGAGGACGCCGGAAGCCAAATCCTTCACAAGAAGACCGTAGGAGTCAAACTCAACGTAACAAGAATTGTCACCAGAAACGACGAATAGAAAGGAGGTTGTGAACCATGGAAGGAGCAACAAGAACATCGAAGACGAAAAGATCCGTGAGCCCCGGGCACCCACGGAAGTGACAGAAGACACGACCCATTTGCGACCATGATGGACGGCTGGAAGGGAGGAAGAAGGAGGGTGAACCGACGAGAGTATACCAGGTCGGGAGTGGTGTGGTACGTGGCCCCCGAAGTCGGCGACCCACTCCGCCCAAAGAGAGGGGTCGTGGACGCCGTGGCCGTGGTAGGCGCCAAAAGCCGCCAAAAGTCCCAGCCAACCGCCCCGGCGAGGTACCGGAGGAGCCCAGTGGACGCCGAGTAGGCGCCGGAGGGGTCCGCCCACGGAGTAGTGTAGGAGTACCCCGAGGAGCACCAACATGGCCGCCGGTGGACGAGGCGTGCCCACGGAGCCGGCGCGCCGGGTAGGGCCACATCGAGATGCGCCCGACCACCACGTGCCGGAGAGGGGGCCAAGGTGCACCCCGAGGGGGCGCTGCCCGGAGGGTGGCCACCGCCACCGCCACCGCCTCGCCACCACGGCGACGACGGCCACCACCACCACGACGCCACCACCCCACACCACCGCCCCCCCACCACGGGCCGGGGGGTGCCAAGGAGAGACGACGGAGTGGACGGGCGCAGAGGTGGAGTCGCGGGGCGAAAATGGGCAGAGTGGGACGAGGGTGCCGGGCGCAGACCGCCACAAGTCGAACTCCCCTGGAGCTCCTCCATGACAAGGTCGCCACGGACCCGCAAGAAGCCGGGAAGGGGCGACCCGAGTGAGGATGCTCCCGAGGTGAGCGTAGCGGTCGCCGAGGTCAGCGGAGGACGTTGAGCACCGATACGGTCCTCCACGGCCAGCCAAGGTCGCCAAGAGAGTCCGCCATGGCCTTCATCTTGGCGCGTAACTCCCGCCGACAGAGAGGTCACCCGACGGCAAGTCCGGAAGCTCGCCGAGCCGCATAGCACGCGGTCTTGGCGTTGCCCGTAACCGCCCTCAAGCGCCCAAAGGCGCGGCGCGTGCGAGTGTTGCGAGGAGGCCGTGGAGGTCGACGGAGATCGCCCCCACGATCCAGAGAGGACGATGTTGTCCAGGCGCAGCCACGAGGGGGTAGGTGGCACGCCAACAAGGTCGCACAGACGTGGTCGCCGAGGGCGAGCGGCGAGAGTGAGGAGGACTGTGTCGCCCGCCGGCGAGAGATCGGCGACCCGCCGAGGACGGCCCGAACCGGGAGGCGGATGTTCGACCCCGCCACCGGGTAGTGGAGCCGCCACCGCCGTCGGTCACCGGTCGCGCTGCGGATCACCGTGGTAGAGGATCTGACGGCAGCACCGCCCCGCCCCGCTCCAAAACGCACCGCGGAAGAGGAGGTAGCCCCGCCGTCGGAGCGGCGGGAGGGGAAAGGTGCTCCACGGCACCACCTGGCAGCCGTGGCATCGGCCGCCACGCTCGCCGCGCTCCATAGCGACGGCGGCCTCCCGCGCGCCGAGCCCGCCCGCCCGCATACCCGGCCCGGCAAAGAGCCGAGGGCGCGGTGAGAGCGCACGCCGGCGACACGGCCGACAACGGAGGTGGCGGTCCCGGGAAGGGGTGGTGCCGGTCCGCGCAGCCGGCGGTGGCCATCAAGGTCGGAGTCCATGCAGGGCATGCCATAGGGCCTAGGTGCATTGAGGCCGCCCACGGA
Source organism: Hyparrhenia diplandra (assembly GCA_015847255.1). Classification (NCBI taxonomy): domain Eukaryota; kingdom Viridiplantae; phylum Streptophyta; class Magnoliopsida; order Poales; family Poaceae; genus Hyparrhenia; species Hyparrhenia diplandra. The sequence continues at coordinate 140,451 of JADLZK010007744.1, read as the reverse complement.
GTGTCCAAAGACGGTGAAGACCCCACCGACCCTCCGCTTGCGCCAACCGAGAGACGTAGGACAGAGACAGAGGACGGCCGGGCTCCGGAGGTGCACCGCCGGCGGCTGAGGTGCCGCCGGGCGGGCCGGGCTCCACCGGGCTCCACCGGGGATGGCCCGCCGGGCGGCCGCTGGAAAGAGGAAGGCCCGCATCGCCCCCAGGCCCGCAGGGCCCGCGATCCGCGCCCTCGATGCCGCGGTCCGCGCCGCCGCCGCCGCTTGGCCGCGAAACTGCCCGAGATCCGCCACCGCTGCCGTGGTGGCGCCGCCCGCGGGGAGGCGCCCGCCGCCGGCGGCCGTGATGGCGCGCTGCGGGCCCGCGCCGGCCGCTGCACGGAGGGCGCCGGCGCCGGGGGTTCCCGTGCCTCGCGGTGGAGCAGCCGGCGATGCGATGGCAGCGGCGGCCGCGCGGCGCCCAAGTCGGCCGGGAGGTGAGGGGCGGAACTCAAGAAGTACCGGGGAGGAGGGGAGGAAGTGGCCGGCCGGCCATGGTGGCGGCCGGCGGCAAGAAGAAGCCTCGCGGCCGCGCCCGGCGGCGGGGGAGGAGAGGGAGAGGGAAGGGTGGGGAAAGAACCAGCTTTGATACCATGATAGAATTGGATTTCTCAATTAGGGCTAACCCTAGAAGGGTAGTCATATAGTTGCATACATGGGCCTCATGGGCCTAGCCACATGGGCCTAATACTCATACTCCAACAAGAACTTTGGATTAGCTAACACAACTAGGCAATCAGGTTTAGACAGAAGAGGACTCAAATGGTGCCCTAACAAGGTGGCGTGGAGCACTGTACAGGTTTGAACAAGGCCATATGGGAAAATTCACAAGGATCAGCGAGGTGCGAAGTGAAAGAAGATGGATTAGCATATGTATATTCTCATAATCGAGATTAGTTGTAGGATACATCTTATAGAGAGACTTAAGGCTAAGAAATAAAGAGGCAATACACCGTAGAGATCCTAGGCGCATGCCGAGAACGTAAGTGGCACAATGGGCTAGTCCGCGCAGTAAAAGACGCCGGAAAGGCATTAAATCGGCATGTGGGCCGGCAAGATAGCCTACGCCCAAAGGGTCAGAAGAAGCGAAGGGTCAGGTCTTGACTATAGTGGCTAAAGTTTGAAAGACTGAGAGCATTCACATTGTGGGATCGAGAGACGAGTATGAAAGAGAGACTAGGGAGCTGGGCAGCCGGCTGGGCCAGCTCCTATATATATTTGTAATCCGCACCTATTGAGATTAAGCAATGAACAATGAACAAAGTTATCTCCTAATCTCATCCCCTTCACCCAAATCTCACCTCCTTCTCCCCGGTCGACTGTGCAATGCCCCATTGAAACACTGAACACTTTTAATGGTCCAACCAAATTGAGTGGAGACATAAGTAAAGAAGTATGCTAATGTGGGTAAGGTTTCAGACATGAGACGTAGGGGGAAAATCCAGAGGACATGTGAGCAGTCATCAAGAATAACAAGATAGGAGACTACATGATTCTTCATTCAAGACTTATCACATTCTAGACTTGTCACATTCTAGACATTCTAGACTATTTGTATTCTAATAGATAGTCGTTTGTTGTTGTTTGGAGCAGACCTAAGACGACAGTTGGAGCCGCCACTGCTGGCAGGAGTGGAAGAGAGAGCCTGCTTGCGGAAAGGTCGTAGCAGGTGTCTTCTGCTTGGCGAGGAGCACCGCCAGCCGCTACAACGTAGGCAGATTCATGGTGAGCTCCTCAAGGACAAGATCATTATGGACATCACAAAAAAAGTCGAAAGGGGCGTAGCGGTTGGGACGAGCCTTCATTTGATTGTACTTGCTATTGAGGCCACGGACAACATTGAGTACCAAGGTCCAATCATGGATGACTTCACCAAGGTCACCAAGAGCGCTGGCAATCCCTATCATCTTGCGGCCGAAAGATCGCCCTAGACGAAATGCAAAATTCAGCATCAAGGTGGAAACTACGAAGTTTCGCAGCTTGCCGAGGAACCGTTGTTCGATGTCAAGCCAGTGGCACGCCCGCCTCACCATGGAAAGCGGCGGCCGCGAACGAAAAGCGCGGGCTCTACCCTAGGCGCAAGAGCAGCTACATTGGTAACATAGTGGTGCGGAATCGCTGTGGCCCTCTCCTTGATCACGAGGGCAGCAAGAAGATCACAAATACGACAAAGAAGAATGCCAACCGCACTCCACCTAAGTGGCCGTGATGGCAGCGAAGGAGAGAAAGGAGCCATAACCGTGGAGAAAGGTAGGATGCGATAATGCGGTCGTTGTATTGCAATGGAGAGTACGCAAGTACATATAGGATCTTTGAGCATTCCCGCCAATGGTGCCCAGTCTCCATGCCTACAGCATGCTAACCCACACGCTTGGTCTAACACCTACAAGTATGCTAGCCCATACGCCTAGTCTAACACTCCCCGCAAATACGCCGAGCACGCCAGATGGTAAGACCGAGAAGAAGTCGACGAACATCCCCCGCGGTCATAACGGTGTAGTGCAAACGCTGACCGGAGAGAGAAAGCCACAAGTACTCATGCGATGATAGCCCTTTAGTGCCGTAGTAGCCGGTCGAGGTGGACGGGTCGGCCGCGGAGGAGGCGGCGGGTCGGCTGCCGCCGAGGTGCTCGAGTAAAACTCAGCCAGCCTTCATGCCGAGGACAACAGCAGGAAGGTAGCGGCGATGGCGGTGGTAGACGGCGAGTTTTGCAACTTGGGTCACGCCAGATCGGGCGACGACAAGTTGCAAAGAAAAGTCACGCCGAAAGCGTGGGTGGCGACTTCGCCTTCCTTCACAAGGTCCGCGGGCGGTGTCCGCGTGAGAACGGCCGAGGCGCGGAGGTGGATCGAGTGCCTACTTGACGAGGACTGGCGGCGAGTGGCGCCACCGCCCGAATAGGCGGCGACACCGGCGAGGGAGGCTTGACCACGAGCACGCACCGCAGCCGGAAGGCGCAAAGAATAACCTTGTCCTTCGGGAGTGTCGACGATGAATGACGACGAACGGCAGGGCGACGCAAACCGATCTCTGATCGGAAAAAACAAAACAACACAAGAGAGCATGGACGTACCTCCTGGGTACAATCTCGGTGCACCTAGCAATTTCCCTCGTAACCTTATCTCTTCCTCCCCATCGGAACGACAGAGAGAAACAGAGAGGCAAGCGGAGAGGACGACACCTTCCAAGCTAGGGTGCTCGTCGACGGCGGGTGCGCCCGAAAGTGGCACCTTCCACTCCCGCGGCGGGTCGGCCCGACGGCGCCGGAGGAGAGAGCCGAGGAGGGCGGAGCTCCGACGGCGCGGCGGCCCGCCTTAGAGGGCGGAGATGCGACGTGGTGGAGCGGGGCCGCAGGTGCGCCAGAAGCCCCGACGACGACGGTGGCGGGCGACGAGGTCGCCGCCACTCCTCCGGATCCGATTCCCGCGATCGGAGGCGCTGGCGCCTGGTCCGCGGAGGAGGGGCGGGCAGGTAACCGCGGACGTGGGCCGGTGGTGCGGGGCGACTTGGCTCCCCGATCTCCTCCGCAGCCATGGGTGACGGCGTTGGCGGAGTGCATGGGGGGCGGCGGCCGATGCACCGGCGGGCGACGAGGGATGGTGGGGCTTGCAAAGAACCTTGGTGACGACGGGCGATGAGGTTGGTCCGCTCGCTTCGCCGGGTGGACGACGACGGCGCGGGCGGATCGGCGATCACCGCATCCTAAGAGGGCGCCGCCGGGCGTAGATCGATCTCACCTTCCCGGGCGCCAAGTAGATTGCAATGAAGCGGCGGCGCGCTGCTAGGTCGATCGAAAACCCAAACTCGCGATACCATGTGAGAAAGGTAGGATGCGTATAATGCGGTCGTTGTATTGCAATGCAGAGTACACAAGTACATATTCCTAGCCAATGGTGCCAGTCTCCATGCCTACGGGGCATGCTAACCCACACGCCCGTCTAAACACCTACAAGTATGCTAGCCCATACGCCTAGTCTAACAATAACAGGGATGGCTAGAGCGTGTTTAGAGGCCACAAAGGAATGAACGTGAATCCCTTTTTTTTTTTTTTTTTTTGACGAAAAGCAACTTTATATTATATTAAAGCAAAGACTATTACAAGAAGGCCCTTAACAAAGAAGCCTATTACATCAAGGATTGTATAGGACCTAGTTCTAGAATCGCCACTGGAACACAGATCATCGACGGACGGCTGGTGTCGTTGATGCGGAAGGGCCTCGCCAAGCGCAGTTTGTAAAGGCCGAGGGCGGCGCCATTTAGTTGCTTCGCCGGTGAACCGAAGATATTGTTGAAGAAATCACCGGCGGGTAAAATACCGCCATTCCCAGAGCCAGTGGGTGGCTCACTGTTGAACCCGTGACGAAGGAACTGACGAGGTCTTGATGTGGATATTAGGTGTGCCGCTTGATAGAACATAGAAATAAAATTAAAAACAACAAGATAGAAGGATAAGGACCGTGGGAAGCCGATCGGATGAGAACGGGTAGCTGTCGTCCACGCGTCCGCCTGCATGTATCCGGGAAAAGAACACTACACGCATGTACCACACGTATGTGCTGGCCCCACAACAAGTGGGCCCCACCATGTGGGATACGGCATGCGTGAAAAATCTTCCCCGATTTCTAAATCGCAGTGGGACCTGGCAAGTGCTCTCGCCTCCGACGCCATGTACGGCGGTCGGAGGAGCTTCTTGCATGAACGCAGATGAAGGTGAGGACGCTAGGTACCTCCGCTGCGCATATGCGATGACCGCATCGCCCCCATCCGCCGCCGAATCCCGCGCCGAGGCGTGCATGGAGTCGGAATCGATTATTTGCGCCGGTGAGCCGCGGTCCGCCGCGGGCGTGCTCGACGCGGGGCCCGCTATATCGGGTGGTCGCGAGGCCGGGCGACCATGATCTCGCCCCCATCCCGCCGCCGGGAGTATTGCAGCCCGGGCACCGCCGCGCCCGCCGCGCTGTCGCGAGGCCCGCCATCCGGATGCTCGCGCCGGTGATGGAGACGCCCATCTCGCGCCGCTAACGGCAGCCGCGCGCGGTCGGGAAGGCAGCGGGCGCGGCAGCCGGGCATGGACGTGGCCGAGCTCGCCCCGCTATGGGCATCAACAACCAGTGTTGTCGCAGCCCATCGATTCCTTCACCGCCACCATCACCATCTTCAACTATCTTGAAGTAGAGAAAAACGAAGAGGAAGAAAAAAACCCATTATTTGTTTGGGGATGTTACAAGGAAGAAGGAGAGGGATGGAAGGGCGTAGGAGGATCGATCCTCCTCGCCGCTCGCCCGGCGAGCTCGCCGGAGAAGGAGGCAGGGGTGGAGGGAGGTGGTCAGGAGGGGAGAGGGGAGGGGTGATACCATGACAGAATTAATTAGCACCTGTGTATTCTCAATTTACAGGGTGCATCTTATAGAGAGATTTAAGGCTAAGAAATAAAGAGGCAATACACCAGAGAGAGATCCCAAGCGGCATGCCAAGAAACGAGGCAGCACGCTGGGCTAGTACCCAGGCGCCATGCCAGAAAGGCATTAAACTAACACATTAAATCTAACACTAAGTATTTAAAAACAAAGTTATTGGTCCAACTAGACAGACATTGAGAAACAGATAAATAAAAACAAATTTGGCACTGTTTATTGTTGTTTGAACTTGCAAAGCCAAAGTGGCAGACACTATATGCAAACCCTTTATACATGATTGTAATTATTTCATTTGCTAAATAGCTTATAACATAAAAAGGCAGTGCTAGAAGCTCCTACATGAGTGGGATCTGGGAGAGGGATAAAACCAAGGGAAGCCTTTCCCCTGCAAAATCTGCAGAGAGGCTGCTTCAACCCATGACCTGGTGAGAAATATCTAAATTCTTAACATATATACTTATTCTGAACCTGTTCATGGAAAAGGGACAGTACAAGGATACTAAAGAAAAGTACTACGCAATTTTTTTTAAAAAAATAAAGAATGCAGTATGAGGCAGTAGTAGTCAACAGCGCAAATAAATGCTATTATGAATACACCATAAAGCTAACACCAATACTCACTCTATACATTTATTGTTCAACCTGATCATAGGAAATGAGGATAAATCGAATCAATAAACACATAAAACTATTAGAACATCACTTAGTAATATGCAATTCCTGAAAATATTCTGATAGCTAATTTGAATATGGCATGCAATGGCACAAAAAATGATAGCATGAATATTTCATCATGGAACAAATAAACTATTAGAAGACAATATAAACACCTTTCTCTCGAAAAACATTTGTAACAGTATAGAAAATGCACACCATTAAGGCTAATCATATATTACCCCTCTAGTTCAAGTATAAGTTGTTTTGTGGTTCTTGTTGCTCTAAATTTCTATTGCTGCGATGCTCAATATATAAGAAATTATGTATATATTGACCATATGAAATGAAACCACTAGATTTCTGTCTTTGAAATAAGACCAATAGATTTATCATATAAAATACATTTATTATAACAAAACTTAGTCCAAGTGCCATCTTGGAGACCATTGAGATACTTAAATGACTTGCTTTTTGGGGACTGGAGGGAGCAAAAATTAATTTTAAAATGTGCATGGCATGTCAATAATCTCAAGAAATCACCTTGCCCTCGTAGTAGCCTTGCAATAAATAATTCAGTAAACCAAAGTCTGTGGCTGACACATATACATATCTCTTTACACCTGCAGATAGAAAACAGGTAAAATAACAAGCAGAACAAAATTCTTCCCAAATAAACTAAATTCCATTTGCCATATTTTTTCTTGCTAATATTTTTTTAAAAAAAAAGAATTTTAAGAACCCCTTGGAATATTACATCAAATTAAACAGTTGCATGTCTACAAAGCAAACATATTAACTGCAACAAGAAGTAATAGATTGCACTTTGTATTTTTTGGATGTTGCTAACTGTCAACCTGAATGGGTCCACCTGTCTCAAACGGAAATCTAGCATGGAAATGGTTTCTCAGACATACAATTTGCTTCCAATGCCCACCTCAAAAATGGTATGGTATAGTATTATTCAGAACGAAAAATATGGACATGATACATCCAAATCCAGTTAATAATTGGTAATGTTGCAGGTGTAACAATCATTGGTGCTTTTGCAGCGTGGACTGATGCTTGCTAGCTGAATAAAGTACTATCCAAGACTCTATGTTAGAATTTGTGACCATATTCATATGCAATTCGCTTACATTTAGTTTGTGGCAATAAAAAGCATTGTGGCCAACCTAAGAGAAGGATAAATGGGTCATTTTGCCATGTCCACTAGCAAGACTACTGGAATGTAGTCAATAATGTCATGAAAGGGATTAAAATTTAAGGGCGGTAGCATTGGTGGGATACAAGCTTTTAAGTGGCAGATTGGGGATACAAGGTTTAGTCAATGGCATATACAGAAATTTCCCGAGAAGAAACATGATATTCCTCAATAATGACATGAATGCTCAATAGCATTGCACCTTTCTCAGCTGCAGCCCTAATGGCATTGATGTTTGCAGTCCCATTAATCTTATACATGAAAGAATTTGATCCAAAACCTCCAACACAAGATACCTGCAATATTTTCTCTATTAGCGGCATTTCAGGAATTATCAATGCATGCTTGGATACTTCATGTAACAGATACATTCTGACTTGCCTAAGTCTTGTAGTTAAGAAACGCTTGATATTTCATAGTTAATATGCACTAACAGGGATATTTCAGGTATAAAGACATACAAAAGTCATATCTTCGTTGTTTCAAAAATTCTAAAACTTGGCACACTCATAGTGCATACACATATGTATCACAATGCAAAAGTTGGGATGTAAACTAAACAGGGCATACAAAAATAACAAATTTCACATATAAAACCAAATACATACAAACAGGGCATGTCAACTTTTTCATATGAGTACATATATGATGCACTGCCAAACATATATGACTTTTTGAATTAGTTTCCATGACATTAACTTTTTTCAATATCCCAAAAACAGGGCCTAAATCGAATAATGCCAAACATATGCGCTTGATCCCAAATAAGTTGATATAGATATAGATATGAAACATGTACTCAAAGCGATTGTTACAAATAAGATCTTGCCTACAAAACATCTACCCGGAGCTGTTGGTATAAACAAAACAAACACTAATTCAAGTTTAGGAACTTTGCACATGACATAATTTTAGCCAAAATCCTTATATTATGGGCTAGGGTGTGAGTGGTTCATGAGTCATGGCAGAGGAACAATTGACAAAGAGGGAGAGGGGCTTCCTGGTTGCCTCAGCTGCTGCTCCTTATAGTGAGATGGGCCACTGCAACAAACCAAATTTCTTATATCCCAACAAGCAACTATGGTAGTGCATGTCATGTCCCATGGGGAAGTGATTGGATAGGACAGCTGTGGGAGGTTGCTGGCCGCTCGACCACTTGTTTCCTACCCATGGTGGTCTGGCTGTGTTGAGGGTGAGCAGAAGGGAGGTGAGGTAACAGAGAAAGGAGATGAGAATTGGACTGACTGTAAATTGCTTACTTTATTCCATTGATCATACACTACATATATATTAGCTGTCTTCCTTCCTGAACTCGACTGCCAAAAGCAGCAGGCACTCAATCATTCTCCCCTGATCTTGCACCTGTCTTGGCCCTCTGACGGTGTCAGTAGGTATTTCCTACCATAACAGGTATTTTCTACCATAACAGTGCAGCAAGGCAAAATAAATCTCAGACACACATCAGAGCTGCGTATCATTATACTAAGAGGAAAAAGGGATAAGAACCCATACAAGAAACCTTGCACAAGCACAACAACCCACTACCATCCTAAACAAACAACCGCGGCTTTAACAAAAAACAGAGACGACCACTCTACCACAATCAATACACAAACAGCCCCTAGGCAAGAAAGATTCACCATTGTTAGTGTATATGTGTAGCGGCCCAATAGAGGCCCATGTACAGCCAACTATATACCCACCCTTCTAGGGTTTGGAGGAATACAAGTGTACATTATCCTCTATCATGGTATCAGCCTAGATCCTCTCCTCCCCACCTTCCCAGCCGCCGGCGCCGGCGCCCTCCGGCGAGTAGCCGCACCTCTTCCCTCACCTATCCTCCTTCCCCACCCTCTCCTACGCCGCTGCGCTTAGGAAATCGAGCCGCCGCGATCCCCGTTGGCCCTCGTACACGCCAGGGACGCGATGCTTTGGGCGCCGCAGTCGGTGCGCCGCCCCCGGCCGCCGTTCTCGCCGCGACGGGCGACCCGCCGCCGCCTCCCTCCTCCTCCGACCCCCCCCGCAGCACCGACTACCCCATGGCCTTCATCCACATCATCCGCTTCCATCCTCATGGCCCGCGTGGATCCCGCTCAGCCTCCCTTCGTGAGTAGCAGGTGGACTCGCCGTGCGGCTGCTGCTCCGCTCTAAAGTATCCCTCGGTTGCCATCATTCCCGCTGCTTGCTGCTCCTAGTATATTGAGGCCATTTTCTTTTCTTAAGTCCAATGCATCTGTTGCATTTGAGTCCATCCAAGTCCAGTTTCATCCACTACAATTCGTCAAAGCCGTGGCGTGTCCACAAATTTTGTCATATCAGCCATTTTTTTTTTTTTCATGGTTAGCTAAGTCCCGTCGATTTAGCTAATCACATCGCCATTGATGCGACAATGCCCTCTTGGTCCCTTTCGGAGCCGCTTTTGCTCCACGTCATGATCAATGTCCTTCTTATTTGTCGTCATCATCATTCTATCATACTGCTTGCCATTTTGCAGCAGTAATCTCTCTATTCTTTATTTGGCTTGATTTGACACATCTCTATTCTCGCCGAGTTCAAAGTCTCCAAAGCAAGGCTCGTGTTTGAGTCGAACGTCTTGGTTTGTGAAGACTTGTGGTATTTGCTGACGCATCTGGTTTGTGAAGGCAGTACCCACTTGTGGAGGAGATCATTTCATCGACATTGTTCAAGAGCTGCACGCTTCGACGACATATTCTATTTTGGATTTTGATGTAATTTTTTTTTTTTTTTTTCGTCTAGTGTGTTGTGCCAACTCTGCAAATGCAACGCCATTACATTCATGTTGCATTTGAGAGGGGTGTTAAGGTATAATATAGTCAAAGGGCATTAGGGTAATCTCCTAGTTTAGGGTTTTACTAAGTCTCCCTTGTACTCTATATATTCTCCCCTTTGGGCCTCAATAGCACCAATTCAGTTGTGTCATTCTCCATTCGTAACGGTCACCACCCCATAAACTACTCTCTATAACATTACTAATACTATAATTAAATCGAAATTAAACTATAATAAAAGAAATGTGTCAAACACTAAGTACAGAAACATATTTAGCTCAAATGAATTCGGTATGTTTACCACTGCAGAAACATTATCCATAGCATCCTTCAATGAAGCTGGTTCAAGGAGGTTGCCTGTCCAATAGAAGGTAGATATTAATTACATTACCATTGACACAACAAAGTTAACCTCAGTAGCAAGCAACCTTGTTTCCATATAACTTTGTCAGCCCAAGGTTCATTTAAGGATGGCTTCCCGCATCTAATGACAAAAGAATAACATTGGTAAGAATAAGAAACACAAAATGCATAAAAAGGAGGAAGTGAGTTTTAAGTACAAAAAGGTTCATTTTAGTACCACTAACTATTCGTTTAACCCATTGTACAAAATGTTGATTCAATTTACTCCCCAAACTATTTAAAAACTGGATAAAATCATCCCCAGAAGAAATTGTTGGAAACCTAGAACAGATCAGAGACTAGGTAGGACTGCCAGAGGGGCAGCTTGGCCTTGAGGCCGCTTGGATTGAAAGCAAAGATCAGGAATATCTTACAAGAGTTGGTGCCCAGCCCCTTGCTCATAGGCAGATGGCCAACAACCCCCGTTATGACCGGGCAATGTGTACACGCGCAAGCAAGGGCAAGGCGACTAGCAGGGCTAAGCCTCGACCTGGTGGTTTGATCGTGCCAAGGTCCAGCTTAGTTGGAGTCCTAGTTAATTGGAATTCTAGATTGATTAGCTAAGAGTCTTGGAGTTTGTTTAGATCTTGGAGTCCGTAGTTTGTTAGCGTCATGTAAGGACTATAAAGAGTCCCACTTGTTAATGGAAAGAGCTTAGCCCAGATTGAGATATTAATCTCCCTTTGGGCGCCCGGTGTCCCTTACCTCAACTCTCCTCGCTCCCAAATTTTCTTCCCTCGCGGGCTGCCACGGCACCCTGCCGCCGCCGCAAGCGAGATCCACCTCACTGTTCCCTACTCTCCTCCATACTTTCTGCGAGGTAAGACTCGGCGTCAGAACAACTGCATCGAACCATCTTCTTGGAGGCGGCAAACTACATTGTGAAGGAGCCGGATGATTCCGGTGACTCCGATGAGCTTCTAGCGGCCGCACGGGCTAAGGAGCACCCGCCGTTCGACCCGGACCAGCCGATAATCTCCCGCGCGGAGAAAACTATGCAGTTGCGCGTTCTCTGCGGCGGTTGTGAGTTCTTTGCGCCGCTTGACTCCGGTTCCACTCACAATTTCATCAACGAGTCGGCAAAGAAGGCGTGTCGGGTGCAATTGTGGACAATGGCAACGCGCACGTTGTGGTGGCCAACGGGGACGGCGTGGCTTGCCGCGCCCGCACGCGTGGCGTTCTGTCCGCATCGGGGACGAGGTCTTCCAAGTTGATCGCCTCCATCCCGCCGATGCCTATGACATGGTGCCGGGCATCGCTGGCTACACACCCTCGGGCCCAACTTGTGGGACTTCACCGCCTCACCATGACCTTCATCCGTCGGGGCCGCAAGGTGCGGTGGGCGGGAGTAGGCACGCGCGCTCTCTCCCCGCCTTCAGTCTCCACAAAGACGGGGCCGGAACCCGCCTCTTGGGGCGCCATCGGGAGTCCTATGCTTCCGTCTTCGAGGCGCCGGCAGGGCTTCCGCCCCCTAGGCCTTGTGACCACCGGATCCATCTCAAGGCGGGCACGGATCCCGTCGCGTCCGTCCATATAGGTACCCTCGGCTCCAGAAGGGCGAGCTCGAGCGTCAGTGCGAGGAGATGCTTCAAAAGGGCACCATACGTCCCAGCACGTCGCCCTTCTCAGCTCCGGTGCTGCTGGTCAAGAAAAGCGACGGCTCGAGGCGCTTGTGTCGACTATCGTGCCCTTAACGCCGCCACAATCAAGGATAAGTTTCCAATCCCGGTCGTCGAGGAGCTCTTGGATGAGCTCCATGGGGCCAAGATCTTAACCAAGCTTGACCTGCGCTCGAGCTATCATCAAGTCTGCGTCCACCCCGACGACATGATCAAGACGGCGTTCCGGACTCATCACACGGCCACTTCGAATTTCTGGTGATGTCGTTTGGTTTATCTAATGCCCCCTCGACATTTCAGGCACTTATGAATCTCGTCCTCAAGCCGTTCCTCCGCCGCTGCGTGGTGTTTTTCGACGATATCCTCGTCTCACAGCTCCTCTTGGGCCGAAAGCACCTTCAAGACGCAGTCTTTGTCCTCGACGTTCTCTGCGCCCACCACCTGCATTTAAAGAAGTCCAAGTGCTCCTTCGCGTCGTCTTCCGTACAGTACGTTGGGCATGAACAAGTCCAAGGTTGCTACTGTTCAGTCCTGGCCGCTGCCCTTGGCGGCGCGTGGCCTCCGCGGCATCCTCGGCTTTGCGGGGTACTACAGGCGCTTCATCAAGGAGTATGGGGTTATTGCAGCGCCTCTTACCAGCCTCCTGCGTAAGGATGCCTTCCAGTGGACACCTCATACGAGACGGCGGCCACGCCGCCTTGAAGGAAGCGCCACCGCAAAGACCCGCCCTTCACCTTCCTGACTTAAAGCGCGATTTCTTCGCCGATTGACGCTGCGTCCGCTCGGGCTTTGGGGTTGTTTTGCATCAGGAGACGGCCCCATCGCTTTAGCCGGCCGTTTGCGGCGCGCCATCTGAAGGTGGCAGCATATGAGCGTGAACTGATTGGGCTGGTCCAAGCTGAGCGCCATTGGTGGCCCTATCTTTGGGGTCGCACGTTCGTCGTCCGTACAGACCACTACGCCTTGAAGTTCCTCCTCGACCAGCGGTTGTCCACCATACCCCAGCACCACTGGATAAGTAAGCTCATTTGTTATGATTTCAGGGTGGAGTACAGGCTCGGGCGCTTCAATGTTGTCGCTAACGCTCTCTCGCGACGCGATGGCGACACTCCCCTGCTGGCTGGGGTGTCCAGCACCGCACCAGCCGTGGCCGCGGTGACGGTTCCGATGTTCCAGCTCTTCGAGGACCTGAGGAGGGAGCTAGCTGAGTCCGACACGCTCTGGGCCCTCCGTGATGCCATCGAGGCTCGCACGCATGGTGCTGATTGGGCTGTCCAGGATGGCCTTCTTCTTCACAAGGGGTGTTCATTCCGACAACATCTTCCGTGCTCGATGCCGTGCTGGAGCTGGTGCACAGTGGTGGGCATGAGGGCATTCAAGCGGCTCCGCGGCGAGTTCTTCGTCGTGCACGACCGCAGGGTCATTGAAGATTACGTCTGCGCTTGTGTTACATGCAAGCGCAACAAGACAGAGGCGCTGCGTCCCGCCAGCCTCTTGCAGCCCTTGCCGGTACCCTCTCGCATGTGGGCTGACATCTCCATGGACTTCGTGGAGACGCTGCCTAAGGTCCATGGCAAGAGTGTCATTCTCACGGTCATCGACAGATTCTCCAAGTACGCCCATTTCATTCCGTTGGGGCATCCGTATGTTAGCTGTAATCTCCTGCAGACCCATCATAGAAATAATGTGAACTGGGCAGGTAGTAGTTGGCTCTGGTCACTCTAGAAAGTAGGACTTCTAGGTCTCTGCAGGACAGCATGCTTCACTCTAGAAAGTAGGACTTCTAGGTTTCTCTGCAGGACAGCATGCTTGTCCAGTCTGTAGTACTATGGCAGTAGGTAGAAGACCTTAGCTGTTGACTGACTTCAGCCTTTGAAAGTGTGTAACACGGCTGGTCTGTAGCAGTAGTTGGTGAGTGCCATCCTGTGTATATATTCCTATGTAATGCAATGGAAAAGGCAGTTTTCTTTGCCACCAACATTCAGGTCCAGGTTCAGCCAACGCAGAACCTTGTGCTGTGTGTGCGTGTGGTAGCAGAGAGCTCAGCTCTTCTTCTACCTTGTGACAGGGGAGAGGGAGAGGCAAGGTGAGCAGGGTCTGCTCTGCCTTGGTGCCTAGTCTCATTTGCCCACATTCAGAGTTGGTTCAGTTCAGCCACTGCTGAACCTGAACCTGTGCGAGTGTGTGAGTGAGCTCAAGTCTCTTTGCTGCCCACATACAGAGAGTTTTCAGTCCAGCCAACGCTGAACTGAAGGTGTTCAGTTTCAGTCTGAAACTGAGCTGTGTGTGTGTGCGTGAGGGAAGAGAGCTGCTGCTCGTCTTCTTCCTGGAGCAGGGAGGAGTGAGAGAGCAGCGGTGAGCAGGGTCTGCTCACCTTGGTTCCTGGCTGTAGGAACTAACACCGTATACGGCGTCCTCCGTCGCCCACGCCTTCTTCCACGACATAGTGCGGCTCCACGGCTTCCCCGACACCATCTTCAGCGACCGTGATCACGGGTAATGTGTGGCGTGATCTTTTCCGGCAAGCAGGCATCCAGGATGAGCACGGCGTTCCACCCCCAGACGGATGGGCAGTCCGAGGCGGTGAACAAGGCTATCGCGATGTACCTCCGCTGCCTCACGGGGGATCGCCCTCGGGACTGGCTCGACACCGCCTACCACACGGCTCTTCGCACATCGCTGTTCACGGTCGTCTATGGCAGGTCACCGCCGAGCTCCAGTTCGGTCGTGTCGGACGGACGCCGTCGAAGAACTGTTGAGCAGCCGCGACGAGTTTCTTGCTAAGGTCCGTGCTCGTCTTCTTCAGGCACAAGAGCACGCGAGGCGGTTGGTGACTAGGTGCTCCTCCGGCTTCTTCGACACAAGTCTATGGCCCCTAGGCGCAAGTCTAAGCTTGGGCCCAAGTTTGCTGGTCCCTTTCAGGTGCTGGACCGCATCCGCCGGCCGCGCACCTCCTGCAGCTACCGGCGGGCGCCAGGATTCATGATGTGTTCCATGTTGGGGTGCTGAAACCCTTCTGCGGCTCACCTCCAGATGCTCCACCGGCGCTGCCTCCACTCCGTCATGGACGCCCCCTGCTTCAGCCACAGCACGTGTTACGCTCCCGTCTCAACCTCGGAGTGTGGAAAGTTTTGGTGCAGGCTACGTGGGAAGCAGTTGATGATTTTCGTGAAGTTTATCCCGCCTTTTAGCTCGAGGACGAGCTGTTTCTGAAGGATGGGAGAGATGTTATGACCGGCAATGTGTACACGCCAAGAAGGGCAAGGCGCCTAGCAATGGCTGAGCGGATCTAGTGGCTTGATCAGGCTGCGTGGCTAGGTCCAGTTAGTTAGAGTCCTAGTTAGTTGGAATTCTAGATTGATTCGCTAAGAGTCTTGGAGTTTGTTTAGATCTTGGAATCCAGAGTTTGTTAGCGTCATGTAAGGACTATAAAGAGTCCTACATGTTAATGGAAAGAGCTTAGCCCAGGATTGAGATATTAATCTCCCTTGGGCGCCCTGGCGTCCCTTTACCTCAACTCTCCTCGCTCTAGCTTTCCCCGCAAGCCCACGGCACCACGTCGCGCCAAAAAGCGCAAGCGAGATCACCTCCCTGTTCCCTACTCTCCTCCATACTTTCTACGGCGTAAGACTCGGGCGTCGTAACAACCCCAGGGCATGTTCTCGCTACTAAAAACAGATCCTTTGATTGTACTTGGTTGCCAAGGCACCATATTCATCTTGGCTGCCATGGCACCATTATAGAGTAGGTAAAAGCATAAAAGTAAACTAAGCTACTGATTAAGCAAGGTAAATACTAGGCTAATGCTATCAGGAATTTGTTTTTTTTTTTTTTGTCTCTGCTCAAGTCCTCATACAAATATGTTGCTTTCTTGGATTCAATTTTTGTGGGGTATTCCATTGGTTGGGAGCATTTGACAGTACATTAACCTTTGAGATAACCAATGAAAATAACCACAAAAGTTATCAAATTTCTAGCACAGTGATGTCATGTATCATCTCACAAAATTTGAAACCAGTATAACTTGAACAGGGACAAACAGAAGAGATAAATTCCATAATTTTGGGCAGTAATAAATCAAGTCAGTGTTTCGAATAGAGGGTCAAATAGACAGAATCAATTGTTCAGGGTAGAAATATGGAACTTTTCATTTGAAATGTCTATTGTGTTCAGGAACAGCAACTAGAATAACACCCTCAGTTTGTGTTATTCGATTCTTCTTTCCAATTCGGGTTTGTAAATTATGCTAGTTCTGGACTCTAGTTTTGTACTGATGGCTGTTCATACTAATAATCTGAAGTAGTTTGCTTGTAATTTTGCTGTTTGAACAAGAAAGTGGGATAAAAATAGTCTTCACAGCAGTAAATGATGGCTAAAACAGTACAATCAAAGATAAAAGGATGAGAGGTTATCACTTATGCTAAGTCCCCAAAAGAAATCAATTGAAACTTGATCGAATAACAATTATTTGAGGATCAAAGTCCATTATAGTTTTTTCATCTATATCTGAACAAAGCTACGTGATTAATAGTTAACAGCAGTTAAGTAAAAATTTATTGCCATTTCAATGTTTTTAGCCTATTCTACAATAGTTTTAGCATCTTATAAACAAATCTAGCAAGTCTTAATAGAATAGAAAATCCGAAGAGATGGTAAAGTATGAAAATAAATAAGAGAATAATAAAACAGCTGACAGAGTTACCTATTGAGACTACAGACAACTAATTCTTTGTCCAAAGCCTCTTTGCAAACATGCGATCCAACAAAACCACTTCCTCCTAGAACCAGTAGCTATACCAAGATAGATGTAAGAAGCAGCTCAGTAATTTTCATAAACATGAATTCATAAAATTAAGAAAAGAATGGCAGCAAGCATATCTTGAGTTGAAAATCCCAGTACATTTGTTAGCTAAAAGCTATAATTCCTTCCATCATTGCAAATTAATTGATTAACATATAAGATAGTTATCACATGTAAAAAACATTCCATGAAAAGTATATCTTTACTCCCATGCCTCTGAAATGTAACAGTCACATTACAATAAACTAGATGTCAAGAATATCAATATTCAGGCCATGTTCCCTAAATTGACCCATCTGCACTATTAAAAAAAAAACTGTATTTTCTGAATTGTATGCATGGCTATGGTTTAGCAGCATATGGGTAGGGATAGGGTGAACATACAAAGCTATGAAGGCTTCAACACCAAACTAGATGCAACATGGAAAACACATTTCCACCATGCTAGTGGTGAACTAGAATATACTAGAATTTCTTATCTTCACCATTACCTTGTGCGGAGAAGGTTTTGTTGCATTCACAGGTTCTGCCTCCTTCACCTTAAAGGGCTCCTCAATGTGCTTCTGATCATTGGGTGTGGCATTGCTAAAGAATGCATTGCCACTTTTCAGCATGATTGACGACAAGCTGCTGGCACCCCAACAATAGGAGAATTAGCAATCCCACAAAACAGCAGCCAGAGTGTCTACAAGCAAGGTAGTGATCTAAGAACATGCCAGAAACAGACCAAGCCGTGGGCCCCTGGGCATGGCGAATGGAGAAAACACCCTGAAACCCATGGTACAGGTGTCCCTGTCTAATTGGTTTAGGACTAATGGTAGTATTTGCATGCCTACTAATTCAACTAAAGCACCCTTGTTACTTTCGAACTCAAGTATAACTTGAAGTACTCATAGCTGGCTCCACGCTATCTGCTCCTTGCCTAGGTAGTGATGTGCGACCATACTATTAATTGAGTACCAACAGTCTCGCTTTGTTTTCAGTTATTTCTCATTTTCTGCTTGCTCACTCTGTAACAAGCATTTTGGTGATTCTTCAGCTTTGAGGTGGTTCACTGATAGTGGTACACCAGTGAGTCATTCTTGTTATGTTAGCAGGCAAGCGGTCTAACAACACCAACAAAGCCTTTCAGTCCCAAGCCAGTTGGGTTAGGCTAGAGTTGAAACCCAACAAGAGCCCCTAGTCATGGTTCAGGCACGTCAATATACATTTCCACTTTGGTCTAGAAAAAGTAAACCAGTCATATCGTTATCGCACATAAAATTTCTTAATATAGCATATAATAGGTAGAGAGGCCTACAAGGAAGCAATCATTTGAATTCCCTTAATTATATATAAAATGTTTTATTATTCTTATTTTAGCGATGATAAAAGTGGAAATTATAGTTAGTATCCATAGTATATATCAGCTGTAAACATCTCAAATTTTTGATTAACGTTTGGTTTGCATAACTTCAAACTCAAATTTTGTACCAAATTTCAACACGAATAATAGATAAATTAACAATTAACAATCCATATGTAGTAGTACTTCGGAACCACAGTCCACATTTTTGTAATAAAAATGTGAAACTGTAAACAGGAGAAAAATTGCATAAATAAATCTAATAAAAGGGACTCAGGGTCACATACTTCTATTTCGCCACAAGCCTACCCAATATCAGGACCGGCCCTAGCTGGAACTGTTATCAAATGGCAGTTTGCTCCCCAATCGATTTGCTCTAATTCCCTTCACGCCTAATTGCCACGATCACCCACCCATCGCAATGCCAAATCTTGCTGAAAACTTAGCCCTTTCCTTCCAGCAACATGTCCGCCGAGACAACTGCAGACGTGCATGACACGAGGGGCGGGAGCTCTCACCTGAGACGGGAGGGCGAGGAAGAGGAGGAGCAAATCAGGCGGGCCACGGCCGACCTCATCGCCGCCTCACCTGTAGACGAGAGCACAGCGCGGAGCCGCCGAAGGAATGTGGGGATCGTTCGGTGAGGCACGGCACGGGGCGGGCGAAGGGAGGGCAGTTGCGGGGCTGGTGAGGGTGGTGTGGCCGCCTGTGGTGGAAGTGAGAGCGTGCCGCTGCTTGGCGTGCGCCACGTCGCGAATCCAATTCGGTGGACGACCGCTCCTTTCCGAACAGGAACTTTTGTTTTTACTAGAACATGAGGTGGGCGCCCTACAATGATTTGAGTAAAAAAAAAATGAATAACCAACATATACGACAAGATGCTAAGTATATTTTTTACCGTTATTATCATAGCATAAATCAAAAAATATTTAGCATCAGACCATTTGGCTAATTTCATAAGTACTATGAAACTATCTAGGCAAAATTTTAACTATCTAGGCAAAATTTTAACAACCGTTTTCTTATCTTATAAAGGACCAAACTAAACAAAATATATTTTTTATGTAAATATAGATTCTTGCCCAATCAAAAATAAATTAAAGCCCGAATATCGTCGATGACATCTTTGGAGACTTTTGCATAAAGCTATCTTAAAGAGTTAATGTACAGTCTCAGAGATCAATTTCGGGGGGTGGGTGAGATTTGAAAAAAAAAATCTAAGTAGGAAGTACTATACAGGCAAGAGGCAACCACAATGAACTTCAGAGTTAGTCCCAAATTTGGTAAAAGAAACAAAAAGAATCTCTAGTTGAGGTACCCTCAACACCAATTTGTACTACTATTCTCCTAATCTCCTCAACCTCGGCTAGGCAGAGTAGTCATTGACGATGATGACAGGAATTGATAAAGCAGGGATCCTCATTTTCCATGAACCGCATCTTTGTATACCTGCTGAGAGAGTCGCACCAAATCAATAGAAATCTTCATCTGGAGGAAAGCAGCTGATGGAATGACACCAACTTGGACGGCACCACAAATTCACGACTCGCAAGACCAGTAAAAAAAAAAATTTAATCTTATATCCAACTTTGGAAACAAAAACATCTTACAAGCTGTCCAGCAAGTTAGCTTTTCTGCAAGCTTGTCCAAAATTAGCGGTAAGGAGTTCACTAAAATGCTATGCATTAGGCTGAGTAGCTAAATTTTCCCATGAATGCTAATGACCCAGGGTATAATTATAAGTATAAGCATGTAGTAACTACTAATTGTAAAATTACAAATACAAGCAGTGGTAACAGTCACCAAAATATGCAAATAAAAGTAAATATTAATAACACAATGATTTATACTCCACCAAAAGACAGTGTATACGCCTCTTGCTGTCATAACCTAGCAATGGCTTTAATAAAATGACAATCATCATTAATTCAGGAATAAGTATATGTTGATAGAATAATACTATTTTCTTCAATCAAAAGTAGCGTTACTTGTTACACACAATATGTAAGTTGTGCCATTGAGTAGTTTAATTTTCAAAGGTCATGAAATCAAATCAATGGTCGACCATGAAAGCTATATAGATTATACATATTGCTGGCCAGCAATTGGCATGCATTTTGGACAACTAAAGCCTAAATGAGCTAATTCATGCTATGTCTGAGAGTGAAGGCATGCATTTTGGACAACTAAAGCCTAAAGGAGCTAATTCAAGCTATGTCTGAGAGTGAAATGCCAGCAACTGCAAGCAAAATATTTTGGGATTCACTTGCTTTCCTGATCATGCCTCTGCAATTTATCCTAAATAAGGACGCACAACACGCCTCAGTAACAATGTCCACCGTGAACTGTAAAAAATAATGAATGGTTAGTCAGAGGTTATGCAGATCTGAACTGGATTATAACAGTTATGCAGATCGATCATCAGAGGTTGCAAATAATTTGATTCACATGATCTAAAACAAATCCTTGCTAAGACAAGATAGCTTCAGCCCGAGGACCGTAAGCAGTGGCAGATGCTAAGCACCGGGAGGCACACGGTCGGTAGTGACTCTAGTGAGTATGCACCTTGAACTGCAGATGACACTCAATCGCTGCATCTATGGATGCGAGCACAGCGGCGTCAACCAGCTTAGGGGAGCCCGATGGGCGACTGGTCGACCGAGGAGGTTCGACGCACCTGCTCCCAGGCCACCCCGTCCAGCGCAGCAGTGGGGCCATCAGTCCTGGACGTCGAGGGAGGCAGGGAGCGCAGCGCTGAAGGGGGCGGCTCGAGGAGGTGCGAGGCGAGCAGAGGAGCAGGTCGCGCCGTCGGGGAGCCGCGGCGAGCAGAGCAGCAAGCCGCGCCCGCCGAGGGCGGATGGGTAGGGACCTTGGCGCGCCGCTGCCTATGGCTGTCGGGCAGGATGCGCCGCCAGTGTCGGTCGTGCCTGGGGTAGGGTTGTCGGGGTCGCGCTATGGGGCTCCACCAGTCCGCCGTCGAGAGGGCCGCCACACCACCATCGATTCACACCGAAGAGCATGGCCGGCGGCGGCTGCGCCGAAGCCGTGGCGTGACCGCGTGAAGGGCGTGAGAGGGAGACCGGGCTGTGGGCCGGCAGGACGGGAGACTGGGCTGTGGGCTGTGCGTGCGGGTGGCTGGCAAAGGGGAAAAAATTCCGGGACAGGTGTCGAGCTACGAAGAGGCCACCAATGCTCCAATTGTTGTGGGAGCTGGAAAGGGGAGGACTTTAAATAACTCCGATTACGGGTATACGTGACTGCTAAGTTTTTCAGCTCTATTATGAGGGTACTAGTGTTTAGAGCGCGCCTGGCGCGTGCCGCTGAGTGTATTGGTTAAGCACAGAAAGTGAACCATAAACATGATCGATGCACTAAGAGCAACTCCAACAATAGCCCTTAAAACCAAGCCCTTACTTTTCTTTTGGGTGCTCCCCTCACTTTTCGATCGGGCCTTGTTATTTTTTCTTTTTACTCCAGCCAGGCTCCTAAATTTAAGCCTCAAAATACAATCCAAAGAGACAACGACGAATCGGCCCCGCTTCGTCATTCTCTCCGCCTTCTTCGTTATTCTCTCTACCGGGAGCTCGGGATCCGCATCCGGCTCGCGATGTGGGCTTGGGAGCGGAGGCTGGAGGCAGCCGAGCAAGCGGCAGGCGAGGGCGAGTAAGCCGGCAGCCCTATGCGGCAGCGCAGCCGGCCCTGATGGGAGCCCTAGCGGCCAGCGCCCATGCTAGGGGAGCGAGGGGATGTGCCACGACGGCGAGGGCAAGGACGCACTCAGCCGAGCAGCGGGCGGCGAGACGCACCACGCATAGCGGCAGCGGCGGACGGCCATGCCCGCGATGTCGTCGCGGGGCATGCAAGCCGGTCTCGCCCGTGCTCGCTGGAGGGATGACCTCGCTCGAGGACATGCTCTCGCCGGGGGCAATAGGCTCGCGCCCGAGGGAGAAGACACGGCGTCGCCAAGGTGGAAGCGGGCCGGGCGCCGCCGGTAAGACTGAGTGGGGACCGGTTAGTGAAATTTTGGAGGCCGGGAGATGTCGCCGGTTTATTGGCGATAGTCTAGCGGGGTATGCCCGGCTAGTAGATTGAGCGGTAGAGATGCGCTAGACGGCTAACGAGGCGTTAAGCGTAACGGCGAAGGACAAAACACGGGTTTTACCTGGGTTCGCCGCCTTGATGGCGTAAAACCTACGCCCCCGCTTAGTTTGTATTGATTGATTGAGAATATCGTGTCCCTCGGGGGGATCCCTGCTCTCCTTATATAGTCCTGGGAGTAGGGTTACAGTCGGATCCGGTCGGCAAGAAGATCTATCCCGATCGGTTACAATAGGAAAGTATGTAGTGATTACGATAGAGCTATACTAGGAAACTACTTGGCGACCACGTTTAGGCCGTGACCTCCGATAATTGCGGTCTTCTAGCGCCAAGGGCTTCATCCGTCGTCACCGGCGGCCCGAAAGCCTAGCCCCGGTTACCCGTGAGGGGATAGGGGTTTACCCCCACGGCTAGTCCCCGAAAGCACGCCAGTATCTGCCGCGGTGAGAGAGTCTTGACGCTTCAATCATCGGGAGGTGTTGTCGACCCGCCTTCATGCGGTGTCGACCGCACTAGTTAAACGCCGACTAGCCCGGTGTTAACACCAAAATTTGGTAAGGCCGGATGATGATGATGGACCATTACCGCGATGATTCGGTAAGAGGTCATTCGGCTAGCAAAAGACAAGCGGTGACGCCAGTAGCATTCGAAGCCGCCGTTATTCGGCTAAGGAACCCGAGTCCGAGAAGGAGCCGAGCATGAGATCGTTCGGCAAGCGGGAAGATATTCGAGGGGCGAGGGCCCACGTCACGTATAATTTCACGACTCAGAAGACTTGGAGGACAATGTATCTTAGCTAGATATTTAGTTACATTTATTCGTAATTAGTTAGGACTCGTCAAAGCCCGTGGTATAAATATAAGACCCCGAACAACGTAAACAATCTACCAAGTCAAATACAACAAACCCGGCTCCGTGCCTTGGCTCGCCCACCCCCTTCGAGTCCAAACGTGTCGATCTCTTTGCGAGAGGACTCATCGACCCGTCGACCTATGTAAGTACCGGCAACCTTGCACCATGTCTAGTATCGTCGGGTTTAGATTATTGCAAGAAGTCTTGTTCACGCTTAGTATCGTCGAGGCGGATTTAAGCTATCGGGGGGCAAGAGGGTTCTTTTGTCGATCATGAGCCATCCGGTGGGCTAAGGTCCGGCTAAGAGCTAGTTATCGGCTTCATTAGATTTTGGCAAGATCTAATGAATTCATTAAGTTACCACGTATTTGCAATGCTTTCAATTTGTTTATTTAATTATGTTTGCACACACCTTTTGCCCAATTTAGATTGAAACATCTCGGCTTTATCTTATCATAGATCTAGTTGCTTTTAGTGCTTTCATTGCTCATCTTACTATCCTACTAGATCTATATCGTTCATCGTAGGCTGAGATAGATCAATCTAAGTTGTCACGTGTTGTGGGTTCGTATACGTTTAGATCTTGACGGAGACCGTGTCATCTAGTGGATCTGAGATCTTTGGGTTACTCTAGAGCTAGTCATCCGGTGGACTAGAGACCGTTTTAATCGATATAGGTTTTACGTAGGGTAGTTCCTTCTTCATGGACCCCGATTCGGCAAGCTTGGCGAACACGGTTATGCTTTCACGTGTCATGAGTATCACTAACGATATTTATGACTTACATTCTTTTATTTATCATGTTGTCAATTGATTCGATCTATGCAATAGAGCTGTACAATAGCACATCATAATGATCGACTTTATTTGTTCAAACATGTCTTTATGATCATTCGGCAAACAAGTTATTACATCATATCTTCATATATGTTTACCGAATGCATTCATTATTCATCGACAGATAGCTTTCATAGCTATATGTCTTTACATCCGACCTTAGAGCCATACATGCGAACTGTCTTGGTCTCACCGGGCATGTTCCAGATCTCCACGTTTACCTCCTTGTCAATTAACGAGGTCAAATTGACTAGCACGCCTTCGATTCAAGACACTTTCGGGCAAAGTAAAGCCCGGCTATTCCGCTTGTCGATTATGTGCTTGGCGCAGGAGTAGGATTTTTATGCCTACACACAGGGGCGACTCTCGACCAGCCCTTTGTCTCTAGCTTCTTTCCATTGCTTCCGATCGGTCTAGTCTTGATGAGTCCGCCTGCTAGATCTTTGGGTGCTCCAATAAAAAACTTTTTCTTTACGGCGAAGTGTGCCCACGTATAGTTGAAAAACACCCAAAAATGCAAACAAGGAAATGAGCACGATTCACCGTAGGTGAAGTGTGCCCACTTAGTCCCCAAGCCTAGGAATAGGTGAGTTATCACGTCTTTGCTAGGGTCATCGAGAAAATCGGCGATAGTCCCCGAGTAATCGGAAACCTAAGCGGCGCAAAGACCAATCACCGGGATGCATCCTACACCCGAGTCCCCGAGCAATCGTAGGTCTACCCGGGCGTGGGGTGCTTAGGCACCATGCATGGGCAAAGGCACGCGCAAAGACCAACCTAGAGAATATCCGGGCCTCATTATAACGGCAAGGGATCTCGCATAGCCAGAATGAAGGAAAAGTCAAACAGAAAAATCAGAGAACCCGGGATATGGATGAAGCTTCGCCGAGAAGATTGGGCCGCCGTGTCCCAAAAAAAAAAAAATCTGAAAAGGGAACAAAACGGCGCGAAAAATGAGGAAGGGGACACGTGGCAACCCCTCAACACGACGCACCGGAAAGTGCAATGATGGTAATCGACGCCGCAGCCTGCCACACGCACTCGACCCGAAACGGGAGGCGCTGGCTCGCTAGCCGCCGCATGGTTGCCCATGCAAGAACCCAAGGGACGCAGCCGAGGTTATAAATACCGGGCGCCCGGGCCGCTTGCCTCTTCTCATTCATCCAAGCGAACCAGGCCGTCTTCGAGTCGTCCGTCGGGCCACCGCCAGCCAGTGAACCGGAGTTAGGGTTTGCGACCGCGCCGGCGCTTCGTCTCCAATCGCACCGCCATCAATCGCGAGAGGTGAGTACCCTCTGATCCGTTGATTTGGCCATCGTTTGACGCCCAATGGAGGCGATTTGGATCCTAGATTTGAAGCGTTTCGAGTTTATCGGCACTGTTTCAATTTCTTGAAATGTAGAAGCGGTCGATTTGAGATGGATCGCCGCGGGGCGTGGGGTCGCCGTGGTCACGGGCGGAGGCGCTTACCTGGAGGGGCGCGCGCAGCCGGGTGCTCTGCCGTGGTGGAGTCATGCTGGGCGCGATGGCGAGCCGCCACTTCATACCGGCGGATCCGTTATCCGGATGAGTGCATTTATGTCGTTGTCTACCAACGACACTGTCCAGGAGCTGGTGGATGCCGGTAAGTCTTGCCGGAGAGGGTCGTCGTCGGCTGGAGGGTGCCGGAGGTGGAGCCGTACCCCATGCCTCAAACCGACGAGGTGGTGGTGTTCGGGATGCCGGCGCACCCCTTCCTCCCCGAACTTCGCCTACTACGGGCTCCAACTACGCCACCTGCCACCGAATGCCATCCTCGACATCGCCATCTTCATCACCCTTTGTGAGTGCTTCCCTCGGCATCCTCCCCAACCTCAATCTGTGGAGGTACTTTTTCTATGTCGGGTGAAGGGGAATCGGGGTCACACGCCGGGTGGCGTGTATGTGAAGCCCCGAGGCAACCGGGCAGGTCGATTCCCCGCCACACCGTTGCCATCTAATGTGGCACGCTGGTTCACGCGGTGGTTCTACCTGCCCCAGTCGGAGGTGCCGATTTTGGCCGATCCCACCCGTGCCCCGGTGAGACGATCAAGCTGGAACGAGGAGCCTGTAGCCACCGACATGCCGCATGTGATGGAACTGGTAGCCATGATCGAAGACCTGCACGTGGACGGCATCGATATTGCCCACACGCTCGGGAGCGCCGGACGCAGTGCACTCAAGCGGAGGGATCACCCTGGCTTTCGCGACACCGGCTGAACGACGCACCCGCGAAGTCGGCGGAGTTTCGCCCCTCGGCCGAGGTGCGAACTGAGTATCCGTGATTCTCGGGCCGACGGCCGAAACGCCGCACGATCCGCCAGGCAGTATCCACATTCTCGCGCCGAACCCGCCACCGCTGGTAAGTGTGGGCTAGATTGTTATTGATGAATTGTTGCGCGGTCTTGCATATTGTAATGGGATCCTCTTTGCATTGTACCCGCAGATCCACGCATGATGCGCAACCGCTACTTCAGCCTATCACCCGAGGAGGCTGCCGATGTTCGCGGCCCGCTCGCCAGACGCGGCCGCTCCTCCCCTGTGGCAATCGGAAGGCAAGAAGGCAGGCGGCAGAGGGTGGACGGGCCACCGCAAGTTTCCACCGAGAACCCATCGCGCCGGAGTTTATCCGAGGAAGGTGACGGCAGATCGACCGCCCGTCGTCACCAAGCTGAAGCTTGCCCGCGCGAGGATGAATTTCTTGCCGATGAAGCTTTTGTTGAGTCGGCCGTGTTGGTAAGTGTCCTTCAAGCGTTCTCCGGTCGAGTAAAGTTTAGCCGATTTGATCGTCGCCTTGTTGTATGCAAATGCGGAGGGGAGAGAACACCAAGCGCACCTACCGATCCCCATGGTGGCGTATCGGGCGCCATGAAGTGGAGGAGCCCGCAGCGGTGGCGGCTCGGGGGCCGCATCCACGGACTGCGTTTTGCCAACGTGTAAGTGTGTTTGCAATCGATCATGATCACTCACATTATCTGCATAAGAAGTCGTTAATGATGCTGTTTGATACAGGGGACCCGTCACCGAGCTGGCACAGCCGCCGAACACTATCATCGTCCAGCAGCAAGGTGAGCCGGCTGCACCGCCACGACCTCAAGGCGTGCCTGAGTGACAGGCACCCGGTGAAAGACGCCCAGCGCCGGTGGCACCATAAGAGATGGCCGGGCCACAAGGGCCGGCCGGTGGTGCTCCAGAGCCGGGCAAAGCCAAGACCGTATGCCCCCTTGGTCAATCGCCTCGAGTCCCCCGACTATATCCAAGTCGGGGGCGAGGATCGAGATGGACGAAGTCGATGGCTGGTACGGTCACGGGAGGACCCGTGCCCCGTAGAGCAGAGTGGCCCGACGTTGAGGAGGAAGATGAGCCGACGCGATAGCCCACCAAGTGGAGGAGGGAGCCACCCGCCTGCTACGTAAGTACTCTGATACCCAAACCTATGTTGTTATTTTGTTGTGTACAGCCCATGATTGCATGCCATTGAACAACATATCCGCACCGAGGAGATTTGTCGCTTGCGCCGAGGAGTCGAAGAATGCCGGGAGGCCTTTCGCGAGGCCGACAGCGCGGATGAACTTCCCGTGAGCGCGACCACCTCGCAGAAGAGCGGGCGGTGCTCACGGCGAGGGACCGCCGGCCGGGTAATGGTGACGACGCGCCGCCTTCGCCAAGAAGAGAGGCGGCGCTGGGTCGCTGAGCCGGTTCTAGAAATCGAAACGGACCGCGTGAGAACGCGAGGCTGCTCGAGTTGCCGAGGAAGGTGATCGCTGCGCTAGAGGCGAACGCCGCGGCGGGCCGACCGCAGCGGCTTGAAGAGGAGGGGCACCGAGCTCGTGGCCCGAATAGCGACGCGCCACGAAGCCCGCAACCGCGCTTGGTATGTGTGGTGAAATAATTAATCGAAGACATCTTACCGTAGGTGTTAGTGATAAAAATGATTGACATTCTGTTTGTATAATACCTTGCAGAGTATGAAGCGTCGGTCGAAACCCTGCAGCAGCAACTGGTGATGGCGAACAAGCTGGTAGACGGGCTGCGCGAGGAGCTCCGGAATACCACCGATCGTGACGGTATGCCCCTCCGGGTCGATGAGCAAATACCGTTCAAGGATAAGAGTAATGAAGTATACCGGGACTTATCAGTATATGTGTTTGCACCGGTCGTCGCCTGTGATGCAAATCCGCGACCGAGGTCGAGTGTGCCCTCTCGGGAAGGGTCGCACGCAGCATCCTGCAAGGCGTTGGGCCCATCCTCGACGCCATTCATGGCTACGCAGCGATTGGCGGGGCCAATCCGAGGAAGCGCCCGCGAACCGACGCCAAAACGCGTGGAGCGGCGCTAACGCTGCGGCCCGGGCGAACTTCATGGAATTCACCCGCCCGAGCCACCAGCGACACGCTCAACACGCCCGGGCGGTGGCGCTTCCCATTATCCCGTTGTGGGAGTTTCGCAATGGCCCGCGCCTGCTACGCACACGGACAACGGAGGCCGCCGCTTCCGACCCTGCGCCAGAGGCCAACGAGGCGGCAACGCAACTTGCCGATGAGATGAACCCTCCCGTGAATCGTTGAAGGTGAAGTCCTGGGTGAAGTTTGCCCCAGTACATTTATTTTGTTTCTTTGGCCGTAGCAAGAAACTTTTTAGGTGAAAAAGCAGCTTTAAAAACACTTGACGTTTAGCGAACCATGCCCGGATGTGGGTGGCACTTAATAGCTAGTACTTTGTTTTTAATTCATAATCGTTTTAGCATGCATACGATTATGGTCGACGATAATATGTTATCATGTAGATCGTAGTAGAAAAGATGTCACCTATGGTAGACGCCAGTCCTAGCCTTAACGCGCCGGTATAGCCGCAGCAAGGAGACACGATGCTCAGGCAAGCTATTGGGCTGTTCGACTATGCTAAGGAGTCATCTGCCAGTCGTCAGTCTATGCGGGGAGTACACCAGTCACGCATACTGCGAAACAACCAAGTACAGAGACGGTTCTAGGGGGTCTAGTGACTTTAGAGTGTGGTCGAGCATGGAAATAAATTGTTTATGTCGATCAGAAGAAAGTATAACCATGTCAACATACTCAAATAAACTTTATTAATCATGCGACAGCAGAAAGTAAAAAACAATACAAGATGGCTTACAGAGTCCCCGAAGTTACGGGAAAAATCGCCGCAGGTGCTCGATGTTCCAGGAGTTAGGGATGTCGATATCTTCCATGGTCGCCAACCGTAAGCTCCTCGCCGGGTGACCTCCTTTACTTTGAAGGGGCCTTCCCAATGAGATCCCAGCTTGTGAACGCTCTTACGCTTCCTTCGGCGGACTAGGTCGCCAACCGCAAAGGCTCGCCACGCATTTGCGATTGTAATATCACGAACGCCCTCGAGGTATTTAGCGTTCCGCGTGCAACATTGCAGGCGGGTCTCCTCGAGCGCGACAAGCTCATCTTCTCGGGTTGCGTCTGATACGTCTTCATTATAATTCTCTACCCGGGGAGAGCGGAAGGCGATATCGGCCGGGAGGACTGCTTCGGAGCCAAACACCATGAAGTATGGAGAAATCAGACTGCGGCTAGAGGCCGGGTTCGAGTCCCCGCACAACGCGGCAGCTTAAACCCGGCCGACCGACGGTATTTCCCGTCCGTCGGAAGAGTCGCCCGCAATGCCTCTAATATCATGCCGTTTGCTCGCTCGGCTTGCCCGTTGGCACGAGGGTGGGCGACAGACACATATTTCACCCGAATACCCTTGTCTTCGCAGTAATCCCAAAAGTGACTGCTGGTGAAAGTGCTGCCAAGATCTGTGATAATGGAATTCGGGATGCCAAAATGATGGATCACCTCATCGAGCATCTCGACGGCCTTGTGTTGATTTGCATCGACCAGTGGGAGATACTCAATCCACTTGGAGAACTTGTCGACCATGACGAAAATCCACTTGAAGCCACACAGGGCTACTTTGAAAGGTCTTATGGCGTCAAGTCCCCGCCACGAAAGGCCATGCCGCCGTATAGTCTGCAGGCTCGTCGCGCCGCATCGCGTGTTCGCTTCGCCGAAGAATTGACAATTCGTGCAATGGCGTGCAGTGTTCTTCAGACGGCGGCCGCCGTTGGCCATAAAATCTGGCGTGAAAGGCCTTGCCGACCCGAGTGAGAGGCGGATGATTACCGCAGATCCCATCGTGGATTTCGCCGAGCAATTTAATACCATCCTCTTCGGATATGCACTTTTGCGGGGACTCGATCCCCCGACTCTTTCTCATGAGGAAACCGTCGACCGGGGCGTAGTTCTTGCTTCTCCTGGATGAGGCGTTCTTGCTCATCCCCGTCCTCGGGGATGAGAGCTTCTCGCAGATATTTGATGATCGGGATCCGCCAATCTTCATCAAGCGCATTGGATAACGTGGCGGCGATGTGGTCGGGCCGTCTCGAGTGGAGGCCCCGGCGCAGGATCGCTTATGGTCGGTTTCGAGATCTTCAACGAAGACGCCTGCCGTATCTTTGCCCGAGAGGAACCGCTTAGAGAATTCATCGGCGCCTAGTTGTAATCCCGAACCACATGATCAAAGCTGAGCCCATAGAACTTGCCTTCCAATTTTCTTATAGCTGCCACATAAGCATCCATCTTCTCGCTCTTGCAATCCCAATCTTTGTTGACTTGCTTGATGACCAATGCCGAGTCCCCGAATACCGCAGGTGCGAATCCCAAGCCGGGCGGCGTCTACGAGGCCGTGAAGGGTGGCCTCATACTCAGCGACATTGTTAGACGCCGAAGTGGATCCGCGAGGACATACCGAGCGCGTATCTCCCGAGGGTGATATGATGTAGACGCCGACCCCGGCCCATCGATGTTGAGCGAGCCGTCGAAGTACATCGCCCAAATATCTCGGCGGGTGTCTTCGAGGGAGTCTCCAGGTCCATCCATTCGCAGACGAAATCTGCCAATGCTTGCGACTTGATTGTACTCCTATTCTTGTACTCGATGGTAAACAGGCTGAGCTCGATCGCCCACTTGCATATCCGCCCGTTGGCATCCTTATTACGCAAGACGTCGCCCAATGGGTAATCCGATACCACGGTGATCGGGTGAAGGTCGAAGTAATGTCGTAGCTTTCGGGACGTAATTAGAATCACATAGAGCAACTTTTGAATATGCAAGTACCTTTGTTTGGAATCGTTAAGTACCTCGGCCATGAAGTAGACCGCCACCGGATTCGGGGTATACATGCCCTTCCTCCGCGCGCTCGACAACCAGGGCAGTGCTAACTACCCGGTTGGTCGCTGCGATGTAGAGCAGTATCTCCTCCTCATCGTTCGGGGCCACCAACACCGGGGGTGTGGTAAGAAACTTCTTGAAGCCGTTGAAGGCCTCTTGAGCCTCGTTGGTCCACCTGAAAGCTTCTCCTACGCGAAGGAGTTTGAAGAAGGGCAGTCCTTTTTCACCGAGCCGTGCAACGAAACGACTCAAGGCCGCCATGCATCCAGTCAGCTTCTGGACGTCTTTAACGTTTTGGGGCGGTTTCATACGCATGATGGCGCTGATTTTTTTTCGGGTTTGGCTCAATGCCCCGCTAACGATGTTGCCGAGCAAGTTACCGGAAGGGACGCCAAAAACGCACTTTCCCGGGTTTAGTTTCCACTGGTACTCGTTTAGTTTAGCGAACACCCTTGTAAGGTCATCGACCAGGGAAAGGGCGCTTTGGGTCTTCACCACGACAACATCGACATAAGCCTGAGCGAGATCGGGGATAAGGTTCCCTAAGCAGCCCTGTATAGCCCGCTGCTAGGTAGCTCCGGCGTTCTTTAACCCGAACGACATAGTGGTGTAACAGTAGGCACCGAACGGAGTGATGAAAGAAGTCTTCTCCTGGTCTTCGACCGCAAGGGCAATCTAATGATAGCCCGAGTAGCAGTCTAGGAAGCTAAGTAGCTCGCAACCTGCAGTGGAGTCGACAACCTGATCGATACGCCGGAGACCGAAAGGGTCTTTAGGGCAAGCCCTATTGAGATCGGTATAATCAACGCACATCCTCCATTCTTGATTCTTCTTTTTTAGAAGGACCGGATTAGCTATCCAGTCAGGATGATACACTTCACGAATGAAACCAGCAGCTAGGAGCCTAGTTACTTCTGCTTTAATAGCAGCTGATTTTACTTTATTAAAACGATGCATTTTCTGGACGCACGGCCGGGCCGTCAACTTGACACGTGGGGCGGTGCTTGATCCGGCTCAGGGTACTCCGGGCATGTCCGTGGGTTTCCACACGAAAATGCTCACGTTCTCCCTCAGGAACCGGACGAGCGCGTCTTCCTATTTGGGGTCAAGGTTGACGCCTATCTTGGTCATCTTGGACGCGTCGCCCTCCACCAGCTGGATATCTTTAGTATCCGACGGCTTGGTGGTCTTCTTAAATCGCTCCTCCTCGGGTATCTCGAGGTCGGAGGGGTTCGGCTTCTTCGCGTTCTTGATGACCTCCTCCCGCCAGATCGACCGGAGGATGAATCCCGCTTGTCGAGGCCCTCCTTCTCACAGACGTAGGCCATGTGCACATTGGCTCTGCATGTAAGGACCCCCTTCTCCGTAGGGATCTTGAGGATAAGGTAGCCATAGTGTGGGACCGCCATGAGTTTGGTCAGCCCCAGCCGCCCTATAATGGCGTGGTATGATGACTCAAGTCGGCCGGCAGCACGTTCATGTACCGGATGCGATGATGCTTACGCCGCCGAACCGGCACGCTGGCGTGACTTGCCCAAGAGGGACCGATGACTCTCCGGGCAGGATTCCCCAAAACGGGTGGTCGTATGGCTTGAGGTCATCCTTCGTGATGTCCAGAGCTTTCATTGAGTTCCGGAACAACATGTTGAGGGCACTTCCTCCGTCGATGAGGACCTTCTCGAACCGCAGACGTCCGATCACCGGATCTAGGACGAGCGGGAAGCGTCCGGGGTACGGATTATTGCACCACTGGTCATCGCGGCTGAAGGTTATGACCCGCTCGGAGAAAGTAGGCCATATCGGGTCCGTGACCCCGTCGCTGAAGTCTTTGACGGTCAGGACATTACGGGTGGAGATCTTGCGATCCCGTCCCACCTCGCAGCCGTAGTGGCCACCCATAATCATGTGGATGACACCGTCTTTGGCGCGGTAGCGATGCCTGGATCGGCGTCCTCGCCCAGGTCGTCTTCCGGTTGTTCAGCGACCTTGGGTCCCTCTTTTCGTCGCTCGTCGTTGAGCTTGAGCTTCTTCTCGCCGCTCTCATACTCGGCATTGAAGTGCCGGCATTCGGCGCCGACTGTGGTTCAAGTCCGGGTGCCGGGGGCACTTGCCGTGCAGGAGCTTCTTGATCGGATCTTGCCAGTTGAGCGGTTTCTTCTTTCCGCCAGCCTTGACGTTATTGACGCCACCTCCCCGACGGTTCCGGTAACGACGGCGCTTCGCGATAATTCTTTGCGACCTTCGTCCCGGCGACTCATGTCGCGGAGTCGTCGAGGCGGCGGTTATCGTGGACGCTTCGTCGCGTCGCTATCATCGTGGGGGGGTACCGTCGGGAATACTCGGCCCGCAGCGTAGTAGCCGTAATCCTTATGGAAAACGCTCAGCCTCATCTTGCCCGGCAAACCTCTGTGCCACGTCCAGCAGTTTGGACATGGTCATGATCTTAGACCTGTGGAGCTTCTTCCGCAGCTCCTGGGCCGCAGCATTGCCGTTGGAGACGAGGCCCTTGGTGAACGCGCCGACGCACTCCTCGCCGGTGATATCGGGGATTGTCGGGCGCACCTCGGAGGCGCGGATGTACTCCCGGAGTGGCTCGTTGCGGCCGGGCGCAACCTCTCCGTGTCGCACTTTGTGCCCGATTGCTTGCATGTGGACTTGTAGGTGCCGATGAAGATCTCCTTGACGCCGTTCCACGTGCGCACCTTCCTTCCCGGAGGGCCGGGAGCCGCCGATTGGGCGCTCGGTCGAGGCTAATCGGGAAGTAGTTTGCCATAACATCCTCCCCGCCTCGGTCGATCTGATTGCGATCTCGTAAATCATGACCCAGGCCTCGGGATCTTGATCGCCGGAGTATTTCGAGAGGGCATTGGTGCCCTTAAAGCCCAATGGCCACCAGACCCGGTGAAGATCCGGGTGGTAGGGCCGGATCGTAGTGATCATAAGGTTCCCGGTCGGGTTCCCATACATCATGTTGTACTCTTCACGCCGGATCTCGGCGTCTTCGCGACTGCCGGCTAGGGTGATGCGATAGTGAGCATCCCGAGCAATCTCGATCTTTCTACGGGAGGTCGGGGGGACGCCGGTTTCCATCCCGACCGGGACGCCAGCTGACCACGGGCCACCGCCGAGCACCGCGCCCAGCCCCATGCTCCGATCGCCGACGTTCGGCCCGCGTCTCGCCGCCGCTGGCATCACGGGGATGCCATCATCGCGACACTGACCGATCGCTCCTCTTGGCATGGAGGATGCTTCTTCCTTGCCTCGCTTGTTGCGACTCCTCGGCGATGGCACCGGCGGAACGACCGGCGCAAGGGCGCGGACGAACCCGAGGCGGGTTGAGTAGGTGTGTGGGTGGCGTGACGCGTACCACGGACCTCGTCTATGGTAACGTTCTCGTGGTAGGAGAGTCGCACCCATGGCGATGTTACAAGCTCGGGCGTCTTGTGAACCGGGATACCGGCTACACCTTGTCGGCCGAGCTTGCGGTTCGAGGGCGGTCGCGGCCGCAGCCGAGGCACGCCCGAAAGCTCGAGCAGGCAGCGTCTGCGCCCTTCTCGCCGGCGGCGCGCCCGATTGGCGTTGCGCTCTTCTCGAGTAATGCGTTGTTCTTGATTTCCCCCCTCAAGGGGTGCTGAGTCGCTGCTTTACGAAGACCCTCCGCCATAGATCTCCCGGGGGCGGTACACTGCTGACACATGTTAACGTATACTTTTAATTGTCAACTAAACATGGAAAAGGACTAAAATATAATTAGATAACCTTATTAGGGGTTTCTACTAATGATTTCCATGAGTTTTGGTAAAGTTGTGATTTGCAGGGACTTAACAGAAAAACAGCAGAATTGATGTGTCATAACGCAACGCAATCCAACTCCGAAACAAGTCTAGAAGGCTTCGGATTACTCCCGACGTGAACGAAACTTGACACCAAAGAAAACATCATCTAGAAGACTCCGTAAGCCCACGGCGCATCGGGGAGGGCCCGTGGGGGACCCACCCTGGGCCGATCGGCCCAATAACCAGGCCGATCGGCCTGGCTTGGCGGCCAAGTTGCCCCTGTCTCCGGAAGCTTCCTCCACCGCCTCTAAGACGCAATCTAAACCGGTCGTATAATGTCGGTTTGATCCAATGGTCATCGTTCATTGTCAAGGCCCATGAAGATTAGTACCACATTGCTTGCTGACGCCGGAGAGACATAAGAAGACCCATATATAAGCAAGCCCCCAGGCCCCTGGCTTCAATCATCTCAGATCAACTCATCATCATATCAGATCAGATCCAGCTCTAGTCGACGGCCTTAGCTCTAGTTCAAGAACTAGAAGTAGAAGATTAGACAAGATGTAGAACTAGAAGCCCTAGATTAGAGTTGAGAGTAGAGCTTCAAGTTGAGAGAATTAGAGCGCGGTTGAGGCGGAGTTGAAGGAAGGCCCGGAGCTGTCGGCGCCTCCATCTTCTTCTTCCTCTGAGTTGGTGCCATTGGAGCGCAAACTCGAGATCTTGTGGATTGTTCGACTTCCATTCGAGTAAGTGGTATTGTCTCTATTGTTCTTAAGGTTCGTATTTCTTTGATAAGATTACTTTGATTCTTGGTTGCTCTTGAGTTGAAGTTGTTAGATTAATGTAAGCGTGGTGCTTAGATTGACTAGCTTATTACGAATACCTTCTATAGGCGGGGTGAAGACACTTGTTAAGGCGATCGTGGTGGTGACAGCGCCATTGAGTCCTTTGTCACGCCTGCCCCGTTTATAGAAATCGTAGGAGCCCCCTGCGTTGTTAGCGTAGATTCCCTTTATTAAGAGTTTCTTCATGACAACCCCTCTTAAGAACAATGTGCAAATGATTTACTTGAAGTGAGAACAAGACCTTCCTAATAGAACTCCTTACCTCTCTTTTAATCTAGTTTTAGCCACTCTGGATTTAGCTATACACTTCAACCTACTCTCTCACCTTCTCCCTGTGGATTCGATATTTAAAGCCCTATTCCCGGGTGAAGTGCTCACCTGCATCCGTTAAAACTGCGGATTATCCATCATAATATTCCTGTAGGTTAACAAATACCAACAAGCATTTCTGGCGCCGTTGCCGGGGAGAACGGTTTGAGACCACGTTGAAAAACTATAGCTGAATCTTGTACCATACTTTTATCTTTTTCTTTTATTCTATCTTCTCATCTTTTTCTATCTTCGTGGGATCAATTGATTCCATATTTATCTATCTTATACTGCACCCTTAAGCGGAAGCTCGGCCACTAGAATCCTTAAATCCTCATCTTACATCCGGCCATTAGCTACGCCTACGGTTGATCAAAATGATCATGAAGCAATACTTTCTCAGGAGTGAGAAGCAGGATCATATCTTCTATGGTAGGAGTCTTTGCCGACATCATGAAAGTGTTGTGCGCATGATCATCATGCAGTTTTTGGAGGAACCTTTTCTTTCCCTTTTTAAGCAAGGTTTGCTTTGACGAACTCAGCGGGTGAAACCCATATACTAGCATTCTTTATGACCACCCAAAGGAAGAAGAATCATCCTCCAGAAAAAAAAAAAAAATAGAAGTTCTGATAGCTATATCACCATCACTCCAATCCCAAGGCTTAGCTATCAACCCCAAATCATCAATGCGCTAAAAACCTTTAAGGGGAGAAGAAATTCAACCCTTGGATATCTCTTTAGATGATGAGTTTCATGAACTTCCAGCTTCACAAGAGACCATATATAATCCAAACCTCTTTTGAGATAATCTCTTAGAAAGCACCTTTATTACTACGCGAGAACATTGGGGAACCTCAAGGATGGCATATCTAATCATGCCATAGGAAGAGAGCAAAGCCATCAAGAAGCCACTCCTGTCTCTCTCTTTCTATGTTCAAATTAGATAATTCTTTTCAAACCCATCTTTAACCACATCCTTGAGCCCAATGAATCCTCTTGTGCCCTTTTCTTGCGTCTCCTCACGATCCTAAAATATTATGAACGATCTAAGGAAGACCAAAAGGAGCGCATTTTATGGAGAACATCAATGAGCATAAAGACTACTTCATAAATGGAACTTTTCCACCTAGTCCATGCTCATTTGAAAACTCCTAAATTGATTACCATCTCAATTCTTGCCGCACATGAGATCTCCAATACTCTCTTTCTTAGAAAGGGTGGTTGTTGATGAATTTTCCTACGGCTTGAAATTTTGAGACTGGCAATATAAGGGAAACCACTTCATCATCTTGATTCATAATTTGAAAGTTTCCCAAGGACGAGTTTTTTGTCCTAAAACAAGCACTCTAGGGGGAAATACTATAAAGACTTATATATCACTATATACCCCTACATTATGAGCATATTTTTCCTTCGGGTATTCTTGTCACTGACCATGCCAGGTTTGGAGTAAAGAAGAACGAAGGATGACAATACAAGGTATGTCCAACCAGTCATTATGCAACATTGAAATTACATACATAGAAACATTTATTGTCGTGTTGCTACACTAGCTTGGTTATCTTTACCTTTATGCATGCTCGACACTCATCATGCTCTATCATCTCTGTTTGAATAAATCTCTGTAATGCTTTCATGCTACCATTGTTTGCTATAGTATGCTTAGGTTTTGAAGTATTTTCATACACCTTTTAGATTAAGCAGGGTGCTTAGTTTAAATTGTTTTCATGGCTCGAGTTAAACATGGTGTTTAGTTTGATTCCTGAAACCATAAGGTGTGGTGATCTTTCTTCTAAAGGCTTTTTAAATTAAGCGTGGTGCTTAGGTTAGAACGCCTTCCTAAATCAAATTAGACGTGGTGTCTAGGTTGACTTTTTGAACCATAGTAAACTATAGTAGATGCCGGTATACTTTTTTTTTTTTAACCCCCGCAGAAAAGAATAAACTTTGCAACAAACTTGGGGAAGGTCGAGATGAACTCACTAGAGATGGAGCAAGATACGAGAAGAGAGAGAAGACGGATTCCCAATGAGCCAAGAAGAAGAAGAGTGACGAAGACAAGATCCACAATCGAAGCACTCACTCATGGGGGAATTCATGGGTGATAGAAGCATCAAGGAGGGAGGCCAACTCCATTAAAGATGATCAAGCCATCCTCTTCCTCCTGACATGCACCTGTCACTCCACATGCCACTCAAGAAGGAGAGAAGGACCACCACAAGGTGTAATAGCGCCATCATATTCCAATAATAAAGGTAACACCTTGAGGTAAGTTGTCGTTAATTCCTCTTTACTATAGCATAAATGAAAAGTCAAAACATGCTAGAGTTATAGTTTCACATAATTCAATTTTGTTAACTCAAGATGTTAGCCTTTTAATTTCTAGCATCATTTTCTTGATCGCTCTTTATTTTGCTAAAAAAGATTTACGTGCTAGATTCATCTTCCGATCTTACCACCCTTGTCATAAAAAAAAAACTATACATTATCTTTATCTTGTTCAAAGTGCCCACAAGGTTAGAGTAGAAGTAAATGAAATTTTGGTTCGATGGTGTTTTCCCACCAACAGAGCCCATGCACTTGATCTCTACCTTGTCTTTACAAGCGTGACTCACTTTCTTAAATAAGAGGAGAAGTCTTACTTCCCCAATTCCTACAAGTGGAAGTCCCCCCACCTACAAATATGCACACTAAACAAGACGCCGCCACCGCCACCATCCAATCTTCCTTCAAGCAACTGAATCAGCGAAAAACATGGGCAACGCCATCACCAAGTGGCTATTAAGATCGATGATGCACTTGAAGAGTGACCAAGGAAGATCAAAGTGAGCACGACATGATCGGAGGTGTAGACCACTTGACAAGAGTAATGGGTCAACATTCATCCCCATACTCCATCAAGAGGGCCTTACACCACCACTATTGCCTACCTCACCACAAGACCCAAGAAGAACAAGACGCGGAGACGCTGCTAAAAATCACAAGACCAGTGGAACGGAGTTGACGAACAAGGAAGACATTAAGAAAGATTAAAGAAGTTCGCTCGCCCCGACCAACCGAACACTCAAACCTCGCCACTCCAAGAAAGGTCTCCTCCGAAGAAGCGACATGGAAAAAAGAAAGAAGCATCACCTACTGAAGAGGACGTCAAGAGTACACCTTCGAAGACCTACCACTACCCGCGTCGTCAAAGCGAACAAACACCATCTCCATCGGCCACCTCATCTACTCCACTCGTCGAGATCATTGAAGGCACCATTTCGCACCACGACATTCCGACGAGATGCCATCGATGACGCACGCCATGGGAGTAAGTACTCAAAATTCTCACCGAGAGGTAACTCAAGTATTTATCTACATATTTATTTTCTACACGGCATATTTAAATTAGCATATTTCCTTTAGCATATTTACTTTCCTATACCTGCATAAAAAATCATAAAAATATGTTTGTTTGCTTTTACGCATCGGTTTTCTTTAAGCCCCATGCAAGTACTCCTTGTTGTGGCGGCATAAAAATAAAAATCCAAAAATATTGCATTCATATGTTTTTGCATCATCATTCTTTTGCATAGAAAAATTCCTAAAAATATGTGGGCACATGAAGGTCCACGCTTTTACTAAAAAATCCAAAAATACGTGAGCACATGAAGGCTCACAATATGTTCCTAGAATTTGTTCCTTCCGGTATGTGCGGAATTAATATTTGCGGGGAGAACATTTAAGGAGAACCCGAAGGCGAACAATTTCAAAGGACGAATCAAAGGACTACTTCAATATCCAAATTTTGGGGAGAGCACCC
This sequence comes from Hyparrhenia diplandra, assembly GCA_015847255.1. NCBI lineage: Eukaryota > Viridiplantae > Streptophyta > Magnoliopsida > Poales > Poaceae > Hyparrhenia > Hyparrhenia diplandra. Next base: position 100,444 of record JADLZK010007744.1, on the reverse strand, counting down.
CGAGCTTATCACGATAGGTATCACTATTCTATCTTTTAAATTATTAGCTAGTTATTATATATGTTTGCTTTGATTAGAGTTAATAAGTCTTAGCGTTTAAGTCTTAAAGTTAGTTCGATTAATTCGGTTAGTTCGGTTTAGTTAAAATTAGTTTACTTTAAATATTAGGATTCGAATTATATAATAAAGTGCTCTTATGGAAGTCATCCACAAGCCGAAATCAATTATTCTCCATATATTTCGGATATGTTTTTGTCTCCACCATGCTTTGTATGCAAGATAACGTAAAATAAGTGTGGGGAGATCCTCGACAACCAAACAGAATTCTTCGCGACCAAAATCAAGAAATTGAACCAAGACGGAACCATCGACTCGCACGACGAACCTTGCCCGACACGGTCCGGTGGGAGGCCGACCGCCCATATACCAGCCGACCGGCCCCTGCCTGGTCCCACTCGGGCTCAAATTCGTCCACCGCTTCGGTTTGCTTCCTAAAACTTTTCAATTTTCGCAAATTACTTTCCGTTCGAATTAAAATAAGTCTTTTTCATTTATGGTATGTTTTCCCTATATGAAAAAAAAGATGTCTTGTTAACCCATGAACAAAGTTTTGCATGATTAAATTCCTACATATACCTGTCACTTGTTGGGATGCTTTAATTGCTTAAAACATGAGAAATAATAAAGTTAGAATAATGAGATCCTCTTTCTTTTATCTTGTCTTTGGAGAGTTATTTATTTCAAAATATTAAAATCATTAGTTATGCTTCTCCTTTGTGATCAATGATACATCCTAATAGAGCCGTAGCAATCATTAAAGATATATCTAATTAATTGTTGCTTTCTTGTGTTGAGCTTTGTCAAAACCACGACCCATGTTGAAATTTGTCTAAAGTCTAAGATCAAGATCACATACACTTTGCTTTCACTAAAGTATCCATGCTCTAAAAGTTTTAATCTCTATCTCCCATAATTTTAATTGTTAAAAAAGTACAGCTATGAAAAAAGCCAAATGTTCAAAATTCTAAGAGTGGAGAGAAAAGTGAGAAAGAGGAGAAAATGAGCAAGTGTTCTACGGGTCGAAGAACCCCCTCTCTCGAAAAAAAAAAAGAAAAAAGGCAAAAATGAAGAGAAGAATAATGGACAAGTGTCCGAGGGTGAGTAGGGCCCACTTCTCTAATAAATAAGAGAGTAAAAATGGACAAGTGTCCGAGGGTGAGTAGAACCCACCTCTCCACTAAATAGTCGGGTTACCTCGCTTGGAAAATAAATAAATGTTCCAAAAAGGGAGATAGACGATTTTCAACTAGAGAGAGCAAAGGATAATAATAATCTTGACTCACATACACATCTTGATCTATGACTTATGACATCTATCTCCATGGATCCACAGTTGACTTAGCAATAAATACAAGGTAAGTGTGCTACATGTTCTTGAGCTCCACATATGATATAATAAATGAACTGTGAGGATATAATATATTTTGAGAGACTTGAGAGTGTCACAAAGGAGTAAGTAGAACTATGTTTTCTTTTCAAAACTTATGCAAAATCTCTCCAAGTGACTTGGTTTAAGAATTTAAGGTGATCTGTTTCTAACCATTTCATGCCCGTATATCCCAAAGTGCGGTATGACCATGGAGTATAATTATGATCCATTCTTTGTCTCTACGGTTACATTAAAGTTAGACCATCCTTTTATCGAGGACGAGTAAAAAAGCCTAAGTGTGGGGAGTTTGTTGACACATGTTAACGTATACTTTTAATTGTCAACTAAACATGGAAAAGGACTAAAATATAATTAGATAACCTTATTAGGGGTTTCTACTAATGATTTCCATGAGTTTTGGTAAAGTTGTGATTTGCGGGGACTTAAATGTAAAAAAACAAATAATTGATGTGTCATAACGCAACGCAATCCAACTCCGAAACAAGTCTAGAAGGCTTCGGATTACTCCCGACGTGAACGAAACTTGACACCAAAGAAAACATCATCTAGAAGACTCCAGAAGCCACGACGCATCGCGGGGCCCAGGGTGGGACCCACCCTGGGCCGATCGGCCCAATAACCAGGCCGATCGGCCCGGCTTGGCGCCAAGTTGCCCCCTCGGGAAGCTTCCTCCACCGCCTCTAAGACGCAATCTAAACCGGTCGTATAATGTCGGTTTGATCCAATGGTCATCGTTCATTGTCAAGGCCCATGAAGATTAGTACCACATTGCTTGCTGACGCCGGAGAGACATAAGAAGACCCATATATAAGCAAGCCCCCAGGCCCCTGGCTTCAATCATCTCGGATCAACTCATCATCATATCGACGATCCAAATCTAGTCGACGGCCTTAGCTCTAGTTCAAGAACTAGAAGTAGAAGATTAGACAAGATGTAGAACTAGAAGCCCTAGATTAGAGTTGAGAGTAGAGCTTCAAGTTGAGAGAATTAGAGCGCGGTTGAGGCGGAGTTGAAGGAAGGCCCTGAGCTGTCGGCGCCTCCATCTTCTTCTTCCTCCTGAGTTGGTGCCATTGGAGCGCAACTCGAGATCTTGTGGATTGTTCGACTTCCATTCGAGTAAGTGGTATTGTCTCTATTGTTCTTAAGGTTCGTATTTCTTTGATAAGATTACTTTGATTCTTGGTTGCTCTTGAGTTGAAGTTGTTAGATTAATGTAAGCGTGGTGCTTAGATTGACTAGCTTATTACGAATACCTTCTATAGGCCGGGTGAAGACACTTGTTAAGGCCGATCGTGGTGGTGACAAACGCCATTGAGTCCTTTGTCACGCCTTGGTTTATAGAAATCGTAGGAGCCCCTCAAGCGTTGTTAGCGTAGATTCCCTTTATTAAGAGTTTCTTCATGACAACCCCTCTTAAGAACAATGTGCAAATGATTTACTTGAAGTGAGAACAAGACCTTCCTAATAGAACTCCTTACCTCTCTTTTAATCTAGTTTTAGCCACTCTGGATTTAGCTATACACTTCAACCTACTCTCTCACCTTCTCCCTGTGGATTCGATATTTAAAGCCCTATTCCCGGGTGAAGTGCTCACCGGTATCCGTTTGCTTGCGGATTATCCATCATAATATTCCCCGTAGGTTAACAAATACCAACAAGACTACCACAGTCGAACAGCGGGGAGTTGTAGCCGATCTCCAGCTCCATCGGCTCCTGAAGGATGGTAGTGGTGGCGTCGGATGGAGACAAGGAAGCGGTGCGCCCGTCACGAGACTCGGTGCCCTCCTCCTCCTCCTCCAGGATCGGGGAGAGCTTGGCCATGCAGATGTGGTCGCGCGTCGTGGACGAGGCGCCTTCATGGTACATCGGTGCGTCGATGAAGTCGTAGGGTCCAGGATGGTCCTCCTCGACCAGTCCCGAGTCCAGCGCGCTCGGGTCGCCGCGCCGCTTGGATGGCGAGAAGCGGGACGACCCGTCCTTCGAGGAGTAGCGGTGACGACCAGGCCCTGACCAAGGGAAAAACCCTTGACCATATCTGTTCCTCCCCGAAGGTGCGTCGGGCAGCCCGTGTGGTGGTCGATGTTGTCCCTGTTGGAAGAAAGCGACGTAGTCGAGTCAACCAAAGGGGAAGACTCACCCATACCAATATGGAGCTTGTCGAAGTCGCCGAGTAGATTGTCGACGTCGTGGAAGAAGCGCCGCATGTACGGTACGAACGGGTGGGTGAGCTTGATCGGGAGTCCAAGCGGTCCCGGCTCCGGGGTCGTGGCTGGGGCGATGTTGTAGAAAGCGAGCGCCCGGCGCGTATTGGATCGGCCGGCGCAGGGTTGTTGCGTCGGAAGCGTGCGCCGTTGTTCGAGCGGCGTCGGCCTGGATGTCCTCCATCGGTCGGCCGCCATGGATTCGAGGAAGATCACCATCTTGTTAGCCATGGCGTCTTCGAGCACACCCTACCCCGCGCCAACTATCGTCGGTTTATTGGCGATAGTCTAGCGGTATGCCCGGCTAGTAGATTGAGCGGTAGAGGTGCGCTAGATGGCTAACGAGGCGTTAAGCGAGAACGGCGAAGGACAAAACACATGGGTTTTACCCGAGGTTCGGCCGCCTTGATGGCGTAAAACCTACGTCTGCTTAGTTTGTATTGATTGATTGAGAATATCGTGTCCCTCGGGGGATCCTTGCTCTCCTTATATAGTTCGGGAGGCGGGGTTGCGAGTCGGATCGGTCGGCAAGATCTATCCCGATCGATTACAATAGGAAAGTATGTAGTGATTACGATAGAGCTCTACTCGGAAACTATCTTGGCGACCACGTTTGGCCGTGACCTCCGATAATTGCGGTCTTCTAGTGCCAAGGGCTTCAGCCCGTCGTCCTGGGCCGGCCCGGAAAGCCTAGCCCGAAGTTACCCGTGAGGGGATAGGGGTTTGTCCCCCCACAGGAGATGACCCAATAAATTTGTTGGGTCGGTGTGGGGGTGAACCCCTATCCCCTCACGGCCGCTGGCTAGCCTTTCAGCCAGCCCGTGACGACATAAAAGCCCTTAGGCGTTAGAGGAAAGTGGCCATCGGGGATCACGGCGCGTGACGTGGTCGCTAAGATAGTTTCCTTGTATAGCTCGATTGTAATACTACAAACTTCCCTATTGTAACCGATCAGATAGATCTTGTCGGGCCCGATCCGACAAACCCTCGCCCCCTGCTATATAAGGTGAGCAGGGATCCCCCCCGAGGGACATCTGATTCTCAATCAATCAATACAATCTAAGCAGGACGTAGGTTTTACGCCATCAAGGCGGCTGAACCTGGGTAAAACCCGTGTGTTTTGTCCCTTTGCTTGTTCTGCTTAACATCCTGTTAGTCGTCTAGCGCACCTCTACCACTCAATCTACTAGCTGGGCGTACCCCTGCTAGACTATCGCCGGTAAACCAATGACAGTTGGCGCGCCAGGTAGGGGGTGTGCACGAAGACGCCATGACTAGCAAGATGGTGATCTTCCCAATTCCATGGCGTCGACCCGATGGAAGACATCCAGTTCGACGCTCGCGTGGAACGGCGCCATACTCGGCGTGAATAACACCTCGTCGGTCCAGATCCAATCGGGGCCGGCATCTGCTTCAACAACTCCGGCATTGACTCCATCAGCAGAGCTGGGGCCGCTCGGACTCCCGATCCGGCTCACCCACCCGTTCGTACCGTAGACGCGGCGCTTCGTCCACGACATCGACAACCTGCTCGGGGACTTCGACAAGCTCGCGCTCGGTATGGGTGAATCTCTCCTTTGGCTGACTCGACTAGATCGTTTCCTACCAATAGGGACAACCTCGACAACAACATGGGCCACCCGACGCATCTTCGAGGAGAAACAGATTCGCCGGAGCCACGCCCCCGGCCAAGGTCCGGTCGTCACGACTACTCCCGAAGGGCGGGTCGCCCACCTTCCGACCACCGCCGGCTGCTCGCAGCCCGACGACCGGACTTTGGACCGGTCGAAAAGGCCGCCCCGGTCCCTACGACCGTTGATGCCCCGACGTACCATGAAGGCGGTTCGCCCTGATTGGCGATCGATTCGCATGGCCAAACTCTCCCCGATCATCGAGGAGGGGAAGGAGGCCACCGAGCTTCGGGACGGCCGCACCGCTTCTCTTTATCCATCCGAGATCACCACAACCGCCGCCCAAGAGTCACTCGAGATGGATCTCGCTACGACTACCCATTGTTCGACCGGGTACCGCTCCCCGAGACGTGACGGGAGGGATCTTCGCCGTCGCGATGATTCGGTAGCTCCCCGGGGAGACCGACCAGCGGCGTCGCTCGAGAGGGAGAACGTAACGCCGACCGAGCGCCGCCGGCAGCGGAATAGGAACAGGCAAAGCCGCAGCTCGCCCGGCCGGCCAATCACTGCCCGGCCCGGCAGGCAGGGGGCTCGAGCGACCACGGCTCGGGGCCTCCCGAACCCGATGGCACGCTTCGAAACCGCCGACGGCGCCCCAAGACACAAAAAACGTCGGAACAAAACATCGCCACCGCCGTGGCGCCGCTACGCGGATAACCCCAACATGGACGAGCTTCGTGGGTTACATCTACGCCACTCATCCTCGCCTCAACCCCGAAAGCTCATCCGCCCCTTCACGCCGATCTTCCGTCGCCGAACCGACAAGAAACCGGGCCAGCAGGGCGAGGGGAAGCTTCGTCCCATGCCGCGCGGGGGAACCCAGTCCCAACACCACGACGCAAATGCTCCCGGCGCGGAGGCGGAGCTGCACCCGCGGGTCGGAGTGCGGCCTAGGGCAGTCGACACGGAGCAAGGCTGGGCGCTGCCCGGCCGGAGGCGCGGTGGGCAACCACCCCGGCGTCCCGGCCAGGAAGCAAACCAGCGTCCCCCTGACCTTCGCAGCAGTATCGACCTGGCCCGTGACGCTCGTTACCGCATCACCGCAAGCCAGCAGGCCCACGAGGACGCCGAGATCCAGCGTGAGGAGTACAACATGATGTACGAAAAACCCGACCGAACCTTACCATCACTACCATTCGCCCCCCACCCGGGACCTTCAACGAGTTCGGTGGCCCTTGGGCTTTAAAGGCACTAACGCCTCTCTAAATACTCGTTGACCAAGACCCGACAGCTGCAGGTCATGCTCTACGAGATCGCGATTAGGGCTGCCGGAGGTGGGGAGGATGTCATGGCCACATTTCCCGATCGGTATCGACCAGCGACCAATCGGTGGCTCCCGGCTCTCCCCGAAGGAAGGCTGCGCACGTGGAACGAGGTCAAAGAGATCTTCATCAGTACATACAAGTCTACATGCAAGCAGTCGGGGACGAAGTATGACCTGGAGCGGTTACGGCTCCGCCGCAATGAACCCCTCCTGGAATACATCCGTCGGTTCTCCGAGGTCCGTCGACGATCCTGCACATCACCGACGAAGAATGTGTCGACACATTCACAAGGGGCCTAGTCTCCAACAGCAACTCCGCGGCCGAAGAGCTGTGCAAAAAGCTGCATAGGAACAAGGTCACCAACATGTCTAAATTGTTGGACATGGCTCAAAAAGTTTGCCGGGCAGACGAGGCCGAGTACGTCTTCGAAGGACTACGGCTACTCCACTCGGCGAGATAATTCCCCCCCGGCCGCGACGCTCCCCACGACGATAAGAAGCACGACGAGCATCACGATAACCGCCGCCCTGACGGCTCACGCGACGTGAATCGCCGGGACGAAGGCCGCAGCAGCTTATCGCGAGCGCCGCGTGACCGTAATCGGCGTGGTGGTGGCATCAATAATGTTAAAGCTGGCGGGAAGAAGAAGGCCCTCAACTGGCAGGATCCGATCAAGAAGTCGCTACACGGTAAATGCCCCCGGCACTGACATGAACCATAGTCCGCCGAGTGCCGGCATTTTAATACCGAATATGAGAGCGAGAGGAAGAAGCTCAAGCTCGACGACGAGGGGCTAGAAGAGGTGCCGAAGGTTCCTCGGCGTCAGCCGAACGACGACCAGGATGACGACGTAGACCCCAAGCATCGCTATCGGGCGGGGGACGGCGTCATCCACATGATAATGGGCGGCCACTACGGCCGCGGTCGGGCGAGATCGCAAGGTCTCCTCGCCCGCAATGTCCCGACCGGCAAAAGACTTCAGCGAGGGGGTCACCGATCCTATCTGGCCCGAAGTTCTCTCGAGCGGGTCATCACCTTCTCTCGCGACGATCAGTGGTGCAATAACCCGTATCCAGGGCGTTTCCCGCTCGTCCTGGACCCGGTGATCGGGCGTTTACGGTTCGAGAAGGTCCTCATCGACGGAGGCAGCGCCCTCAATATGTTATTCGAGCTCCATGAAGGCCCCGACATCACAAAGGAAGACCTCAAGCCGTACGATCACCCCTTTCAAGCATCCCGCCCGAGAATCGTCCACTCCCTCGGGCAGTCACTCTTCGCGTGCAATTCGGCAACGCTAAGCATCATCGCATCCAAGACATGAACTTTGTCGTCGCCGACTTTGATTCATCGCACCACGCCATCATTGGGCGGCCCGGACTTACTGTGCTCATGGCGATCCCATTACGGCTACCTCATCCTTAAGATCCCCATGGAGAAGGGGGTCCTAACTTGCGTGGCCAGCGTACACATGGCGTTCGTTTGGTGAAGGAAGTCCTCGACAAGTGAGAGTTCATCCTCCAAATGATTCGCCAGGGAGGAAGTCATCAAGAATGCCAAGAAGATGAACCCTCCGACCTCGAGATACCCGAGGAGGAGCGGGCGAAGAAGACCACCAAGCCTTCGGACACCAAGGAGGTCCAGCTGGTGGAGGGCGACGCAACCAAGACCACCAAGATCGGTGTGAACCTTGACCCGAAATAGGAAGACGCGCTCGTCCTGGTTCCCGAGGGATAACATGAGTATCTTCACGTGAAACCCGCGGACATGCCCGAGTACCTCGGAGCCGGATCGAGCACCGCCGACGAGTCAAGCCGATGGCCAAGCCGTGTGCGCAAAAGCTATGTCGCTTTAACAAAGAAAATCAGCCGCTATTAAAGCAGAAGTAACTAGGCTATTAGCTACTGGTTTTATTCGCAGTGTATCATCCGGACCGATAGTTAACCCGTCCCTGAAAAAAAAAGAATAAAGAATGGAGAATGTGCGTTGATTATACCGATCTCAATAGAGCTTGCCCTAAAGACCCTTTTCGGTCTCCTCGCGCATCGACCAGGTCGTGGACTCCACCGCCGGGTTGCAGCTCCTTAGCTTCCTAGATCGTTATTCGGGCTATCATCGATCACCCTCGTAGTCGAAGACCAAGAGAAGACTTCCTTTATTACTCCGTTCGGCGCCTTCTGCTACAATACCATGTCGTTCGGGTTAAAGAATGCTGGAGCTACCTACCAGAGAGCTATACAAGGCTGCTTAGGAGATCTTATCCCCGACCTCGCTCAGGCTTATGTCGACGATGTTGTAGTGAAGACCCAGAGCGCCTACTCTTTGGTAGACGATCTCACGAGGGTGTTCGCGAAACTTAACGAGTACCAGTGGAAGCTTAACCCGAAAGTGCATTTTCGGGCGTTCCTCCAGAACTTGCTCGGCAACATCGCCGCCAGTGTGGCATCGAGCCAAACCCGAAAAAGCTCAACGCCATCATGCGGATGAAACCGCCTCAAAACGTCAAAGATGTCCGTGGTTAATCGGATGCATGGCGGCCCTAAGCCGTTTCATCCATCGCGACTTCGGTGAGAAAGGCCTACCGTTCTTCAAACTCCTTCGAGCAGGAGAAGCGTTCAGGTGGACCAACGAGGCTCAAGAGGCCTTCGACGGCTTCAAGAGGTTCCTTACCACACCCCCGGTGCTGGTAGCCCCGAACGACGACGAGGAGATTCTGCTCTACATCGCAGCGACCAACCGAGTGGTTAGTACTGCCCTGGTTGTCGAGCACGCGGAGGAGGGGCACGTATATCCCATCCAACGGCCGGTCTACTTCATCAGCGAGGTACTCAACGAATCCAAAACAAGGTACCTACACATTCAAAAATTACTCTACGGTATCCTCATCACATCCCGCAAGTTGCGTCATTACTTTGACCATCACATGATTACTGTGGTGTCCGACTATCCGTTGGGCGACGTCTTGCGGAACAAGGACGCCAACGGCCGCATATGTAAGTGGGCAGTCGAGCTCAGCCTGTTCACCATCGAGTACAGGAACAGGAATACCATCAAGTCACAAGCGTTGGCTGACTTCATCTGTGAGTGGACGGACCTGGAGACTCCCCTCGAAGATACCAACCGGGAGCGCTGGACAATGTACTTCGACGGCTCGCTCAACATCGACGGGCCGGGTGTAGGTGTATACATCATATCGCCTTCCGGGGACATGCTTCGATACGTGCTGTGGATTCACTTCCCAGCATTTAATAATGCGGCGGAATATGAGGCGGCCCTTCACGGCCTCCGCATCGCCATCCAATTGGGAATCAGGAGGCTTCAAGTATTCGGGGACTCGGCCTTGGTGATTAAGCAGTCAACAAGGACTGGGATTGTAAGAGCGAGAAGATGGACGCTTATGTGGCGTCAATTAGAAAGTTGGAAGGCAAATTCCACGGGCTCAGCTTCGACTATGTGGTTCGGGATCACAACCAAGCCGCCGATGAATTATCGAAGCTTGGCTCTTCTCGAGCGAAGGTACCGGTTGGCGTTTTTGTTGAAGATCTTTGGAAGCCAACAATCAATGAACCAGAACCTGGGCCCCCGCTAGAAACAACCGACCATATAGTTGCTACATTATCCCGGACAGTCGAGGAAGATTGGCGGGTCCCACTGATTAAGTACCTGCAAGAAGCTCTTGTTCCCAAGGACAAGATAGATCAAGACCGCCTTATTCGGCGGAGCAAGAACTACGTGCTCGTCGATGGCATTCTTATGCGGAAAAGTATTGGCGATCGGGTCCCGCAGGCGCATATCGAGGAAGATGGCATCAAGTCGCCGACGAGATACACAGTGGAACATGTGGCGCCCATGCACCTCTCCCGAACTCTGGTCGGCAAGGCTTTTCAGGCTGGATTTTATTGGCCAACCGCTGTTGCCGACGCAGAATACTTGGAGCGACATTGCCCAAATTGTTAGTTTTTTGCCAAGCAAACCCACGTGCCAGCACGCATGAGCTCCAAACTATACCACGTGCCCGCTCAAAGCGGCTCTAGGGGGCTTCAAGTGGATTTTCATCATGGTTGACAAGTTCTCTAAATGGATTGAATGTCTCCCTTTGGTCGACGCAAACCAACACAAAGCGGTTGACATGCTAAATGATGTCATCCACCGATTCGGCATCCCGACCCGATCATCACAGACCTCGGCAGCACCTTCACCGACAGTCACTTCGGGATGTCTCCGTAGCCCATCCACGGGCGAACGGCCAGCCGAATCGCAAACGGGATGATCCTCGATGCTTTACGCAAAGCGTCTCTTCCGACCGGATGGTAAATTTCCCGGTCGATGGCTAAAGGAATTGCCTCGCCTTGATCCGGGGACTTCATACCCAGCCTAGCCAGAAGACCGGTGTTTCCCCATATTTCATGGTGTTTGGATCTGAGGCAAGACGCCGCTGAAATTGCCTTCCGATCCCCGTGTGGGAGAACTACAATGAGGAAGCATCACACGCCGCTCGAGAAGACAAAATTGTTGCGCTCGAAGAAACTCACCTCCAATCTTGTACTCGTAATGCCAAGTAACCTTGAGGGCGTTCGGCGGTATTACAATCGCAATGTGCGTGATCGAGCCTTTGCGGTTGGCGACCTAGTCCTTCGGCGAAAGCAGAAAAGCGTTCACAAGCTGGGCTCCCATTGGGAAGGTCCGTTCAAGGTTCAAGAGGTGACTCGACCAGGAGCTTATCGATTAACGACTATGGAGGATATTGATATCCCTAACTCTTGGAATATCAAGCATCTATGATGCTTTTACCCCTTCTTGGCGTTTCTTAACGCAAACAGAAAGGGTTCCGCAAGCGCACGGAAATGCCATTGTAGCTTTCACCCGGAAGTATTCAGGGTATCGTATTTCCACAGGGAAGGCATGGTATAAATGGTCTCTAATATGAACATGGACGTAATAACATGACTATGCAATAGACCAAAGTTCATAACAGGGATGGAACATGATAAGTAAAGGATAACTTGACACACACACTTGAACCAATCTCAAGGATAAAGGAAAAAGAAAGAATAAAAGAATAAACCTAACATGGAGCAGGCACATCCTATATAGCTATGTTAAGAGAGTAGGTATACATACATGCTTTTATAATGTTAGAGACTCTAAGTTAAGATAGCAAGGTCACTGTTGACTTACTTCGGGCACCGGATAACACTTGGTCTGCTAAGTGTTGCCGGCCTATAGCTCTACGCCATACCCGAACGTGGGGGAATACAAGGGACGGACAGGGCTGTCACCACCTGCCGCCATCCCCTCGCCCATGCGAGTACGAGGCAAACGAAGGTAGCCCTAAACCTAGACACCACGTCTAAGCTTTGACTACTACTCTAGCGTGCTAGCAAGGCTTACCCGACTAGCGAGGTCCTTCTACTAGAGCATCCACCTCAAGTGTGGACGACGAACCCAAGAACCCAACAACGACCAAGACTAACTCAAAGTAGAACTCAACATCTCAACTTAGCTCTTGGTCTAAAACATGTATGCATAGCATATTAAGCATAAAGTTCTATACGATAAGATCATAACATGAAAACTATATACTAGTTCATATGCTAAGATCATATCATAAGAACTATACTCTAGTTCATAAGCATAACTATATTAATAAATAAAGAACAAGAACAATATGAAGAACATGATGAACAATGAATTGATCATACCAAATATCTTCAAGTTGATCTTGATCTTCTATTACAACTTTGCCAAGCTCCTAATACTAACCAAAAAGTAAAATGATACAAGTGGAGGGAGAGAGGCTCTTGTGTGGTGTGTTTAATGAAAGGGAGAGCATCTCCTTTTATAGGTAGAGGAGAGGGGGCTCCATGGAAAATGTCTCTCCCCACTTGAAGGTACAAAACCGACCTCCCTAAAGGCGGTTTGAATAAAGAATTCACCAAAGCACCCCCTCGACCGCCATTGCAACGCCGGTAGGAGGCTCCCTTCCAAATTTGGGCACGAGCCGCCTCGGTGCCGGCCCGCCGGGACCATTGCACCCGATCCCACCGACTGGGCCCCGCCCCCGCTCGCATCCATCTTTTGCGGGTGGGCTCCCGGGCCGGCCCGACCCGTAGTTTAGGGGTGCTTTGGTCCACCCGGCCTTGAGTTGGGCTTTCTCTATTCCCCCTTGGTTGCGCATTTCGAATGTGTATTATGCTTTGCGCTTTGTTCTTTGTTTGGTGTCTTTTCACTTGATTCCGTATAAGTCCCGCAAAACATATTTCTAATACAAGTGGAACCGGGTCAATAGTAAAGGTATATGTGTCATAGGTTAGCAAGTTTCCCTTGAAAAAGACATAAGTTGGCGGTATAAAATGGTCGATAACGACCGCCAACAAGTCCCCTGCTTAACCTTTGCTCGTCCCGAGCAAATAGCTAAGTGCTTGGTTGTTGATCGAGAGTTGCTTCAATGCCGATATAATTCAAAGTGTAACATGTTTATAACAAAGCATTCCTCCTTTATTTAAATAAGTTGGCACCTATATCCACGTTTTTATTACTCAATGTATGCGGGGCTTTTGTCTTTTTTCCATGTTCTTCGGTGGTTGCAAGAAAGAATGGTTGCCATAGAAACACTAGTCATTCGCTCTTTCGATCATCTTTCAATTCGAATTTTCTTTATTATTTTCAAATGCATTTGAGAAAGTATGGGCTATCTCTTTTTTTTTCTTGGAGAGGTGGGTTCTACTCACCCTTGGACTTGTGTCCTTTATTTCCTCTCTTTTATTCTTCTATTCTTCTTTTTTTGAAGATGTGGGCTCTACTCGCCCTTGGACACGTGTCCATTTTTCATCCTGTCTTTTTTTTTTTTTTTTTTTTCTTTCTTCTTTCTTTTTTTCATAGCCCATATCTCTCTTATTTTTTTTTTGAAAAATTCCCGGATGTCAAGTTTCTCTTTAGAATGAAATTATAGCGATTCTTTTTTGCACCATATCATAACCGGCAACAACTTAGAAAAAGGATCATGTCTTTGCAAACCCACATTTTGTTTAAGTATTTCAAGGTGAGATATTATTAGCCAACAAACTTAAATTTTGGGGAATACAAAGTTATAAACTAGGCACAAGATGAATCATAGACAGAGCAACTATTCATCATTTCAACTTTAGGGAAACTTAAACATACCAAAGTCACATATAGGAGTGGAATCATATTTTTGTTGTTTTTTTTTTTTTTTTCTTGTATCTCATCATTCTAATAAGGTAGGAAGATAACTAAAATGAAATGTGAGATACGAGTTACCTTTGTGGGAGTCCTCCCCCAAGCTAGCTTCTGACTTACCTTCGGTTATGAATTTTGCTAGCTTGTGCACGCCATTAATTGATTCGTGATTAGTGGCGTGGTTGAAGACTCTCCCCCAAGCTTGTCTTGTGATATCGTTGAAACAACCAAACTTGGGGTTTGAAAGGTTTTTTTTTTATTTAATATTTTTTTGTGTTCACAAAACAAGTTCTGATCTCCATTGTCATCTCTAGGACACACCCTCTTGAAGTTGATAAATTCCTCGCAGGGGTTAGTCCATATGGTCGACCAAATTCTACACTAGCAAATCCTGGTTCAATAATCGACTTGACTCCATGTCTAAACCGATTAAGGTAGACTTTTTGACCTAAGCACCATGCTTAATTCAAAGAGCCTATGGATGTATGATCACACGTGTGACCAAAACTTCCAAACCAAAACATACTATCATAGAGAATGGAAGCATGAATTGATACAAAGATTCATCCAATGGAGATAAAGGCAATGCAAGGTGTTGATATTTCTTAACAACATTACTAGAAATAGATAATAACCCATTTCCTAACGGCACCAAAAATGCTTGTTGGCACTTCATAGTGCAATCTCTAAGAATAAATAATATTCTCGAGATCACGTTAAGAGATATCGATGATAGATGGATTCATGTGTTTTTTACTTCTCAAATCCGCAAGCGCACGGATCTATCATTGTAGCATTTCACCCTAAGTGGTATTCGGGTATCGTGATTTATATTTTCCCAAGGGAAGGCAGGCTTGTGTGGTTAGCTAGCATAATGACGATGATGATCCACAATGCATTTATGAATAACCATTAGTCAATTGCAGGGGTAAGAAGAATAGATATTCGTGATAGTGACAAACACACATAAGCTACTACACCACTAGGGAGAGAAAAAGATAAAAGAGAATCTAAAATGAGAAGGTGGTTCTAAATATTGCACATGGGTGAACTCTAGTTTAACATGTGAGGAGGCTAAATCATGATGGGATTACGATCATATGATGAGGAGATGCCCGCAGCTAGTCTGCTAGCCGATGGACACTTTCAGAACTCCAACTCAACATCCGAACGTGGAGGAATACGATGGGCGGAACAGGGTCAACACCACCGCCCCCCTACCTCACTACCGTGGGATGCCGACATTTCGATGATTACTATAGACCCGAGCACCACGTCCACGTATATAGAAAACTACCTAAATCCCCGGGACTCCGACCCTACGGATCGACAAGCAAGGATAAAGGTAAACCCGAAGGTACACCAAACCATCATAATCTACATAAACCGACCACTCTCTAGCGAGTCGACACATGACGATTAATTCTATAATTAGCCAAGTCCTATCTACTAATATGTCAACTAGATCATAGTTCACAAATTAATAAGATAACATGAGGGTAACTATACTCTAGTTCGAACACATTGCAATATGAATATAAAGACTTGAATATTGAAAGGAACTCCATAATAATAATAATATTACCAAAAGATCCTTCCAAGGAGACAAGCCCTCCTTGAAGCTCAACCTTGCTCAAAACTACAACTAGGACTAAAGAAAGTGAGTGAAGTGCTCAAGGGTGTGTGTGTTGTGTGTTGGAAGGGGGTGTGGCCTCTTATTTATAGTGATATGAAAGTGATTCTTGGCGGGAGTTTTGGCGCCAAATCCCCGAAAAACCGCCATGCACCGCCTCGGCTCCTCCGAGAGTCGGACACGGAGACAAGGTGCGGCGGGATCGGGCACGGGCTGCGGGCGGCCGCCGCACCCGCGGCGGATCAGCCCAGTTTTGGCCCGCCCGCGCCCATCCTTCTCGCGTGTGGGCTGGCGGCCCAGTGTAGGTCACCTTTCCGGAGGTGTTTCGGTCCTGTTTTTGCTTCGGTTACGCCTGCCACGTTCCCCTTGGTCAAAAGCGTATTTCCCGAGTTTGCACTTTACTCTTTATTTGGCGTACTCTCACCAAGCTTCCGTGTTTGTTCCCGCAAAACAAATATTCTCGAATACAAGTGGAACTAGGTGAGTAGTAAATGTTTATTTGACATAAGTGTGCTCCATCTCTCTTAATTAGAGCTAAGTTGGTGGTATAAGATGCATGATAGTGACCGCCAACAAACTCCCCCAAGCTTAACCTTTGCTCGTCCCGAGCAAATAGCTAAGTGTTTTGGTTGATGATCGAGTTGCTTCAATGCTGATATAAATCAAAGTGTACCAGGTTTATAACAAAGTGTTCACTTATTGTTTAAATAAGTTGGCATTTTCATCTATCCTATTTTCATCTATCCTTATTACTCGAATCATATGGGTCTCATAACATTTCTCCACATTCTTGGGCGATTGCAAGATAGAACGGTTTTGTAGAGCTACTACTTCTTTTATTCTTTTGAGTAACTTTGCATCCGGATTTTATTTAGCATATGTATGTAATTGCATACTCTTTTTTTTTTTGAATACTTGAGAGAGTATGATATTCTCTCTTTCTTTTTTGGAGAGGTGGGTTCTTCTCACCCTAGACTTGTGTCTTTTATTTCCTCTCTTTTTTTTTTTGGAGATGTGGGCTCTACTCGCCCTCGGACACTTGTCCATTTTTCATCTCTTTTCTTTTTTTTTAAATTCGGGTTCCCGGATGTCAAGTTCTCTCGAGAACAAAGTTATAGTAAAGTCTCTTTGTACCATATCATATCCGGCAATAACTTAGAAAAGGATCATGTTCTTGCAACCCATGCTTATCAAGTTTTTAGGACAAGATAGTATCAGCCAACAAACTTAAACATCAAGGAATTCTAAGTTATAAACTAGGTGCAAGCTGATTCATAAATAGAGCAACTATTCATCCTTTAATCTTAAGAGAAACCTACACCTTTTTATGTCAAATAAAGGCATGGAATATATATATATATATATATATATATATATATATATATATATATATATATATATATATATATATATATATATATATATATATATATATATATATATATATATATATATATATATTGAAAGGAATGGGAAATGACTTGGGAATTTAAAGGCTTACCTGGTGGGGGTCCTCCCCCAAGCTGGCTCAAGGCCTACGGGTTGGGATTATATCCCATGTGGAGCCAAAAGGCTCTCTCCTGTGCGCGGCGCTGCTCCTCTCGTGCACGGATGTCGGTGAACTCCTGCTGGTACTCCTGGTGGCGCTGATCTGCAGTCTGTACATAGGAGTGGAGTGTATCATGAATATTTCTAGTACTCACCTCCAGACCGTGGATGCGTGTCTTGCGAGGTCCCGATCGTCTGGGGCTCCTCCGTGCGGTGCTGTGGTGATGGAGGCAATCCTTCAGACTCAGAAGAGATCTCATAGGAGCCTGTCCATGCTGAGCCGCCTGCCTGATCTGGGTGCGGGGTGTAACCCGACTGGTAGCCTGGTATGTACCCTGGATTCGGCATAGCCGAAAAGAAACCATGTACTGGACCTGGCGTGAACCCAGTGGTGGAGTCAGGTGCAGGGGTCTGCACAAAGTCTGGTGGTGGTGCAGGCGATCGTGAAGTTCCTGCCCCATCTCTTGCTACCCTCCTGGTTGACCTGCGAGACACAGAGCTTCTGCGTGCTTCGTCGGAAAGGATCCGAACGAAGGTAAGTGAATGGGACTTATACAATGAGTATTCCGGGTTAGGAAGCGGAATCTCCATTGTATAGCCCAGAAAATAATAAATGACTTTCTCGCGGTCATCCGCATCAAGCTTAATATGATGCCCTTGAACCAAGGATTGGATTGTGATCTCGGGCGCGGGTCAAGAATGTAAAGGACATTACGTCCTTCCAAAGCACCAACACCATGAGCAATCCGTGTCACAAGGGAGGTGCAATAAACAGTGGTGGTAAGCTTGATAGTTTCTAGCATCCAATTAATTATTTCTTTCACAGGAGCAATTTTGATTCGTTTTATCATCGCAAAAAGACATTTCAATTCAGCATCATGAATGCGACGGGGATCATGTCTAGGAAAAATAGTGCTAGACATCCATTTGTGCATAAACCTTAGTGATGGATGTTGTATGTTTGCATTAACAGCCTCAAATCTAGCACTAGAACAATCAATATCGATATATGTGCATGAAGAAAGCATCACGATTATACCCGCGAAGGGCTGCATCAAAATCAATTAAGCATTTTGCTTTATCAAACCCCAAAATTTCAGCAATTTGTTTCCATGTGCGATAGTGGTGGGTATGAAAAAGTCAAAAAGAAATACCCTCATCATGAACTTTCAAAGTGCACGTGAATTGATAGTGAGCATTTTAGAGCCTAATTCATCAAGAGGATCTACCTTTGCCCATCCTATGGCTCTCCACATGCGAGGGAATTCGAAATCCATACCTAGTTTTTCGAGATCTTCCTGGGAGAAGCGTGGTGCGTGAGCGAAAGGGTCTATCTTTGAGCATGTGGTATGCTTGTATCTCTCGTGCATCTTGGAGGTCGAGATACGGAGCGTCACCGGGTCGATCATCAAATGTGGGTGGACTTGAGGAGGAGCGTCGTCTTCGTGCATCGGGCTTCCTTTGGTTTCGGTGTGGCGAGAGCTCGAGCCTTGAGAGAGATGGGAGCTCCTTCTCAACGTCTTGCTGAATGCTCCGGCGATCTTGCTTCCTATCCCCGCTAATGTTTGACAAGAACAAAACAAGAACAAGAACTAGAACAAGGGTGATGTTAGCTCGAAAAAATTCTTACTGGCTCTTGATCTTTGACACGTTGCGGTTGTTGATTGCAAGAGGTTTCTTGCACAAGCTCTTGGAGAAAAGATAGAATGGAGAGGTGAAGTGGGAGAGTGAAAATGTGAGAATGAGAGGGGTGGTGAGCTCTCCCGGCACCTCGAGTATTTATAGAGCAAAACACCAAATGACACGGGACCGAGAACAACGGCTACTTCGGCCACGGGCGGGGACAGCGGGCGGCGTTCAGCGGCGGTCGCCCCCGCGGCCGCGGCCGGCGGCGGGTGGCCCCCCCCGCCACGCTGCCCAACTTTGGCGGTGGGTAGCAACGGTCACGTGTTGTCCCTGACCGTTGGTGCTTCGGTCGGTTTCGACCGTTGGCCCAAATTTCGAATTTTCCCAAGTTTATTTTAATATTTTATGAAATGAAAAATTATTTTGGAATATGTTTTATATATTTTTATTCATGGCAGAATAAATGGGAGGCTAAAAATCAAGAGTTTTATTTTATGAGTTAGGAAATTTTATATGTTATGTTTATATTAAATTTGATACTATATAGTTTTAGAAAAGAAAAGTAAAGATTCATCTATATATGTATTTATTTATATATATATTTGTATTTATTTGAGTAAATAAATTCTGTAAGGAAGTAAATAAATACTTAATTTATTACTTGACTGACCTTCGGTGCTCCTTGTCTTGAAGAAAGCGGGGTTGATTTGAATATCTTACGCTTTTACTCCCAAAATTCCTTCTAGTGTAAGCTCATTGCTTTCCTTGGCGGGTGTAGGCTTTACCCACCGGACCTTCGTGGTGGTCTTTGATGGTGAAGGTGTTGGGGTTGGTTGTTCCTTCCTTCTCCACACTTGTTTGGTAGGAGTGGCTTTGCTTTTTCCCTCGAAACTTCTTACATTTAGGAGCATCATCTTGCTTGGGAGCCGCCTTTTTCCTTGGCTCCGCTTTTTGTTTTCTCAAAAGTTTTGGCTAGTTGAGGGAGGTTCATGAACTTTTGGGATCTATTACTATCTCCTTCAACTCTTGGGTGGTTGATCCGTACTTGATACGAATCATAGAACATTGCTCTTTGACTTTCTTGGGCTTGACTTGGGTTTCCTTCTCTTGATTGGTTTAACGGTTTTGTAACCATTAAAATGACACTTTGTCTTGTTTCATCGGGGAGTTGGAACTTGATCCTTCCTGTTCCCATAGATATGGTGGCATTATTTGTGTTTAGGAACGGTCTTCCCAAGAGTAGTGACATGTTCTCATTTTCCCCCATATCCGGGGACGACAAAATCTGTGGGGATGTAACCGTTCTTCACCCGTACTAGAAGATCTTACGCTATTCCTTCGCTTTAGCGTCCCGATGGATTGGTGCGCCGTTTGGAGTTGCATTTTGATGGGGGTGAGTGGCGAACATCTTAGTGCATCACTTGTCTTTTTGGACATGATGTTGATGCTTGCCCCCAAATCACAAAGAGGCTTTCTTGAAGACGTGCGGACCAATTGCACAAGTGATTGTTGGGTGCCCGGGATCCGCCTTCTTTGCGACAAATGGTGACTCTAAAAAAACATCACGGGCAAATCGACTTCGAGGGTTACCAATCCTCGTTGTCACCATGTTAATTGTTTCGATGAAGGTTTTTAGACTTACGCCAAACCTTCTTTTGATTTAGGCGAAATAGCGGATGACATTTGAGAAATTTGAGTTTCAATCATTTTATTAAAGCTAGATTGATTACGAACAAAGAGAGATAAATTTTCAAGTTTTGAACTAATGGATTCTAACATTTTATCATTATAAGATATTTTCTTGTTCGTAGATTCATTAATCTTAGCTTGACCATAGACTAAATCTTTCAAAGAAGGTTGGTTTGAGTTATAATTGGAATTGTAATTGTAATTAAAACTATTACCTCCTTGTGGACGTCCTTGATTGTTCCACCTATTGTTATTATTATTATTGTTACCATTGTTGTTACCTGGATGGAACCCATTGTTGATGAAGGCAAGCTCTTCTTGAGTTTTTGGCGATTCTTTGCCCGAATGTCCAAGCTCTCCACAGATTTCACAAGTCATCAATGCTTCCGGAGGTGGTAGAGTGTTGTTCATGACTTCCTTCTCGGTGGCTTGATCTCCCAATCTTTTTGAGTAACAGGTCCATCTTTGCAACTAGCATGTCCGTCTCCTTGGCGTTGTGCATGCCTCTTTTTTAAGTTGGGGCTCTGTCTTCTCCCCATGCTTGGTTCTCGATCATCTTCTCGATGAGCGCTTTTAGCTTTTTCAACGGTGAGGGGACGTAAATGCCCCTCCAAAGAGCCGGCATGAAGATGGCCCTTACACATAGGTGTAAGACCATTGTAGAAGTTTTGAAGTACGAGCCATGTCTCCATGCCATGATGTGGGCGAGCAAGGATGTATTCTTGCGACCTCTCCCACGCCGGGAATTGGTTCATTTGGATTACTGCTGGAAATTGGAGATCCTTGCCCCGCGGGGCATTGGTTTTGCCCATTGGGAAGAAACTTGCGAGAAATCTTTGTGGAGCACTTGCTCCATGTCTTTGACTTGCCTCTTTGTCTTTGTAAAACCATTGTTTCGCCTTCCCCACAAGGGAGAAAGGAAACAGGCGGATCTTGATCGCATCCGGCGCAACGTCCTTGATCACTATAGTGTCACAAAGCTCCGAAAGTTCGAAGATGCGCATTGGCATCCTCGCTGGCAATCCACGTATGGATTTGCACGTACCATCGTGATGAGGCCGGTCATGGATCTCAAAATTCTTGTCTCCAACGTTGAGTGCTAGCCCGGTGGGGACATTGCCCACCGCTTGAGTAGTCACGGAGTGTCTTGGCCATGAGTGTTGATGAAGATGGTGCGGTGATGATGGGTTCAACCTTCTTCGTGGATTAACGACGAGGGTAGCGATGCGGGACCGTCTCTTTCTCGATCAACGCCTCCGGATTGTCAACAAAGTTGTTCGGTAGGTTACGACCGATCATATACTATCCCCTGTTTTCATCCACAATAGGAAGAAAACAAAAGAGTTAGCCTCGCAAACACTTGGGCTATCATTCATACATGTGGTTATAAGCATCATTTGCTAGCTTTATGATTTTTTTTTAGAAAACCATGCCTTCCCGACAACGGCGCGAGAAATGCTTGTTGATATTTCTTAACGACATTACTAGAAATAGATAATAACCCATTTCCGGTAACGGCACCGAAATGCTTGTTGGCACTTCATAGTGCAATCTCTAAGAATAAATAATATTCTCGAGAGATCACGTTAAGAGATATCGGATGATAGATGGATTCATGTGTTTACTTGACAATCCGCAAGCGCGCGGATCTATCATTGTAGCATTTCACCCGGTGGTATTCGGGTATCGTGATTTATATTTTCCCAAGGGAAGGCGGGCTTGTGTGGTTAGCTAGCATAATGACGATGATGATCCACAATGCATTTATGAATAACCATTAGTCAATTGCAGGGGTAAGAAGAATAGATATTCGGGATAGTGACAAACACACATAAGCTACTACACCACTAGGGAGAGAAAAGGATAAAAGAGAATCTACAATGAGAAGGTGGTTCTAAATATTGCACATATGTGAACGCTAGTTTAACATGTGAGGAGGCTAAATCATGATGGGATTACGATCATATGATGAGGAGATGCCCGCAGCTAGTCTCGCTAGCCGATGGACACTTTGGGAACTCCAACTCAACATCCGAACGTGGAGGAATACGATGGGCGGAACAGGGCGCCACCACCTGCCCCTACCTCACTACCGTGGGATGTCGACATTTCGATGATTACTATAGACCTGAACACCACGTCCACGTATATAGAAAACTACCTAAATCCCCCCGGGACTCCGACCCTACGGATCGACAAGCAAGGATAAAGGTAAACCCGAAGGTACACCAAACCATCATAATCTACATAAACCGACCACTCTCTAGCGAGTCGACGGATGACGGTTAATTCTATAATTAGCCAAGTCCTATCTACTAATATGTCAACTAGATCATAGTTCATTAATAAAATAACATGAGGGTAACTATACTCTAGTTCGAACGCATTGCAATTGAATATAAAGACTTGAATATTGAAAGGAACTCCATAATAATAATAATATTACCAAAAGATCTTTCTAAGGAGACAAGCCCTCCTTGAAGCTCAACCTTGCTCAAAACTACAACTAGGACTAAAGAAAGTGAGTGAAGTGCTCAAGGGTGTGTGTGTTGTGTGTTGGAAGGGGGTGTGGCCTCTTATTTATAGTGATATGAAAGTGATTCTTGGCGGGAGTTTTGGCGCCAAATCCCGAAAAACACCACCATGCACCGCCTCGGCTCCTCCCGGTCGGACATGGAGACAAGGCGCGGCGGGATCGGGCACGGGCTGCGGCGGCGCCGCACCTACGGCGGTCGGCCCGGTTTGGCCCACCCCCGCACCCATCCTTCGCGTGTGGGGTTGGCGCCCAGTGTAGGTCACCTTTTTCGGAGGTGTTTCGGTCCGTTTTGCTTCGGTTACGGCCTGCCACGTTCCCTTGGTCAAAGCGTATTTCCCGAGTTTGCACTTTACTCTTTTTTTTGGCGTACTCTCTCATGTTTTCGTGTTTGTTCCTGCAAAACAAATATTCTCAAATACAAGTGGAACTAGGTGAGTATTAAATGTTTATTTGACATAAGTGTGCTCCATCTCTCTTAATTAGAGCTAAGTTGGCGGTATAAGATGTATGATAGTGACCGCCAACACAAGGCGAACAAAATAATCGGTTTTTTTGTGTTTGTTTTTTTTTTTTTTTGGTAATGGACAAAAGATGAGAGTGTAGGTTTCTCATTACCTTGTTGTGGTCCTCCCCAAGCTAGCTCAAACTCGATGGATTAGGTTGTACCCCCGTGCTTTCTTGGCCTTTCCTGCGTGGTTAGTGTATGGTAGATTCACGAGTGGACTTACCATCCTTCGTGATTACCTCATTTCAAAACGTATGTAGAAAGGTGCAATTGAGCAAGCTTGGTTTTTTTTTGAAATTTTTATTATTATCAAGGGAGGACAACTTCACTAAACTTTTCATACTCAAACAAGGCTAAGATAAATATGTAAGGTAAGTCTAGCCTTGTTTTATCTCCATCATAAAACAACTCTATTGTTTATGAAGTCAGCCCTGGGTTCATTAATCAAACTTCAACGCCATGTCAAAATTTGATTAAAGAAGGTCATTTTAACCCAAGCACCATGCTTGATTTAAAAGACCTATGGATGCATCACATTGATCTATGTAAATACACCCAAACCTAGACCATATTTCGTAAACAATGGAAACATGATTTCTTTATATGTAGATAAGTATGAGTAAAAAGAATTGGTGAATTATTACCTTTGCATACCTGAGTGTGTATGTACCAGCCGCATATGAGGGTGAGGATGTCGAGACTTCTGCGGTGGTCGCATGTTGATCCATCTCAGGCGGGCCACTAGGCTTAGGTCATACACACAGGTTGTGTATATGGACCCTGGGCCTTAGTGGTGGCAAAGGTGTAAAGGAGGTGGCTCCTCCTTTCCTTCTTTTTTTTTTATTTTTTTCTTTTTCTTTTTTTTCATCATGACTTTCTCTTTTTTTTCTATATATATTTTTTCTCTTTTTTTTATAGCAAGGGGAGGCTAACATCATCTTTTCATTCTCTCTTTCTTTCTTTCTTTCTTTTCTCTCTCTCTCTCTCTCTCTCTCTCTCTTTTTTTGAATGATCCCTCTTTATGCGGGGAACTTGGTACAATCACCTTCCTCCCTCCCACACTTGAACTTTTGTGAAAAAAGTCAAGTATGCAAGGTCAGGGTCTCCTTTTGAGTGCGTTCCTCCACCCAAGAGCATCAAATTTTCTAGTTGATGTCGCCCCATGTTTTCGAGCATCACATGCCCCTTTGTTCTTCTTATCCTTCACCTGAAATGGTTAGCGACAAGAATACCCGAAGGTGCATACTAGCTTGAAACATGACCTTGCTTTTATTTATAAAAGATTTTTTTTTCATTTTAGATAAACCTATTATGAGCAATGATCACTACACATGCATATTATCATGAACATGTTCAAATAGATCATTCCTTTAACTAACGCCTTCCCAAGAACGGCGCCGAGAAAGTTTGTTGGCGTTTCTTAACCCAAAATGTAAAGGGTTCTGCAAGCGCACGGAAATGCCATTGTAGCTTTCACCCGAAGTATTCAGGGGTATCGTATTTCCACAGGGGAAGGCATGGTATAAATGGTCTCTAATATGAACATGGACATAATAACATGACTATGCAATAGACCAAAGTTCATAACGAGGGGATGGAACATGATAAGTAAAGGATAACTTGACACACACACTTGAACCAATCTCAAGGATAAAGGAAAAAGAAAGAATAAAAGAATAAACCTAACATGGAGCGGGCACATCCTATATAGCTATGTTAAGAGAGTAGGTATACATACATGCTTTTATAATGTTAGAGACTCTAAGTTAAGATAGCAAGGTCACTATTGACTTATTTCGGGCACCGGATAACACTTGGTCTCGCTAACTTTTGCCGGCCTACAGCTCTACGCCATACCCGAACGTGGGGAATACAAGGGGACGGACGGTGGTCACCACCACCGCCACCATCCCTCGCCCCGCGTGCGAGTACGAGGCAAACGAAGGTAGCCCCAAACCTAGACACCACGTCTAAGCTTTGACTACTACTCTAGCGTGCTAGCAAGGCTTACCCGACTGGCGAGGTCCTTCTACTAGAGCATCCACCTCAAGTGCGGACGACGAACCCGCAACCCAACAACGACCAAGACTAACTGTTGACGGTCACCAACGACATATTTTGAGTAAAACTATACCTTTTATACTCATATACATTTATCACTAATAAAATTCCACTTGTAGTGTCTAGTATTTTATTTTGCAGATTTATAATAAAAGCAAGTGGAAAATCGACCAAAAGTACGCCATCCGGAAAGCGCATTATTGCAAAACTCAAGCCCAGGAGCAAATCGACCCAAACCATCAAAATTGGGCCGAGCCAAGCCCGCCCACAACTTTTCAAGACGAAGGGACGACACCCCACCGAGACCGGGCCAGGCCGAGCCTGGGGGGCGCAAGCCACCACCACTGTGGCCCGCACCTCCCCTCGAGGCGGTTTCGCCCCGACCTCGGGGAGGGCGGTTCATGCACCCGCCAAATGGGAGTTACCGCTGTGGGATGATCGGTTTGCTCGATTAGAAAGGTTTACCAGGTCGGTTTTGGTGTAAATTAGCACTTAGGCCCCTCCTCCAAGTGTATAAGTAGTCCCCCTCTCTTCCTCTCTCAACACACACCACTTGGAGTCCAAAGAAACCAAAGAATCTTCCTCTCTCTACCACCTCTACCTCTCTCTCTTTCTTCTACTTCTTCTTTCTTCTTCTTCTTAGTTCTTGGTTAGCACTTGGAGTAGAAGAGCTACAAGGAGGGCTTGTCTCCTAGAAGAAAGTGCCTTGGTAATATATCTTCTCAATGGAGCATTCTTCTATTTGCAAGTCTTATATCTATGTTCTTGGCCTAACTTATGAACTAGAGTATAGTCTTGATCATGTTCTTGTGTTGGTATATGAACTAGCATATAGTTTACATATCATAATCTTGACATGTTCATCTCGGTTCATCATCGATCATCATATGTCTAACTTGATTAGAGGTGGGATATCGGTTCGTTGTTCCTTCGGGTTTGCTCTTGTTCTAGTCCGTCCATTCGACGAGTGGGGATCCCTGGGGGGACAAGAGTAGTGCTCGATATGCAGGCATGGTGCCCGGGTATTACGACACCGCGAATATGAGAGCATGCCACGGTTGAGGGGGTACGCGGGCCGGGTCGTGACAAGCCTTGACCGTCCCTTGAAATCCCCCACGTTCGTATGTCTTTGTAGGAGTTCAGTAAATGCCTCGGTAGGAAGCGGACTTCCGGATGGGGTCTCCCCCGGTATCCTAGACCTAACCATGCCTAGATCAGTTTGCATATGATCCTAACTATTCATTTGTATGGCCATGACTAGATACATTAGAATTACTCCATTAGGTTATTCATTTATTCTTTATCTATTTTCTTTATCCTTTTGTTTGGTGGATTCTTAAGTGTGTGTCACACTATCCATAAACCGTTATTGCTTACCCCTGTTATGAACAATTTGGTCTAAGCAAACACATGTTCCTCTATTCGGATGCCATGCTAATAATCACATGCCTTCCTTTGGGAAAATATAAATAACGATACCCTAAATACTTCCGGTGAAATGCTACAATGATAGATCCGCAAACTGCGGATGAAATATCTAAGATGGCAAGATCTATCCCGTTGATAATCCCGCTCGGATCACCGACATGGTGGTTTCACTTTCGAATGTCGTGGCGCATTTCGGCGCCGTTATTGGGGATGGGTTTTATACTGCTTTCCTTTGATTGCGCTAAAAAATGTCAACACTAACTCAAAGTAGAACTCAACATCTCAACTTAGCTCTTGGTCTAAACATGTATGCATAGCATATTAAGCATAAAGTTCTATACGACAAGATCATAACATGAAAACTATATACTAGCTCATATGCTAAGATCATATCATAAGAACTATACTCTAGTTCATAAGCATAACTATATTGATAAATAAAGAACAAGAACAATATGAAGAACATGATGAACAATGAATTGATCATACCAAATATCTTCAAGTTGATCTTGATCTTCTATTACAACCTTGCCAAGCTCCTAATACTAACCAAAAAGTAAAATGATACAAGTGGAGGGAGAGAGGCTCTTGTGTGGTGTGTTTAATGAAGGGGAGAGCATCTCCTTTTATAGGTAGAGGAGAGGGGGCTCCATGGAAAATGTCTCTCCCCACTTGGAAGGTACAAAACCGACCTCCTATAGGCGGTTTGAATAAAGAATTCACCAAAGCACCCCCCGGACCGCCATTGCAACGTCGGTGGGAGGCTCCCTTCCAAATTTGGGCACGAGCTGCCTCGGTGCGGTCCGCCGGACCATTGCACCAAATC
Organism: Hyparrhenia diplandra; assembly: GCA_015847255.1. Lineage (NCBI taxonomy): Eukaryota > Viridiplantae > Streptophyta > Magnoliopsida > Poales > Poaceae > Hyparrhenia > Hyparrhenia diplandra. The sequence goes on along the minus strand of JADLZK010007744.1, from coordinate 72,788 downwards.
CGGCCGGACCGGTCCCGCCCCGTTCGCATCCATCTTTTGCGGGGGGGCTCTGGGCGGCTGGACCCCCGTAGTTTAGGGGTGCTTTGGTCCACCCGCCTTGAGTTGGGCTTTCTCTCTATTCCCCTTGGTTGTGCATTTCTGGAATGTGTATTATGCTTTGCGCTTTGTTCTTTGTTTGGTGTCTTTTCACTTGATTCCGTGTATAAGTCCTGCAAAACATATTTCTCGGAATACAAGTGGAACTGGGTCAATAGTAAAGGTATATGTGTCATAGGTTAGCAAGTTTCCTTGAAAAAGACATAAGTTGGCGGTATAAAATGGTCGATAACGACCGCCAACACCCCTAACCCGGGACTCTGTAAGCCCGCTTGTATCATTTCATACCTTTTGCCATTGTTGACACTTAATTAATGCATGTTTTATGACCACCAAAGTGAACTAAAAATACAATATCATATATTAAATCATAACCAAATATTATTTATCCGACGAGTTCCACGAGTTTTGGTGCTCGTTATTTTGTAGGAATTTCTAATTTTTCGCAGATAAAAACTATCAAAAATGATGAAACAGAGTACACCATTGCGAAGGTCTCGTCGCGCTGATCAAAACGGATATACTACTTGCTATATTTGGACTCGGATCAAAAGATATTGTACGTAGAAGAATCCACATGAAATGATGAACTACACTACGTAAACGATTGCCATGCACGGCCCGCCAGGCCCGCCTACACACGTGGCCGTTCGAGGGGCCACACGCGGCGCGCTTGGCCGCAGCGCAGCGGTCGACCGTCGAATCGCGGCCAATCGTCGCACCGACACGTGGCGGCCGGGAATGACGCCGCGCCAGAGCGCTTGCTGGCGAACGATGCCGCCGGAGTTTTTCGGGCGGCTGGACACGTGTCGGCGGAGCGAGGCGCCGCGAGGCGGTGGCGCATTTGGCGCGGTTGGACCGCCGGTTCAGGCTGGTTTTGGACCGGTTTGACCGGTTTTCTCCCCAAAAACGCGAAATCAACCCGGTTCATGCATTTTGGCTCGGTTCGTGCCTTCCCCGGCGGTTTTCTTCGGTTTTCTCCACAGGTCGGTTTGGAGGACAAATTGCCGTGACTCAAGGACAACCATCGACCTTTAGGACAGTTGCATGACACATTTAACAATTAGCCCCCTCTTTTCCCCTATATAAAGAGACACCATCTCTCATGTACAACACACAACATTCTACACTTGAGCTTCATCTTCCCCACATATATTTTTGTAGTAGTGTCCCTCTAGGTGTTCTCCACCTAGTTGTACAATTTAGAAAAGAGGAAGAGAGTGAGAGGAGAAGAGAAGAGGAAGAGCCGGGTTTGTCGGTTACGCCTCAACTTTTGTGTACCTCTACGGAGCCGACTTCGATTCGAGTAACGTCCGTGTCATCTTGTGGCAATTCTAATATTATTATTTTACTAAATTCAGTATTTATTTTATTTTACTTGCCGGATCTCCGTTCGACCAAAGGTTCTAGTCTTAGCGCGAGACTAGTTTCGTTTCCGCTAGCGTAGGCGTGGTGTCTAGGCTAGAGTTTACCCGAGATTGCGCCCAACACTACGGAATAGTTGTGGTAGCCCCGGGGTGACAGCTCAGACCAGGGCCTTTGTAGTCCACCACGTATGTGTTGGTGTTTTAAATTAGAGCTTTTGGTGGCCTTCCCCGATCACCGTTTCCCGTCTTGTCGAGAATCGGAAAGGTCACCGCTCCGAAGCAAGTGGAATTTAGTAAGCCCGAACCTTAGTAATTTAGTAATTTTGGGAAAACCCTAGAGAACCCCTTTCTTCCTACCAAAAATATTATTCCTACCCCGTCTTGGACGACCTTAATTCTTCCTAGTTCACTTCTCGTTCCCGTGGAAATCGATACCTCGAATACTCCGTGAAAGCTACAACGGTACTTTCCGTGCGCTTGCGGATTTATCTCGTGTGCGTTAAAAAATACCAACAAGCTTTAAAAAGCCGTTGCCGGGAACGGTAGCCATTCTAGAATCGAACCCAAGTCGTCCGTGTATCCCTTTTTATTTTTATTTTTATTTTTGTTTTTATTTTTATACGCCTCCACCACCATTCACAACACATAATCATAAATGGCTATGAGCTTTGCCCCGCTTTTATAGCCATGGTTCGGGAGCAACCTTCGAAAAAAAAATCTAAATTTCAAAAAAAAAATATAGAAGGAGACTCTATGGGCAGCTGGGCTAGGTTTACAAATCCTATACACACCAAATTAAAACCTTTCTTTGCCCGACCACATCCTACTTAATCACTTCCATTTTGGTCTTAGCAAAGAAGTCGCTCTCCAACTTGATCGATCTTTGGGAGGCTCGTTCATGCATAAATCCATTAGTGAGGGGAAAGCCATTCTAGAGAAAATCCTTGAAAACACCCTTCACATCAATAACCATGATGAGTTTCCCATAGAAACAATAGAGTCAAGCCCCTCGAACAATGAGAGGAGGCCCCTACAACCAAACTTGAAATTCTTTCAAATCCTTCCCATAATTTGGTTGTTGACGACCCTCCTATTTAGGGAACATGCTGTTACCCTCCTATGGATGATGAATCCCGTCCTTTTGCATGCCCCTTCGAATTTGAGGATGACCTTTTTGTTGATGATGATTTTGGGAAATCCTGAGAGCTTCCCAAATTCAACGTCATCATATACCTCGAATTCCTTGATGAGACATAAAAAAACATTGACAACACATAAAGGGAGAAATTCATAGAGAGGAGAGAAAGAGGCAACTTGTACCAAGTGTAGTTGACCCGGCAAGGGCATGCCGAACCGAGGAGGAGTCCGTTGAATCCTCCTCGACTTGTACCTTGGCGGTGTAAGCTACATCCGGTTACTCCGGTATTTCGGCTCATTTTTTTTTTTTTTTTAAAAACTCTCTCCCTCTATGCCCAGGCTCACTGTCTCATCAAAATCCATTCCGGATCTCGGGGAGAATTTGAAATAGACTTCACAATAAAAATGACATATCCATGTTTTGTGGAGTAGTCACATTATCATAAAAAAATGTTCCCCTAATATGGAAAAATTTGTAACTCAGCCATCACTAGCATAATCTACAACCCCTTCATTCCCTCTATTCATAAAAATTTTGAAAGAGGTGTTGTAGATGTTTTTGTCGATCACAAATTTGGCAAATTTCATGGTGTCTTGGCATGAGTTCTATAAATCAACAACAAAGATTGGTGATGGAGGGGAAACTACATCATCAACATTGGTTTCAATTTCAAAAGGTTTCCCAAGGACAAGCTTTTGTCTTTAAACAAAAGCACTTCCGGAGATAACCCGATCTTTTGTAATTTCCTCTAGAAAAAAAAAAAAACATATTGTTAAAAAAAATCATCCTTTTACTTTCACAAATAATATCATTAATAACATGACCTTTGAAAATGCGCTTAATAAGAACAAAAGAACGAAGAGTTGAAGCACAAGGTAAAACCAATCAAACATCATTCAACAATGAAGCACATTCGATGAGAGTTTCACCATACAAACTTGAATTTGTGTCATGCAAAATTCAAGTGAGGGGGTGAACAACTCAAAACATCTCATGACATGCTTCATTCATTTTTGCTTTGGTTTCTATACCTTGTTTCACAACTATGCCATGCTCATTATTCTAAAATCATAAAAATTATTATGATAAAAAAAGGGGATTAAAAAAAAAAAAGATATATAAAACAAATATTATGAGCCCAGGGTGCCCAATCATTCTTGTATAATCAAATCATCACCCTGCCATCGCATAGATAGGAATATATATATGTGCACACTAACTCTATGCAGATGGAGAGAGGTCACCGTCAAAAGGAAACAAGACCATGATATATGACGGATCGAACGACTACATTGCATCACTCACAATTCAGTCATGAATTGTGAGAGGTAAGTTGATCGAGGTAAAAGAACCAACCCAAAAATATTTATTTTTCTTTTCCAAATTTATTTTCACCACTGCATATTTGCTTGAATTGTCATTTATCTAGTGCTTTCATTGGGTGGCTCCTAGTCTTTGAGCTGTATTCAGGCGCCATGCCTAGTCTAGGTAGATGACAATTTTATTGTTGTCTGTCTATTCGGTGCTCCTAGTCTAGCTTCGTAGTAGTCTGGATGTTAAACGGTACCATCTCGACATCATATGTTGGCTTCGCCCAATCTGTATGATGATTTCGCTTGATGGTCAATGCTACGAGCAAAAGCTAAAGCCTAGATTGCATGCATATCGCCCATTTAACTTGTTCTTTCAAAACCATGGCATGTTTGTTTAAGCTCATTAATCCACCCGATTGCATTGCTTTGAAAAAAAAAATTTTGTTCTCCAATTCATCATTCAATGTTCACACATCCGTTTGAATCAATCTCAAGTTATGATTTTCATGCTACCTTTCTCTTTACTAGTATGCTTTAGTTTGGGAGTGTAGGTCAATTATAATGATCTCACTTCCATAGGCTTCTTAAATTAAGCATGGTGCTTAGGTTAAAAGCCTACCTAAATCAAATTGGACATGGAGTCTAGTATGATTTTTGAACTGAAACTATTGGCATAGACTTTGGTTGTATGTCTAGACTAACCCCTATAGGAATTTCACAAATCTAAAAGGGTGAGTCTTTGAGATAAATTCATAATGGAGGTGAATCAAAGTTCATTTTTGTGATCTTTGAATGAACCTAGATCACATAAAAAAGGGAGAGAAGGTGGATTATCCTCTTCTAAACCTTTGCTATAATCTAAGCTTATCATCCATGCACACCATAACGTGTGTGGGTCAAGCCTTGATGATTGCCTGAGTTGGATCATGTACAACAAATCTACCATTGCAAAGAACTTCAAACTCCATCTCCACATACCGCAGTAAAAGTACACTCGGGTAATGCAAAGGTAATGTTCACCAACTCATTGACTCATATTTATCCCCATGAAAAAAATAATAATATATCATGCTTCCTACGTTTATGTCATATGCTCTAGTTTGGGTGTAGTCGTATACTGTACAGATACAGTACACCTATAGGCTCAATTGAATTAAGCGTGGTGCTTAGGTTAATATGGCCTTCTTTAATCAAATTTTGACATGGTGTTGAATCTTGGTTAAGGAACTTAGAGTAATTATTTTCATGAACAATGAGAAGTAATCAATGCTGGAGATAAATAAAGACTATGTTTACTTTGCAAACATTACCTTGGTCTTGCTTGAGTTCAAATGAAAGGTTGGATGAACATACTTCAAAAAATTAAATAAATAAAACATGGTGCCACCCTTCGGGTATTCTCTATCGCTAACATTTATAGGAACGAAGAGGTGACACAAAGAGCTTGCACCTAGAGATAAGATCGGATGTTCAACTCGTAGGTGAAACTCTTTGTTCAAAAAAAAAAAAAAACTTCGAGTAAATCGAAGGGCCAATCACGATGTCGACCCTTCGTCACATGGTGCCATCACACTCCATGACGATGAAGGTAATGTACTCAAGGTAAATGGCCATCATTTAAAAAGTTTTTCCTTGAACCATAAAATGAAATTGACTCGATTGAATTCTTGCAAATTAATGACTCAATCTAATGTTCAATCTTGTCTACAAAAAAAATATGAATATTAATAAATAAAAAAAGGGAAATATATAAAGAATCTAGAATAACATAAAGCTTTGACTCTCCGGTGTTTTTCCACCCGTAAGAGTTCATGTTATTTTCACTTGTCTTTGTCTTTGAATAAAAACAGATATGGCTCCAAAGAAGTGTGGGGTGTGCAACAATCCATTGAAGAATAGGAAGCACTGAACCACATCATGAACTGGTGGAGGAACATTTACACCACTCGGTTTGATCATTTTCTCCCCACCTGTTCATATGCATGCTCCTGGTTCTATACTTGTTTAAACCCTCGCAAACTTTAAAAAGAACCAAATTCCACACTTAGATTTAAAATTTGAAAGTAAATATAAATATAGCTCTTTGAGTTTGGCCTGCATAGATTTTATTCCTTACATATCCTTAGTGCTTGTGGGAAAAATATATATAGGAAAAACATATTGCCTAAGTTGTTGTGAAGTGAGATATGGCATTGGCATGGAAATCCAACCTTTTCTATTCGAAGTACTTGGAGAATTTCTTTTATCAAAATGCTAAAAACCATAGTTTCACATACTCCTCAATGGTAATAAATTCCTACCAAGGCCAAATACATCATGGTGCAATTTGAAAACCTTCTACATATGCTACTTGTTTTTGTATTGAGCTTTGTCAAACTTTGTTGACCCATGTTGAGAAATTTATCATGCTCTTAAATCAAGATCACGCATACACACCACCTAATATATGCACTACTCCTACACTGGGAGTAGGCGCAAAACATGCCTTCCACTTAGATCCATCCAAAAATATTCTACTCCTACTATGGGAGAGAACAAAAAAAATATTGGTTAGGTTTCTTTCAAAATGAATGCTCCAAAAACTTGTTCATATCTCCCTCTCAAAAGTTTGTGAAAAAGAGACATGAGGCTATCGTCAAATGAAAAAAAGAGTTGAAGATAAAAAAAAATAAGAGAGGAAAAAAAAGGACAAGTGTCCAATATTAAAACAATGGGTACTTATATGCCCGCCTCTAAAAAAAAAAAAAAGAAAAAAAAAAGAAGAATAAAAGATAGCCTATGCTCTCACAATTACTTTCTCCAAAGTCTTAATAAAGAGGGAGAGAGAGATATTCCAAGGAGCATAGTAGAATTAGGATAGCCACTATATATCCACACACTTGCACATCTTGATTTGATTGTATGACATTTTTCTCCATGGATCCATTGTTTGACCCAAAGAAAATATGCAATGCAAGTATGCCCACAAAATTTTTCCTACCCGAGCTCCACATAAGTCTTTTAGAAGTAGGAAGAAAAAAAGCAATGATCTGAATTGCCTTGGTGAGGAAACATACACCATTGAGTGACCGAGAGTACCATTTGAGGAGTACATGTGAACTATGCTTTATTCAAAAAAAAAAAAACTCCAAGTTACTAAGATGTGAAAATAGGATGACTTTGTTTCAGAGCCGTTCCATTTCTCAACCGCCCAAGAATATATGTTAGACACTCCACATATCCCACGGTAATGAGGTATGTCTTGGGATGATCTTTATGTCGTTCATAACTTGAATTGTTATGTTTATACTTACTTTATCATTAACCTTTACTCGGGACGAGCAAAGAGCCAAGTGTGGGGGAACTTGTTGACACTTAATTAATGCATGTTTTATGACCACCAAAGTGAACTAAAAATACAATATCATATATTAAATCATAACCAAATATTATTTATCTGACGAGTTCCACAAGTTTTGGTGCTCTCGTTATTTTGCAGGAATTTCTAATTTTTCGCAGATAAAAACTATCAAAAATGATGAAACGGAGTACACCATTGCGAAGGTCTCGTCGCGCTGATCAAAACGGATATACTACTTGCTGTATTTGGACTCCAGATCAAAAAGATATTGTACGGAGAAGAATCCACATGAAATGATGAACTACACTACGTAAACAGTGCCATGCACAGCGAACCAGCAGCCTACACGTGGCCGTTCCAGGGCCACACGCGCGGGCGCGCGCGCGACGCAGCGCGCGGTCGAATTTGAATTCACTGGCCAATCAGGCACTGACACATGGCGGCCAGGGAATGACGCCCGCATGCGCGCGCGCGGGAACGCGCCGCTCGGAGTTTTTCGGGCGGCCTGGACACGTGTCAGCGCAGGAGCGAGGCGCGCGAGGCGGTGGCGCATTTGGCGCGGTTGGACCGCCGGTTCAGGCTGGTTTTGGACCAGTTTGACCCGGTTTTCTCCCCAGAAACGCAGAATCAACCCGGTTCATGCATTTTGGCTCCGGTTCAAGGCCTTCCCGCGCGGTTTTCTTCCGGTTTTCTCCACAGGTTGGTTTGGAGGACAAATTGCCGTGACTCAAGGACAACCATCGACCTCTAGGACGGTTGCATGACTCATTTAACAATTAGCCCCCTCTTTTCCCCTATATAAAGAGACACCATCTCTCATGTACAACACACAACATTCTACACTTGAGCTTCATCTTTCCCACATATATTTTGTAGTAGTGTCCCTCTAGGTGTTCTCCACCTAGTTGTACAATTTAGAAAAAGAGGAAGAGAGTGAGAGAAGAAGAGAAGAGGAAGAGCCGTTTGTTGTGCTTACGCCTCAACTTTTGTACCTCTATGGAGCCGACTTCGATTCGAGTAACGTCCGTGTCATCTTGTGGCAATTCTAATATTATTATTTTACTAAATTCAGTATTTATTTTATTTTACTTGCCGGGATCTCCGTTCGACCGGGTTCTAGTCTTAGCGAGACTAGTTTCGATCCGCTAGCGTAGGCGTGGTGTCTAGGCTAGAGTTTACCCGAGATTGCGCCCAACACTACGGAATAGTTGTGGTAGCCCCGGGGTGACAAATCCGACCGGGCCTTTGTAGTCCACCACGTGCGTGTTGGTGTTTCAATAGAGCTTTTGGTGGCCTTCCCCGATTACCGTTTCCCGCCTTGTCGAGAATCGGAAAGGTCACCGCTCCGAAGCAAGTGGAATTTAGTAAGCCCGAACCTTAGTAATTTAGTAATTTTGGGAAAACCCTAGAGAACCCCTTTCTTCCTACCAAAAATATTATTCCTACCCCGTCTTGGATGACCTTAATTCTTCCTAGTTCACTTCTCCCCCGTGGAAATCGATACCACCCCGAATACTCCGGTGAAAGCTACAACGGTACTTTCCGTGCGCTTGCGGATTTATCTCGTGTGCGTTAAAAATACCAACACCATCGCCAGATTAATAAAGTATTTATGAGCTAGTTGACATGGTTATATTTTCTTTTCGGCCAATGTTACAATTTATTTCCATGCTCAACCGAACTTTGAGTTCTTTGGACCCCCTAGAGTCGCCCCCGTACATGGTCGTTTCGCGGTATGCGTGGATCGGTGTACTCCCCGCATAGACCGACGACCGCGGTGGTTCCTTGGTGTAGTCGAACAGCCCAATAGCTTGCCCGAGCCGTGTCTCCTTGCCGCGGCTATATATACCCCAAGCACACCAATGCTTTGGGACATGCGTCCGCCAAAGGTGACACTTTTTTTTTTTTACGAACTTCACATAATAATTAATCGTCGACCATAATCGTATGCATGCTAAAAACGATTATAAATAAAAACAAAGTAACGTTGTTTATGCCACCCACATCCCGTGCGTGGCTCGGCCAAATACCGGTGTTTTTTCTTTTTTTCACCTAACTTCCTTGCTACGGCCAAAGGAAACAAAATATTATGCCCGGGGACACTTCACCCGGGACTTCATCATCATTGGATCAAAGGAGCGGGTTCATCTCATCCGCGGCCCGCGTCGCCATCTCATCCGCCTCCCGGCGCGGTTGAGGATGGTGGCCTCCGCATCCCCTGTGCGTAGCCTAAGTGGACGCGCTGAAGCTCCACATCGGGATAGTGGGAGCGCACCACCGCCAAGACGTGTCGCGCAGTGTCGCGTGTGGCCTGGCGGGTGAACTCCGAGAAGTTCTCCCGGGCCACCACCACGCCGCCCGTGTCACGCGTTCTCGGCGTCGTTGGGCGCCTCCTCGGATCGGCCCCCGCCAACCGCATAGCCATGGATGGCGTCGAGGATCTGGTCCGATGCCCCCGCAGATGTTCTTGGTGTTGCCCTTCCATAGGGCACGCCGACCTCAAGGTCCCGACCGCATCCTCGGCGCCTAGACGAGCCGCAAAGACACACAATAAGTCAAATACATTTCTTTCATCGCATCTCAACTCGTAGGTACTAGATCCAAATTTCGGCACACATACCATCGCGATCAGTGCTCGTGTTCCGGATCTCCTCGCGCTATAGGTCTATCTTCTCGTTCGCCCGACGAGCTTCCGCTGGCCGCAGGGGTCTCCACGGGACGCCTCATACTCTACAGTATCATCATCGATACAAGATGAGATTTGATTTAATACTAACGCTTTTTGAAAGATGTATACGCACAATCACTTAACACACGGCGATACTTACCAAGCACTTGATCTTGGGCCTCGCGACGCATCCTTAGTTCCCGAGCGGCGAGCTCGAAGCGCTCTTCCTCCAGCAGCTTGCGGTCGGTGGCCAGCTGTGCGCGCTCCCCCTCCAGCGCCTCACGTCCAGGCGTCCCGGGCGGCCCGAGCAGCCTCGCGCTCCATGCGGATGCGCTCGACCTCCGGAGCTCGCTCCGGTGGCGAAAAGCGCCCTTTCTTGTGCAAAGGCGCGGTGTGGCGCGGCGACCATTGCCCGGCACGGCCGACCAACAAGCGGTCCCTCTCCTCTTCAAGCTCCGCCCGCTCCACGGCAAGGCGGTCGCGCTCTTGGGAGAGCTCATCCCGCGCCTGTTTGGCCTCCCGCAGTGCCTCCCGGCACTCGTCCAGCTCCTCTTGCAGTCGTCGGGTCTCCTCGGTACGGATCCGCTGCAAGATGAAGGCTTGTCAAAATATAACAACGGCATCAAGCTACAAACAACCTGAAAACTTACACGCAGATGGTCGGCGCCCTCCGATAGTTGGCGTGCCAACCACGTCGCTTCGTCCTCCTCCTCGACATCTGACCAGTACGACGCGGCCTGTCCTGGCGATCGTTCTGCCGCCTCATACCAGCCCTCCGCCTCGTCCATCTCTTGGTCTCCCCTAGTGTACTGGATGTCGTCCAAGGGTGACTTTGGGCGTGTAGGCGGAGGTACCTATTGCTCAATTGGTGCTTCTGGCTCAGGCAGGTTGACGACAGGTACTTGGCGGCGGGGGGCCTCCTTTGTGTTTGGTGCTGAAGGCATGACGGACGTCCCTGGCTGATCGGTACTCGTTGGCTCCACTGGCGTGGGAATAGGCCCCCTGCATGAACCACGGAGTAACTATTGCGCTCTTGTTGGTATTTGTTATGCTTACAGAGAAATAATTATAGATCCGCAAGCGCACGGATGTCCAAAGTGAGCATTTCACCCGGGGAGGGTTTTAAATATCGAATCCACGAGGAAGACATGACAAACAATTCATTTGATTAAAGATAGTGATAGAAGACTAATGAGATTTTGTAGTATTTAGCATATACTTAAACAAGGTGAGCCAATAATAATGATAATAATAATAATAATAAGGTATATGAGACAGTAGAGATGCACGTAGTGAGCATAGCATAAGATTAATTCCTAGTAAGATTAGGATTGGATTTATGACAAAGGGACAGTTCTTAGGTAGCATACAAAGAATCTACAAAGTGTTTAGACAGGCATAGCATAAGATCATATATATATCAAAACCATAAATAAGAATGTGCACCCCGAAGATTACTTAAGAAAATCAAGAACGAAACAAGATAATCCCAAGAACCATTATCGACTAGTCTTATATACGGGGGATGGATTGCAAAGGACTCAATAGTGCTGTCACCACTACGATCTACCACACGACCCGGCATATAAGGTGAATCCGCAAGTAAATTATATCTAAGCACCATGCTTACATACTCTCTACTACCTAGCACACACGTGTAATATACTAGGAGCTCTACGAATAAGTGCTTTGAATTATCATGAATAATGATCATATCAAATATGCTATGACTAGAATAAAGTATAAGTAGACTAATTGCATACATAGTAATGAAATAGCACAAAGGTGTATGAGAACAATAATAATATTGATCCATAGTGTAACTTACGAGATCGATCCGGAACCGATGCTCTCTCTTCTCTAAACTCGACTTTCTATCTAAACTAGGCTCTAGATTAGAGCTATGAATTAGCTATCCTATCTCTTGGTGTCTCCTCTTCTACTCCTGTCTTGGCTTCTTCTTGATCTCCTTCTTGATGATGACTTGAGGCTTTAGATCAGATTGTTTGAGACAGGGGAGCCTAGGGGTCTATATATATGGGTCTTCTTATGTCTCTTCAGCTTCAGCAGGCAATGTGGTACTAATCTTCGTGCTTAACGACGCCCTTGGATCAAACCGACATCAAACAACCGGTTTAGATTGCGTCTTAGAGGCGGTGGAGGAAGGTTCCGGAGACAGGGCTTGCGTGGCCGCCAAGGGAGGCCGATCGGCCCAGTGGGTCCTACTCTGGGCCCCCGCGATGCGCCGTCGTGGCTTCGGAGTCTTCTAGATGATGTTTTCTTCGTGTCAAATTTCGTTCACGTCGGGAGTAATCCGGAGCCTTCTAGACTTGTTTCGAGTTGGATTGCGTTACGTTACGCCTGGTCGTATGACACGTCATTTCGCTATTTTTCTGTTAAGTCCCCTCGCAAATCACAACTCTACCAAAACTCATGGAAATCATTAGTAGAAACCCCTAATAAGGTTATCTAATTATATTTTAGTCCTTTTCCATGAATTGTTGATGCATAAAAATATGAGTTAGTGAGCATCAACAAACTCCCCCAAGCTTACCTCTTGCTAGTCCCTAGCAAGACTCGTGTGTGTTACCAAATCAATTCTCAACCAAGGTAGGATGAAAAATTCAAATCATAAACTTGCTTATATCTACTTGAGAGCATGGGGTTTTCATCATACATGAGTCTTGGACTATTGAAAGATAGAACAATTAAGTCAAACACCATGTCTCGAGTTCGTGGTTTCACTATAACTCGAGTTTTACAAAAGATTTTTCAAGGTGAAAGCACGAGTGTTCCTGTATGACAACAATAAGAGTAAACTTTTAATTTCTTAGCCTTTTCTTTGCTTCTTTTGTTTCTGAATATATCTCTCTTTATGGCAATAAATTTAAGAGAACCTTGGGTTACAAGACAACTTGTTTGGAGAGGTGAGCTCTTCTCGCCGTATTGACTTTTGTCACATTCTTCTCTCTCTTTTTTTCTTTTTCTTTTTCGAGATGTGGGCTCTACTCGCCCTGAACACTTGTCCATTTTTCATCTCTTTTATTAGGGAGGTAGGCCCTTCTCTCCTAGTAGAACACTTGTTCATTTCTCTCCCTCTTTCTCGTCTCACTTTTCTCTCATATATATATATATATATATTTTTTTTTTACTTGTCATGCCCAAGTCTCTTGAAAACATAGAGAGATATATAACGTAAGCAACTTTTAGCATATTTTCAACAAGGCATTTTATTTTATTTTATCAGGGCTTATGTCATACAGAGACTCATCATTTTTTTTGAATTTTCAAAGATTAATACTCCGAAATTAAGTGTCACGTATGAACAAGATAGATAGTAGCTCAACTTTTATCATATCATATCACCAATTGCCTAGACTTGAAATCTAAGATCATACTCCCACGTAACTCAAGCTCAAAGCATGTTTTAGAATCTAAACAATTATATCCATGTTTTGGGAGAAGTAAAGATGGTAAACTAGGCAATTATCACGAGGAGCAACATCTATCATGTTCTTGTAGCATAATTCATCACTCTTTTTTTTTTTATTCGGCACACCTATATATATATATATCAAAAAACTAAACTTTATTTATACTAGCTAGCTAAACAAACCTAAATATAAATATAGCCGAAGATAATTAATAATAAATAGATAGATAGATAGATACTTACCTCAAGGGGCACTCCTTCCCCAAGGGTCCGACGGTAGGTTGGTTGGTGTTGAACAGGGGTTTCCCCTCACCGTGGTTTTTTACGGGGACCACTCCCCAAGCTGCTTATTGCACTTACCCATGCCTCGGATAGTCGAAGAGCCTTTCCAAATGCCGGTATTAGTCTCCACCGTGTCTTGATGTCGCCCAAATTGTACTCCCTTTGTTGCATCCACTCTTGTTGATTGTAAAGGAGGTCGGAGTGGGTGTTCTGAGTGTTGATCATGGTGCGCATGTTGTTATGCATACCTTGGCGGAATACTGCTGGGTCGCGATACTCGAATCCTCGCAAAAGAATGGCGGGCCGGGATAAATGCTTTGCATTACTACCTTCGGGCGTTTAGGTGTGTGGGTAGCGGTCCTCCCGGTAGGCGCGGCGTGGATACCGTGGCACGAAGCCCTCGTGCCGCGGTATGCTTTGCACCCTCCCCGGGTTTGGTTAGCTCCTCTCGTAATGGGATGTTGAAGCTCGCTGACGCCGACGGCCGACGATGGACCGGCCGTGCTCGCGTATTTATCAAGAAAGAGTGCACATATATGCCCAATCCCGGTTAGGAAGCGGGATTGCGTCATTATTATGAAGGTAGTAGTATTGCTCTTGATCCTTTCTTACCCAAATGCCCCCGCCTGAAGTAATCGTACCCTATAATCTCCCGTGGAGTGGTTATGTAAGTGATGGTGGTGTCGTCACCCGGCGCCGAGATCACCGGCTATTCGTGGTGATTAGAGAAGTGCGGCTTATGTCCCCAACTAAGTTGGGAAGCGATAGCCGTGTTCTACTAACGGTTTAATCGGGCGAGACGGGTGTTCTTGTAACAAATGCATACATAAGTGCCAGCTCCGATGTTCTTACTACGGTGATGTTGTCTTTTCGTGGGAAGAGGGCAAGGGCCATCCATTTATGCAGAAATCTTAAAGTTGGGAGGTGGATGTCATTAGTGCGTGGCCGGTGAAACATGCCCTTTCCCGAAATTTCTTGCCGTAAAAATCTCCCCGTTAAAGTCACTCAAGGTAGAGGTCACCTCTGGGCGCTTTGATGCGAAGCCCACTTTGCGGCTTTCGGTTGTTTCAGGTCATGGTGTATGGTTGACGGAATAACCGAAAGGTTACCCCGTTCCCATCCTCGTGTAATTTAAAGTGCATAGAAACTCTAGAGTAAGAAGTCGGCACCCCCCCTTCGGAGGTGTCGTAAAAAGATGACCAGCCTAATAATTGGAAAATAAATGTAAACTCCGGTAATATCCCTATATGGTCCATGAATTCGTTATCTAGCATAGGAGTTAATACAAAATCTCTATTTTTCAATTTGTTATACCGACTTCTCTCCTCTCCTACTCGTAAATGAAGGTGTAGGTCCAAGGTTAGAGTTTTACCTTGGCTAGGTGAGGCCATTGGTGATGGAGAAGCGGTCGGCGATGGTGTCGCCGGTGTCCGTGCTCATCGCTTGCCCGAACTAGCCCAGAGCGGGAGCGTGTCTTGAGAAGCCTTCCAAACATGGCTGGTATTTAGGTGAAGAAGATTGGCTAGAGGGTTTTTGGCTAGAAAGGAGGATTATCTCCGAGGATTTTTTTTCCTCTCTTCCTAGTTTTCTATTCTTTTCTCCTCTATTTCTGCTCGAGCTCTACTCCTCCTTGAAAACCAGAAATCTGTGTTGCTTGTGATGAGAATGGCAAGGGTGTGGCTGCCCTTTTATAGTGCAAGGAGGGAGGAGGCCGATCGGCCCGATAGTGGGGCGATCGGCCCCAAGTGGGTCCCACTTTCGGTGCCCTCTCCACCATCTAAACTTTGCTGAAATTCCACGCTAGAATAGTATTTGTTTGGTCAAGTGGAGTGCTTTGCGGTGGAAAATGGATGGAAGAAAAGGGAATAAAGAAAGTGGTGATTTGATGTTTTGTCCCTATGACATGTGGGTCCCACTTGTAAGGATGGATTATTTTTGTATTTTCTGAATAAAAATGAATAAATAAAGCAAAGAAGAGGTAAAAATTATTTTTATGCCACCACGTAAAAGTAATTATATGGGTTTTCACTCCGCAAAAAATTATTAATCATGGGGCGTAAATTTTTTTTTTTTACGGTGAATGTAAAAGTGCAGGAATTTAAATTGCGTAAAAATAAATGCGAGAAATAAAATATTTTTTGGATTTTTTTTTTTTTGATTTGTACCGAATTACCCGACGGCGGGGTCCGTAGTTAAGGTCCTCGAACGGGGACCTTCCAATCTTCTAGTCCTCTCGTGCATCCTCCATTGGAGAGGATGGCTCGTCTCGCATCGTCTTCTCTTGATCGATCATGTTCGCATTGGTGGCGAGTTCTCGTCCGGGTTTGAAGGCGAACTTCTCTTCCTTTCCGTTGATCTCAAATGTGATTTCTCCAAATACGACGTTAATGTGAGCGTTGGCGGTGCTTAGGAATGGTCGTCCGAGAATTAGTGAGACCCCGAGTTCGGGTGCATGTCCAAACAACGAAGTCAACCGGCACAAAGAACTCCCCGGATCCTCACCGGAACATTCTCGGCGATTCCCCGACGGGTAACGAACCGATTGATCTCGCTAGTTGTAGACACATTGATGTTGGAACCAAGGTAGGGTGCTTGAGTTTGTCGAAGACAACCTTAGGCATCACACCGACACTTGCTCCAAGATCACGAGTGCATTGTTGAAATATTGATCTCCGATTGAGCACTCTATAGTGGGGCATCCCGGATCCTTTTTCTTGATGGGTAATGTGTTTAGGATTGCCGCACTACACTCTTCTCGTTAACTTGATGATCTCTCGTGGTTGGTAGCGGTCTCTTTTTGTTCAGATATCTCTTATGTACTTGGCGTATGTTGGGACCCGCATGGCATCCAAAGAGGTATATTGACATAAAGCTTTTGGATTACCTCTACGAATTTGCCGAATTGATCATCAATTTGAGGTCTTCTAATTCTTCTTGGATATGGTAGGAAGTTGGTGTCGTGAAAGTCTTGTCCTGTGGGTTCTTGGCGCACAACTTCTTCTACGTCGTCATCCTTATCTTCTGGAATGTTGGCCGGTACTACGGGTGGTGCAGGGGCTGCAGGAGCCGTAGGTTTCCTAGCCGAAGGTCTTACTGCGCCCGTCGGGTATGGTGGATCGGTGGTTTGCTTACCACCTCTCGCTCGGATGTTATGTACCGCTCATGATTAGTGGCAATAGGCATAGCGGCAGACAATTTTGATAATTTTGATTCTAGTTTGATATTAAAAGCAACTTGTTCTTTTATCATAGCGTAAAAGTTATCCATTTTAGCATTTATATCTTCTAGAATTTTATCATTAGCAACTAACCTTTTAGAGAAACTATCATTAATTTTAACTTGCTCTTCAATTAATTCTCGTAAAAGAAGGTTGCTTGAATTTATTACCCGAATTAAAGTTATTACCCGAATACTTACCCGCGTAAGTCGGCCGTGGTTGCGGGTCTTCTCTTTGGGTTGGTGTTGACTTGTGGACCACCAAGCTTGAACTTCTTGAAGCGTTCATGGAGTCTTGTAAAGCTTGTCGATCCTTCTTGTAGTTGGCTCGCTCCTCAAGCCAATTTAGTAGCACGTCCATCCCAGTTTGATACGCCTTCGGTTCTTCTTGTTCTTCTTGTACTTCTTCACTTTGATGACAAGTATTGGGTGTTCTTCGGGGTCCAAATTTGATTTTCTCGATATCTTGCACATAAGTATGTTGGCTTTCCCCGGTGTGAGTGATAAGAATGATCCTTCAAGAAGCGGGCGCGTCTAGATGCTCTCTTAGTTTTTGATTTAGTCCATGATAGAATCCTTGCAAGAGCATCCATTCCTCCATTCCATGGTGAGGGCAATCTGATATGTATTCTTGAAAACGTTCCCACGCCTCCTCGAATAGATTCTCCCTTCTCGTTGAAAGTTGGCAATTTTTCCACGTAAGGCATTGGTTTTGTCTATGGGGAAAAACTTTGCTAGGAATGCGGTAGAACATTTCTCTCCCATGTGTTTATCTTTTGTTCATTGAGTAGAACCATTGCCTCGCTCTTCCCAATAGTGAGAAAGGGAATAAGCGGAGCAGGATCGTGTCCTTGGGAATGTTCTTGATGTTGATGGTGGCGCCTATCTCCATGAAAGTCCGGAGATGAGTGCTTGCATCTTCATGTGTCTTTCCTTCAAACAAAGTTAGCTTGCACCATGTTGATGAGGCTTGCCTTTAGCTCAAACTCATGATTGATTGGAAGTGTAGGTCCAAAGTGCGAATGTTCTTGATGGTTGGAGAAGAGAACTCTCGCAACGTCTTTTCGATCATGGCTTCGTGTACTTGGTGTAGCTTCTTGGGTTGACTTGATTCGGATGATCAAAGTGTAGTGAATCACAATCAAACCTGTTAATACCACCGCAAATAAGATAGAAAAAGACAATAAATGGGTAAATCTGTTTTTTAAGAGAGGTGCTAAGTAGCAAAATCCACACTTAGTATTCATCTATCAATAATCAAAAGAGTAGCTATCAAAATCTTCCCGCAACGGCGCCGAAATGCTTGTTGGTATTTGTTATGCTTACGAGAGAAATAATTATAGATCCGCATTTAACGGATGTCCAAAGGAGCATTTCACCCGGGGAGGGTTTTAAATATCGAATCCACGAGGAAGACATGACAAACAATTCATTTGATTAAAGATAGTGATAGAAGACTAATGAGATTTTGTAGTATTTAGCATATACTTAAACAAGGTGAGCCAATAATAATGATAATAATAATAATAATAAGGTATATGAGACAGTAGAGATGCACGTAGTGAGCATAGCATAAGATTAATTCCTAGTAAGATTAGGATTGGATTTATGACAAAGGGACAGTTCTTAGGTAGCATACAAAGAATCTACAAAATGTTTAGACAGGCATAGCATAAGATCATATATATATCAAAACCATAAATAAGAATGTGCACCCGAAGATTACTTAAGAAAATCAGAACGAAACAAGATAATCCCAAGAACCATTATCGACTAGTCTTATATACGGGGATGGATTGCAAAGGACTCAATAGTGTCACCACTACGATCTACCACACGACCCGGCATATAAGGTGAATCCGCAAGTAAATTATATCTAAGCACCATGCTTACATACTCTCTACTACCTAGCACACACGTGTAATATACTAGGAGCTCTACGAATAAGTGCTTTGAATTATCATGAATAATGATCATATCAAATATGCTATGACTAGAATAAAGTATAAGTAGACTAATTGCATACATAGTAATGAAATAGCACAAAGGTGTATGAGAACAATAATAATATTGATCCATAGTGTAACTTACGTATCCGTAACCGGAGCATGCTCTCTCTTCTCTAAACTCGACTTTCTATCTAAACTAGGCTCTAGATTAGAGCTATGAATTAGCTATCCTATCTCTTGGTGTCTCCTCTTCTACTCCTGTCTTGGCTTCTTCTTGATCTCCTTCTTGATGATGACTTGAGGCTTTAGATCAGATTGTTTGAGACAGAGAGCCTAGGGGTCTATATATATGGGTCTTCTTATGTCTCTTCGCCTTCAGCAGCAATGTGGTACTAATCTTAGGTGCTTAACGACGCCCTTGGATCAAACCGACATCAAACAACCGGTTTAGATTGCGTCTTAGAGGCGGTGGAGGAAGGTTCCGGAGACGGGGCTTGCGTGGGTCGCCAAGGGAGGCCGATCGGCCCCATTATTGGGCCGATCGACCCGCAGTGGGTCCTACTCCGGGCCCCGCGATGCGCCGCGGGCTTCGGAGTCTTCTAGATGATGTTTTCTTCGGTGTCAAATTTCGTTCACGTCGGGAGTAACTGGAGCCTTCTAGACTTGTTTCGAGTTGGATTGCGTTACGTTACGTCGGTGGCCGTATGACACGCCATTTCGCTATTTTTCCGTTAAGTCCCTCGCAAATCACAACTCTACCAAAACTCATGGAAATCATTAGTAGAAACCCCTAATAAGGTTATCTAATTATATTTTAGTCCTTTTCCATGAATTGTTGATGCATAAAAATATGAGTTAGTGAGCATCAACAGCTCTCTCACCAACAAACGAGCCACGATGGTCGACAGACAAAAAGCTTACTGGTCGGCGAAGCGCAGTCCGCGGATGCGGCCTCTAGAGCTGCCACCGCTGCGTCCCCTCCGCTTCGTGGCGCCGATACGCTGCCATGCGGGGCGGCCGACATGCTTGGTGTTCTCCCTCCTCCAGACTGCTACAAACAAGATGACCTCGTCAGATCAACAACAGATTGCATGGGGACTCGAGAACAACGGGAGTTACTTACAAACACTGCAGAATCAACACATGCATCTTGTTCTTCATCGAGTAAAACCACGGTGCTGCGCCGGGACGAGCTTCAGCTTGGTGACGACAGAATGGTCGCCCCGCTGTTACCTTCCGCCTGATGAACTCCGGCAAGGCACGGATTCTCGAGTGGGCACTTGCCGCTCGCCCTTTCTTCAGATGCCATCTCCCCCTCTTGTCTCCTCGGCATTGCGGGTGCAGCAGCGGGTGCGTTCAGGTGCGCACGGGCGCGAACGACAGTAGCCTCCTCTGGCGACAAGTGAAATGCGACCGCATGACATATCATGGATCTAAAAATAGCGAACCGCACGTAATCGCCGGCACAACTCTTGACGTATCGCATTACAATCAATTGATACGATCCAACCATATTACATCGCTTACCGGTGGTGGCGGTTCCGGCATGGAACGTGGAAGAAGGCGGCGCATCGTGGGGTACCCCCGGCCGTCCGGCCAAGATCTTGGACACCGGTTCCGACCTCGATGCCGACCAGGTACTCCGCCATTAGCGGGTACCGTCGTTCGGCCGGCACTAGAAACCGGATGATCCCTCCGCTTCAACGGCTGAGTCCGGCGCTCCACGAACGTTTGCGCGATGTCGACGCCGTCCACGTGCAGCTCCTCGATCATGGCCACCAGCTCCATCACGCGCTGCATATCGTCGGCCGGGGGCTCCTCGTTCCAGCTCCCCCGTCTCACCGGAACGCGGCCGGGTCGGCCCGGCATCACGGTGCCTCTCGATTACGGCAGATAGAACCACCGCGTGAACCAACGCGACACATTCGACGACAAAGGAGTGGAGGGGAACTGGCCCGCCCGGTTCCCTCGGAGCTTCACGTATACACCACCGGTGATGCGGGACCCCGAATCCCCCTTCAACCCGACATAGAAGAAGTATTTCCAGAGATTGAGGTTGGGGAGGATGCCGAGGAAACACTCACACAGTGTGACGAAGATAGCGATGTCCAGGATCGCATTCGGCGGTAGATGGCAGAGCTGAAGGCCGTAGTAGGCGAGGAGCTCCAACAAGAACGGGTGCACCGGCAGGCCGAACCCACGCCAGAAATAGCTTTCAAACACCACCGCCTCGTCGGTCTGCGGCATGGGATACGGCTCTACCTCCGGCACCCTCCACCCGGCGACGGCCTCTTCAGGCAGCACACCAGCGTCCACCAGCTCCTGGACGGACTCGTGGGTGGGATCGAGACGATCCACTCTGTTCCATCCGGATGGCCGGGTCCTCCGTTGCGAGAGGCACGGGGCCTCCCGCGTCCCGCCGTGGCGGCAGTCCCCGCGACCAGCCAGCGGCTCCTCCGCCCTCCGGCAGCTCTTCCGCCCAGCGTCCAAGGCGTCCTCGGCGTGCGTGTCACGCCCACTTTTAATGGGACCTTAATCTCGCGTATTGGCGCCGGGATCACGCTACCAATACGTTTACCGAGTCACGATAAATGGAAATCAGTTATAGATAAACTATTCCGAGCATATATTGACATAGGATAGAAGATCTTACAAATGCGATGAAGACACCACTGATTATATTGATCGTAGTAGCCAAGCGTGAAGCGATGGTTTTATTCGTGACGGGTCTCGCTGGGGTGCTGGACCGTCCGGGCACTACTCCATGTTCCACGAAAGCAACTTGAGCGCGGATGGAAATCCTAGGCTTCTACGTCTTTCTCCTAGGCAACGTCTTGCGTACTCCTACGTCGTTGTTCTCCTACTTCGACAAATGACCTTTACCTTCGGATATGCCGATATCTCTGTAAAACAGAGGGGTGAGTACAAAGGTACTCGGCAAGTCCAAACCAGGGGTGGTTTGGTATATTATGGGTTTGGGCCCTAGCGAGTCTCTAAAACCGCTCTTACTAGTTCCCGTGGATTATCTCATGTCATCACCTTCACATCATCACAAACGTTAGTTATTTCTAATCATAGATGTTCTTTCCTAGCATTCGCCCATTCCAAGGGCGTGGCTATTCGAATAGATTCAATAAACTCTGCGAGAGGTTGTACAAATTTCCCCACACGATGGACACATCCTCTTCCATGATCGGTGGTCGACGAGAGGTCCAACGAGATCCGTGCCAGCCTTGAGTGCTACTCTAGGTATATTGGTATAATCTTCACCATGACTTCTCAGGGGTTGGAAGGATGACGCATCATCCTAGACAATATGGTGATACCAAATCACCCACGGCTTTACAGGTAATACCTTATTACCCAACCTATACTGTCAACACTAACCCAATCATCAATCATAAACATGTGCACCTAGCACTGCACCACTGCGCCCAAACACTTACGTGGAAGATCACTCAGCATCCACGCCAACCGGACCATGGGGCCACTCTCCCCATGTCTGCTCCCAATAGGTCGTTTGCCTACTCCGGCCACCTTGGATCCCAATTATACCTCAACCCAACGGGGTGTGAATCAAGCCATCCCATATACGGCGTGTGGCTGTACGAAATATCGCACTAGGTAGAAGGTCTATGAACCGGTCCTTAGGGATGCGAGTATCTCTCCGCAGGAATCCCCTCACGGCAATTCTCGTAGTAACCCATCTCACAATGAATTACTATCACCCACCTCTTTTGTTGGTTAGGGTTCATTAGGCGATCTTAGGTTATACTTGATTATAACGTATGAGCGTAGATAATGTGGATGAGTACGTCATCCGGCTTAGCCCCATAGCTACATTATCAGGTTCATACCACACTATACTAATCCGATTATCATCATCATCATCTCATTACTTAAGGTCATGATTAAGGGGGTAAGGACTTGCACAGGAGGTTCTTACGAATCGGCACGGGCGTCGAACGCTCTAGCTTTGCTCGAACGGGAAGCTTCTAAACGGTCGCCGAATCTACTTGCGATCGGCGGTAAACCCTAGCTTGAACTATGACATATAAAACAAACATAGAACGTTATGGTGGCAATGGGTTAGATGCATAGAGCTAGATTTTTGATGAATTATGGAAGTCGTTTCACGCGAAAACGGAGTTAGTATGCATGAGATATGGGTTTTATAATATTAATCCCTAATTAAATCATTAGGGTAATATTATAATATAATTTTATCATGTAATAAAATTGGAACTAATTACATGATAAAATTCTATAAATCAATTAATGAATTTACAAATTTTTAAAAATTTTTCGACACGGAAAGTCTACTTTTAATACTACGGTACAATAGTTGGGTAGTGTAGCACCACAAACCTGCATAATAAAAGAATGGTTACATACGTGGGTGCCACGTGGGTCCACGCGGACGCCACGGTGGCGGACACGTCACGCCACGTGTATTACAGAAGCTTTGGTGGCACGGGGCGGCGTCGAACGGAGGAAAACGGAAGGGCGACGTGGCGTCTTCCGTTGGCTCGTCCCCGGACGGCGTTGCGCATCGGAAACGGCGTCGTCGGTTTTGGACTCGTCGACGAGCCCGACGGAGGTTCGTTCGGACTCCCGCCGGAGCGGCGCTGCCCTTGAGCAAAGCTGGGCCGCGAGGGTCCGTTGGACTCCTCTTGTCGCCCGATCCGGTCGAGGTGGATGGTGGCGATGGGGCGGCGTTCCTTTCATGGTGGCGGAGATGGCGGCTCCCGACGGCGGGGCTGGCGCTAGTTTCCTCACGGGGCACCGTGAGCGAGGAAAAGAGGGGGGAATCGAAAGAGAATGAGTTGGCGAGGCGTACCACACCGCCAATTGACCTTTGGAGATGTCCACGACGGCGGCGACGATCCCCCTAGGCGACGCCTACCGAGGTAGATTTGGGGAAATTCCTCTAGCGAGCGGAGGAGAGGGAGAGAGAGGGAGGGGGTGCAAGCACCGTATGTTCCCGATGGTGGCGGAGCTCGCAGGTGCGGGGCGAGTCCGATTGCTCACCGAGCGGGGTATTTATAGTGCGTCGGGGGTGCGATCGCCGGCGAGATATTTCGCCGTCCGCCGTCTTTCCCCAGAAAAATCTTGTACTCTTGGACCTCTCGTGCGGTTCCATCGTCCGTCTCGCTGTTCCCGCGCCGGTAGGCTAGCTGGCTAGGGTTGGCGACCACCGAGGTGTCGCGTTGTGGCGGCGGTGGCCGGCAGCGGCGGTCGCGTGCCCCTATTGGCATGGCGGTGATGCGGTGAGCTGGCCGTCATTGATGTGACGGCTCGGTGAGTAGTCCTCCTCCTCACGGTGCTCACGCCCACGCCGGCCGTGCGGCTCGAGGCGATGGCGGCCGGCGTGGCGGCGCAGCTTGTTCCCTTGCGGTGGCAGCGGCCGGCATGGTCGCCATTCACGCCGTCGGCGCCGTTGACGCCGCCCACGTGCGTGTCGCCGTGTGCTCGGGGAACCCGTGCGTTGCCGGCGTGTGCGGTCGCCGGCAAAGGCGAGGGGCGGGCCACGGCGTCTCCGTGCCGTGGACGGAGGTAGACGGCGGTAGTGGGTCCCTGGGTCCGTCGGCGAGGGAAGGAGGAGGGAAGGGGCGGGCTCGGTTTACCTTGGGCTCGGCTTGTGATGGGCCGGCCCATTCGCGTGAAGGAAGAGGTGGGAAGGAGGGTGTTGGTATTTTTTAACGCACACGTATAAATCCAAGCGCACGGAAAGTACCGCAGTAGCTTTCACCGAGTATTCAGTGGTATCGATTTCCCCGGGAACGAGAAGTGAACTAGGAAGAATTAAGGTCGTCCCAAGACAGGGTAGGAATAATATTTTTGGTAGGAAGAAAGGGGTTCTCTAGGGTTTTCCCAAAATTACTAAATTACTAAGGTTCAGGCTTACTAAATTCCACTTGCTTCGAGCGCTGACCTTCCGATTCTCGAAAAGACGGGAAACGGTAATCGGGAAGGCCACCAAAAGCTCTACGAAAACACCAACACGTACGTGGTGGACTACAAAGGCCCGGTCGGAGCTGTCACCCCCGGGGCTACCACAACTATTCCGTAGTGTTGGGCGCAATCTCGGTAAACTCTAGCCTAGACACCACGCCTACGCTTAGCGGATACTGAAACTAGTCTCGCGCTAAGACTAGAACCTTCTGGTCGAACGGAGATCCGGCAAGTAAAATAAAATAAATACTGAATTTAGTAAAATAATAATATTAGAATTGCCACAAGATGACACGACGTTACTCGATTCGAGTTGGCTCCGTAGAGGTACAAAAGTTGAGGCGGCAGAACCGACAAACCCGGCTCTTCCTCTTCTCTTCTCCTCTCACTCTCTTCCTCTTTTCTAAATTGTACAACTAGGTGGAGAACACCTAGAGGGACACTACTACAAAATATATGTGTGGAAGATGAAGCTCAAGTGTAGAATGTGTGTGTACAAGGGAGGAGTGCCCTCTTTATATAGTGGAGAGGAGGAGGGAATGGAGGGTGCTCCTTGCTTCGAGGGCAATTGGCGGGAACGAAAAGTTTGCACCGCATGCAACCGCCAGCGTGAAGATCGCTCCAAACCGCCGGAGGAAAGGGCGGGAAATTGAGGGCGAAAATTTGCGCCGGCCTCGCAGCGCGGGCCGGCCGCCCAATTTGGCCTCCCGGCCCCGGCCTTCTCCTCGCGCCGTTTGGGCCCTCATATGTTGGGCCTATGCTGGTGCATGGGCTGAATTCCGTCTTGGAGTTTGGTCCTCTTATTTGATCCTTTCCTTGGCGTCTTTTATTCAATGCGCTTTACGAACTTATTTGGCGACTTTGTACACATTTTCACTTTTATACACGCAAAACATACTTTCTACTGAATACAAGTGGAACTAGGTTAGAAGTACAGTATATGTAACATAAGTTTGCCCTTTTCTCATGAATTGGATAAAGGTTGGCGGTATAATATACTTTCGATAATGACCGCCAACAGAGGCGGTTGGGCCGGACCGAGAAGGGAAGGGGGAAATGAGCCCGAGAGCTCTTGTTTCCTTTTTTTCTATTTTCTTTCTCCTCTCTTATCCTCCTTTCCTATTATTCCATGGGTGTCACCTATATATATTTTAGGTTATAAATATTTATACAAGTACATGTATATTCCCATGTTTTACATTCATGAAAATATTTATCCAATTGTACTTATATAAATATTCACATATATAGGTGCACACACTTTGTCCCCCAATTCTATCATTTCATGTGTAGCATATATTATAAATATTTATATAAGCACATTTAGATTCCCATGACTATTATAGTTGAGAATATTTATTTATCGTGCTTATAAAAATATTCATATATATTTTTGGTACACACTTGTTTTGGTATTTTATTCCTGAGAGAAAATTTAAAACCATTTCTCATCGCGATATTTCCATAATTTAAATCTAGGGCTTACCTTGCATCTCTGGTCACCATAAAGCTCATCAAGCAACACACAAGATTTCCTATTTTCTAGATGGTGAGAGTTTGAAATGCGGGGTTTTCAAAACAGGGTTTTGGTTTAGCGGAAAATAAATCAAGTTTTAGTTGTAATTATAAAAAGTTCAAATTTTTAGTGATTTTAAAATGATGCAAAAACACAGGTGTTACAAAGTCTTGTGCGATCCATCTCATCCTAGTGGGTCTCTCTCCCGATCGCGCCGCACCAAAAAAGATGAACAATGTCAAAGTACGACGAGAACCTTCAAATCCGGATCCAATACCAAACACATTTGGGATCAATCGGAGGGCAATCGGTAATCTACGGGTTGCTTACCTCCAACGATCGGCGGCGGCGCGGGTGAAGGAGGAGAGATTTGGCGGCGCAATCGCTAACCTAGCCCGAGCTCATCAGAGCGTGTGGCGAGTGGGAGATGTGAAGGTGTGGGGAAGAAGGATCGATCGCCCGGCGGATGAGCCGAGGTGGAGTTAGGCTAGTATTTATAGCCTGAGACTGCGTCCCTAGGGTTCTTTGCATGGGTAATCATGTCTTGTGGCTGCGGGCCCAGCGCCTCCCATTTTTCTGGGTTGAGTGCGTGTGAAGCGGCGGCGGCGTCGGGCTGCCATTATTGCGCTTTCCCGGTGAGGCGCGTCCCGGTTCCCGCCACGCGTCCCCCTCGTTTCTCGGGCCGTCGGTTCCCCACAAAATCTTCCATATTAATTGACCGATATCACGATGCGGTTCAGATTCTAGGGCGTGTGCATGCAACCCTTCTCGTCGAAGTCATTCATATCCAGGGACAGTACAAATGTTTTCTGTTTATATTCCCTCGATTCCCGGGCCTACCAGATCCTCTACCCTACCGACATCCTAGAGCAATTTTGCAGATATGCCCTTCCACCCGGGATTTTCTCCAGACCGGTGATGGGCATCTGATGGGTCCCTGATACAGGCATTGGCATGTTACGTCCGGCGGGGAGTACTATGCTCGGGGACTACGGGAATGAGCGAACTTTGGTGGTCGACAAGCTGCGCCCGCTTAGGTTTTCCGATGACTGACTAATTATACATTTTCTCTTAGACCCTAGTAGTACGTGATATCTCACCTACTACTAGGCTCTGGGGACTAAGTGGGCACACTTTCACCTACGGTGAATCGTGCTCAATTTTTAACGACATTATGAGTGTTTTCCACTCAACGTGGGCACACTTCGCTAAATGGAATTTTTTTTTCATTAGAGCACCCTATATCCAGCAGGCGGACTCGTCAAGACTAGACTGGTTGGAAGCAGTGGGAAGAAGCTACAAGAACGCAGCGACCGGTCGTCGAGCTGTCCCGAGGCTAGTCGGCGCATAAACTAGCCCGGTCGACAATCGCACGTAAGATCGGTCGACAACACCTCCCGATGGTCGAAGCATCAAGACTCCTTCACCCGGCACACAGCGTGCTCGGGGACTAGCTGTGGGGGGATGAACCCCTATCCCCTCACGGCCTGCGTCGGGCTAGGCCTTTCGGGCCGGCCCAGGATGACGGATCAAACCCTTAGGCATTAGGAGGACGGTGGCCATCGGGGATCGGCGTAGGCGTGGTCGCTAAGATAGTTTCCTTGTAGAGCTTGATTGTAATTACTACAAACTTCCCTATTGTAACCGATCGGGATAGATCTTGTCGGTGCCTGATCCGACTCGTAACCCTCGCTCCCCGGACTATATAAGGTGAGCGAGGGATCCCCCCCGAGGGACATCTGATTCTCAATCAATCAATACAATCTAAGCAGGACGTAGGTTTTACGCCATCAAGGCGGCCGAACCTGGGTAAAACCCACTATATAAAAAAAGGCTTCTACAAATGCGTTGAGGGCTTCTATCAGCCGCATACAAGGCGTGTCCCCGCCCATTAGGGTCTCTAAATGTCGACTTTTACGACACTGCCCACATCGTAGCGAAGGCCCAAGAATGTGCTTTAATCTGACGGGATTTAGTGCGTCTCAAACTTCCCGCTTGTAGTGAGCCCTTATTACACACTATTGATACATCTTATAGTATATTTTTATAGCTCAATTAAAACTGAAATAAGGGTATAAATGAATATTTATGTAGAACTAGGGGCTTTACTAACAATTTTCATGAGTTTTGGTGAATTATATATTTTTCGGGATTCACGGTAAAAGCCCATAGTTTTGCATCCCATACGATAAAGGACGTGACCATGAAGCAACCTAACTTGAAAACCCACGAAGAAGACCTAGAAGACTCTAGAAGCCCCCCAGGACCCGGGTCGGGCCCAACTGCCGCTGGATGCGGCGCCGCCTTAGCAGGCCCCGGCGGCGGCGCCCCTATGGGGCCCCCCCCCGCCTCCTGTTCCAAGTCGGTTCACAACCGCCATTGAGGATCAATCCTATCCATTCATCAAGGTCTGGTTTCATCCAAGGGCTACGGTTCATCGACCCCGCTATATAAGCATGCCCCCGGCCCGCCCGAGCAAGGATGGTTCATTAGTTCATTACTCCATCAACTCAACCTCGATCAACAACCTATGCCCTAGCCTCTAATTAGAAGAGCTCTAGATCTAGTTGAGAGAGAAGATTAGCAAGTTGAGAGACTAGTTCATAGCTCCCCTCGCGAGAGTAGCTAAATCTAGTCTTGTTCGAAAAGATAGAGATTGAGTGGAAGGAGAAGTTAAGGGAAGCTCCGAACTTTATCGGTGTCTCCTCTTCGCTTGTACCTTCGGGATCAAGCCTCCATTGGAGCTTGTTCCTAAGACAACTACAGTGGATCAACTTCTTATTTGAGTAAGTTTACTTGTTTATATTATTCTTGTGGTTTGCGACTCTTTTAGAGTACTTCAATTCTTGTCGCTCTTGGATTGAGGTTGCTACCCCTAGTGTGAGCGTGGTGCTTAGACTAGATAGCTCGTAGATGCACCCTACCTTCCGGATTGTGGTAACTAACGTAGGTGACTTATAGCTACGTTAAATCTTTGTATTCCGCATCCCGTTGGATAGGCCTCGGTAGAACCTTTTGCTAGAGTCCGCACTCTCTGCTAGTGTCTTTCTCCTTGAATAAAGTTCCCATAAGAAATATTCACAAGCATTACAAGGATATCAATTAGACAACCATAGCCGTCTTCTTAAAGATTTATCAACTTCCTTCCTTGTTGAGATTCTCAGGCCTTAGTTATATCTTCACTATTCATAAACCTTTCTCCTTGTGGATTCGATATTTTAAAACCCATTTCGGGTAAAGTGCTCACCGTATCCGTGCGCTTGTGGATTATACAAATCATAAATATTTACGTGGGCTTAACTTTTACCAACAAGCATTTCTCGCGCCCACGGGGGAGAACGGTTGTTTAAGAAAACGTGAGTATAACTAAGTCTTGTAAAGTATCGTAGCATAGAATTTATCTTTTTCCTTTCTTTTATATTTTATATTTTATCTTTTTCCACTTTGCCCAAATGGATACCATCCTTCTTTACAAATACATGGCACCCACGGAACACTCTCGTAGCCCTTTGCCATCATCTAAACCAATCACTACCGATGACTACGAAGTTGCGTCCTAGGTTAATAGAGATGGTCCAAAATCATATGTTCTCGGTACAATAGACGAAAACCCTTATCACCATCTCCGCACCTTTGAAGAAACATGTGACCCTTCACATAAAAGGCATGTCCAATGAAACTATCCGCCGGAAGCTCTTTCCATTCTCTTTGAAAGGGAAGGCTCGCCCGGTGGTACGACACGAACAAGGAGAAGATGGAAGGCGGCGACCGGGGAAAGTTACTAGTTGAATTTTGCCTAGATTTTTACCCCATGTCCAAAGTAGTCAACTTTAGGCTCTCGATCCTATCCTCTACACAAAGGGATAATGAATCTTTGAGTGCCTTCGAGCCGCCTTGAACTTCTTTCCAAATCCGGACCAGACTTAGCCATGCCGGACCCAGTTTTACTTCAACATTTTTTATGTTGGTCCGAACAGAAAATCTAGAAAAAGAATTGAATACCTCAGCAAATGGATCTTTTTATCCATCTCCCACCTATACAAGCTAGAAAACTCTTGACCATAATTGGGAGAATAATAAGGACCCTATTGCGTAGAACTCCTTAGAAGAAGAAGAGATAGGATTAGTTGAGGACGATTTCATACCAAACTCATTGCAACCTTTAGCCAATCCACCGACTAATCCAGAGCCATCAGAATCATCAGAAACGGAGGACACTCCAATATCTGACTTCCTACTTGATATCGAGGATGATTTATTTTCCGATTATGGAGATACCTCGAAATACAAAACTGAAAAGATATTTCGAGGAAGGCTAAACATTCACTTGTAGACCCTTCTGACAAAACACTTTTACGAAGGACCACTAGAGAGCTTGTTTCAATTGTGAGCAAATAATGGTTAGAAGAATCGAGCTCTCCTCGATGTAGTCCATTTGGATTCACCTTCTATACCTATTCATTGCCAAATTCATAGAGACTCTTTCGACGCCCTTTATAATCCGGTTGTTGGGATAAACATCATGTCATTGTCTTTTTGCTAATGATCTTCTCATAAGCATACCATTAAGTCCCACAACCAAATTGCTACAAAGCCCATCGACAAATTGTCCAAAGTTCAGAATTCTTTATGTCCTACCAATCCATGTTAAGGGGTACCATGGTACACTTAAGCTTTCATATCTTTGACATCATGGAATTTGACGTGTTGATAGGACAACCTATTGAAAGGCTTATTTTAGAAGGACAAACAGAGAATTAGGTATACGCTTAGGTAAGGGATTAAAATTCTCATTGCCTATTGCCCAAGCCATCAATTCAAAAACGTAATCTTGTCGAACCGCATCCTATGGAAGAAATTAAGGAGGCATCGAGAGAACATTTTATAGAATCCGGTTCACGAGGATTATCTCAATTCTTCGTAGAAGAAGAAGATGAAAATCCCACCACAAATGAACCTTTGAATGAATTTGAAAACCCTCCTAGACCTCCAATAGAGCTTAAACCTCTACCACCTGGTCTTACTTATGCTTTCCTCCATAATGATCCGTAATCTCCTGTGATTATAAGTGATAAACTCACTCCCAGGAGACTTTTAGATTGATAAGCGCCCTAGAACATCATTGATCGGTTTTGGCTATTCACTTTCGAAGACCTCAAAGGAATTAATCCCCGCTCTCTCCGCACTCATCGTATTCCAACAGATCCGTGATATTCCACCTTCTAGAGAACCCCAACGTAGACTTAACAATGCGATGAAAGAGGTAGTTAAGAAAGAGGTGCTAAAGTTATTACACTTATTTGGGATTATCTATCCCATTGCCACATAGCGAGTGGGTAAGCCCCAGCGAGGTTGTGCCTAAAAAGGGAGGCATGCCGGTTGTTAAAAATGATAAAAATGAATTAATCCCTCAAAGAACGATCCGCGGGATGGCGGATGTGCATAGATTATAGAAAATTAAACAAAGCCACAAGAAAAGATCATTTTCCATTGCCCTTCATTGATGAGATGTTAGAGCGATTGGCAAACCACTCTTTCTTTTGCTTTCTTGATGGATATTCAGGATATCACCAAATCCCGATCCATCCCTTGATCAAAGCAAAACCACTTTTACATGTCCATATGGAACTTATGCTTATAGAAGAATGTCTTTTGGGTTATGTAATGCTCTAGCTTCTTTTCAGAGATGTATGATGTCTATATTCTCTGATATGATTGAGGAAATTGTGGAAGTTTTTATGGATGATTTTTCTGTATATGGAAAAACTTTTGATGATTGTCTTAGAAACTTGGATAGGGTTTTGCAAAGATGTGAAGAGAAGCACTTAGTTCTAAACTGAGAAATGTCACTTTATGGTTAGAGAAGGAATAGTGCTTGGACACCTAGTGTCGAGAAAGGGGAATAGAGGTAGATAAAGCCAAACTAGAAGTGATAGAGCAATTGCCTCCCCTATAAATGTCAAAGGGATTAGAAGTTTTCTTGGTCATGCTGGTTTTTTACGTAGATTTATAAAAGATTTTTTTACATATTGCTAGACCACTCACCAGCTTGTTAGCCAAGGATGTCCCTTTTGAATTTGATGATGCTTGCTTGAAAGCTTTTGAAACTTTGAAAAAAAAGCCCTCATTTACGCACCTATCATTCAACCCCATTGGTCTTTACCTTTTGAAATCATGTGTGATGCCAGCGATTATGCTTTGGGGGGCGGTGTTAGGGCAATCTAAAGATAGAAAGCATCATGCCATTGCATATGCTAGCAAAACTTTGACCGGGCCACAGCTTAAATATGCCACTACTTGAAAAAGAATTGCTAGTCAGTTGTTTATGCCATTGATAAGTTCAGATCTTACTTGGTAGGAGCTAAAAGTAATTGTTTACACCGATCATGCCGCTTTTAAAATACTTGCTCACCAAGAAAGATGCTAAACCTCGTTTAATAAGATGGATTTTGTTGCTCCAAGAATTTGATTTAGAAATAAAAGATAAAAGGGAGTAGAAAATTCATTTCACATCATTTATCTAGAATGCATTTTGAGAAACCCAATGAATTGCCCATTAATGACTCACTTCGGATGATACTCTTTATCGGATAACCCGCACCATCCCCTCGGTACGCAGATATTGCTAATTTTACGGTTGCAGGTTATGTACCACCGGGGGTTGATAAGAGGAAACTTATTTCCCACAGCGGTTGTTATCACCTTTGGGATGAACCATACCTCTTCGTGGTTTGCTCGATGGGTTACTCAAAAAATGTGTGCCTACGTAAGAAGGAATCCGTATCATTGAAAGATGTCACTCATCACCATATGGGAGGACATTATGGGGCATTCAGAACACACGCGAAGATTTGGCAAGCGTGGATTTTTTCGGCCAACCATGTATCAAGATACCAAAGATTTTATTCGAAGATGTGGAGCCCAAAAGGCATGGGAATATCAATACAAGAGATGCCATGCCTCTTACAACCAACCTCCGATAGAGCTCTTGATGTATGGGGAATTGATTACATGGGACCATTTCCAAAATCCGAAATTATGAACACATACTAGTGGCGCTTGACTATGTATCAAAATGGGTTGAAGCTATGCCATGCGAGATCTGGCAGAGCAATGTGCTTCGGTGGAAGATGTTTGAAGAAATAATATTTCCAAGGTTTGGAGTACCAAGGATGGTAATCGGTGATTTTGGATCCCACTTCATTGATAGCGATTCAAAAGATATTTAGCGAAGCATGGAGTTCGTCACAATATTGCTACGCCTTATCACCCGCAAAACAAGTGGGCAAGCGAAAACATCAAACAAGCAAATCAAGAATATCTTGCGTAAAAAAATAGAAGAGATGGGAACAAAGTGGAAGGATAGACTTCCGTAAGCATTATGGGCGCATGGGGACAGCCTACAAAAAAACCGATCGGAATGTCACCTTACCAACTTGTTTATGGCAAAACCTGTCACTTGCCCTATTGAGCTAGAGTTCAAGGCTCACTGGGCAATCAAGAGATGGAATATGGATTTAGAAACCGCGGGAGTAAAAAGAAAGATGCAATTATTAGAACTTCGGCGAATGGCGAGAGAAAGCTTATCACAATGCCAAGATCTACAAAGAAAGAACAAAAGGTGGCATGATAAGAGAATTAAAAAGAAGAACTTCACACCAGCGCATCGGGTATTACTTTTTAATTCCGGGGTTAAATTATTCGGGCATGGAAAACTTAGGAGCAAATGGGAAGGACCCTTCAAGGTGGTGAATTCGTCATCACATGGAGCAGTCACTCTTCAAGATAACAAAGGTAAGTTATTCAAGGTAAATGGCCAACGTCTTAAAATCTTTTATGAGCCCAATAAAGAACCCGAGGAATTAGATGTTTTAGAATTCTTTATTTTACCTAACCATTAGGCCTTGATCGCGTAGTGTCGGTTTTTCGCCCAAAAGTACGAGTAAATGTACTATAATAGACCTTAGAAGATCGCGGGGACGAAGGCGGGCCGTGGACCTGTGGGGCCCACGTGGCGCCTTTGATGGCTGGCGGCGGCCGCCTGATCACGTGGCGCCACGCGTCCCCGCATCTTCCCACATATCTACCCTAGGATATCCTATCAAATACCGAACCTTTTGGCGCGATTCTCCGCGTCGGCGTCCGATAACCGGGCTATTCTAACTACCCTTCCGGGGCATTTCCGATATATAAACCGACCCATTCTACCTTGAGCCTATTCCCATCTACCTCTACGAAGACCGACGACCCAAGACCACCTTCGCTGCCACGGCCAACCCGGAGATGAGAATGGTGGTGTACGATCCCACCAAGATCACCACGCCGCCACCTCAGACGTCATCGCCATCGCTTGCTCGCTGTCGTACCTCCAACACCTACACCCCCTGGCCGTTATTCCACCACCTCGCCCACCATCCCTCGCTGTTCTCATGGCGAGAAACAATCTTGAGTGCTCTCGCCGTGATGATGCTATGAAGAAGTTCTTGGTCCGGAGGGCACCAAATTGTTACCACCTCGCCCTAACGGAGACGCTTCACGGGCGTCAAGCGGGGCGGAGTTCAACAACATCCGTTACCGAACTACACATCCTCGGCGTCCGGGATGATGGAGTGCGCACTCGCCGTCTCAGAAGTGAAGTTCATCCCAACCGCGGAGAGGTCGCTTGTCACGCCTCGCCCACTTTCAATGGGTCGTTAATCACACGTGTTTGCGCGGATCACGCCACAAACATGTCTATTAGTAAATGATGATGGTAAATGTAATTAATAGTAAACCGAGCTATAGAAATATAGGATGGGAAGGGACTTGGTGGCGACGAAGGGTCACCAAGCCGGGTTACAATATCGAGTTGGCCAACCGAAGCGGTGGATTAACTATGACACGCCTGTACTCCACGGGCGGACTTGTGCACGGATGAAATCTGGCTTGAACGTCCTTCTCCTAAGCAAACACCTTGCAAACTACTACGATAAGCGGTCCTCTACCTTGTCGCCGATCTTACCTTCACATGTGCCGATATCAGCAAAATAGAGGGGTGAGTACAAACGTGCTCGGCAAAGTCCCAACCGTGGGGTTGTAATTATTAAGGGTTTGGGCCCTAGCGAGTCTCTAAAACTGCTCTCGCTAGTTCCCGGGTTGTCTTATATCATCGCCATGGCAAATACGTGCCGGGCCTCATCATCAAAGTATATATCTAATCATAGATGTTCAGGCCTAGCACTTGCCCATTCCAAGGACGTGGCTATTCAATAGATTCAATTAACTCTGCAGAGGTGTACAAATTTCCCCACACGATAGGCACTGCCCTTACCACCGCGACTTCGGCTAGACGGGCCTAACGAGATCCCCGTACCAGCTGGTAGCCAACCTAGGTATATTGGTATAATCCTCACCACGACTTCTGGGGGTTGAAATGGGAAGATCACTTAGCATCCCATTAGCACATAGCATCGCGGAAGATCACATAGCATCCGCCAACTCATAAGTTTGTATACAATATCAAAAGCGCCATTTTTGTTTTACGTGGAGGATCACATAGCAACCACGCCAACCCGACTCGGAAGATCACTTAGCATCCGAGGTCAGCTCCCCGATAGATCGTTTGCCTACGCCGCCACCTTGGCTCCAATTATACCTCAACCCAATCGGGCATGGAATCAAGCCATCCCATCCCGGCGTGTGGTCAGACGTAATATTACACTAGGTAGAAGGTCTATGAACCGGTCCTTAGGGGAGGCGAAGCATCTCTTCGCGGGATTTATCCCCTGACAGTGATTGGTCCACCTCCATGTAGACTATCACCACTCACCTTTTGTTGGGAAGGTTCACATTATTACTTAAGTTAACGGCAAAGCCTATGGCGAAGTCTCACGACATAGCCCATGAGAACTCCCCTCAACCCGGCTTGCCCCCGTTATACTTATCTTAATCATCTCATTAATTATTATAGAAATTAAGTCGTTAGGGGGTAGGACTTGCACGGGAGGTTCTTACGAATCGGCACGGCGGCCGAACGTCTCTAGCTATCTTCGGACGGAAAACTCCTAATCGGGTCGCCGAAGGCTACCGGGCGATCGGCGATAAATCTAGCTTGAACTAGAGCAATCAAGACAAGCATAGAACATTATGGTGGCAATGGGTTAGATGCATAGAGCTAGGTTTTAGATGAATTATGGAAGTCGTTTCACGAAAACGGAGTTAGTATGCATGAGATATGGATTTTATAATATTAACCCTAATTAAATCATTAGGGTAATATTATAATATAATTTTATCATGTAATAAAATTGGAACTAATTACATGATAAAATTCTATAAATCAAATAATGAATTTATAAATTTTAAATTTTTTTAAGCACGGAAGGTCTATTTATAAAACTGCATTATACAAATATTGGGTACACATAGCAATTTACTTGGTGTACACGAAAAGTCCAGCTACACGTGGGTGCCATGTGGGTCGGTGGATGCCACGGTGGCTGCCACGTAGGCGCCACGTGTACAACAAGTGTTGCCCTAGCGGTAGATTGTGAGGGGAGGCGGAGGGGCGATGTGTGCATCCTCCTATTTGCCTGCCGTGACGGCGTCGGCGGCGCGGCGACTTCGAAAGCGGGGGACTTCGTCCCGTGGCATCTCCAACACGGGCGTGCATCGCCGAGGAGAGCTCGCCCGACGGCAAATCTTGGTCCTCGCCGCGTGGGGCTCAATGTTACCCTTATGTCTCCCGAACTTGATATCGTCGGTTAGGGCGGCGGGAGTAAGCGTTTCCAAGTGTGATGACCGGCGGTCCTTGGCGGCGCGGCGCTCGGACTCCGGACTGCCGCGGTGCAATAGAGCAACATGTGTAAGGCGAATAGGGAGAAGGAGACGGGAGCGTACCACGCCATCGGTTTATTAGCCATCGACTACGGTAGCCGCGACGCTCGGATTTCTTCGGCGGCGGAACACCATATTTGGGGAAACCGGACGACGAGGAGGAGGGAGGGGGAAGAGGAACCCCGAGGGAGCAGCGTGTGTGTCTGTGGATCCCGCGGAGCTCGGGAGGGGAGGTGTGAGCTCGATTGAGCACGGTCGAGCTGTTTATAGCTCGCCGCGAAAGCTCCCGCCGTGAGATTTTTTCTCGCAACTCTCGGATATTTCCGACCGCGTGCCCATGGACTCCCAAATGGCTCCTCGTCCTTGTCTCGTCATCTTTATCAACGGTGGCGCTGGGCGGCCAAGCGGCCATGTGTCACATCCCTATGGGCCGGACAGGCCGGACACGGTGGGCGTCCCTTCGTTATCGTGGGCAGCTAAGCGGCGGTGCTCTGACTGCCGGATGCGGTGGCTCGAGCTGGTCGCGGCGTCCGCTGTTCACGGTCCTCGTCCTGCTTGGCCGGCGTGGGCGGTTTGCCTGCAGCCCATCCCGGCGGCGGATTAAGCGGCGGCGTTGTGCCTCTCGGTCCGCGAGGAAAGAGCCGAGCTCTTGGGCGTGTGGCCGCTCGCGGTCCCTGCCTCCACTGTGTTCCCATCAACCCCGGCGGCTGTTGGGTGCGGGAAAGCGTGTGCGTCGCTGTCTCCTCGACACGGCGGGATGCGTGCGTCGTCAGCGGACGGAGGGAAAGACGGGCGTGGGGCCTGCTTGTCGGTGTGGAGGGGAGAGATGGGCGGCCGGCTTCCGGTCTTGGGTAGGCGTGAGGCCGAGTTGGGCTTAGCCGATGCGGTGCCCAGTGGGCCGGTGTCTTGGATGGATGGGAAGAGGGAAGGGGCCGGGCTGGGCCGAGAAGGAGGAGAGGAGGGAGGAATGAGCTGCTTGAGTCCATTCTCAATTTCTTTCCCTTTTCCTTTTTCTATTTCCCTTCCTAATTCTTATTCTTCTCTCCCCATTATTTTAGGTGTGTGGATATATATGCACATGTATTACAATTATTTATACCGAAGACGTGTATATTCCCATGACTTTCATTCTTGAGAATATTTATTTTTTGTACTAATATAAATATGCATGTATATATATATGTGTCCTCACTTTGTCCCCCAATCTATTATTTCATGTGTACCATATATTTTGTAAATATTTATACAAGCATATTGATATCCCCCACCTTCATGGTGGAGAATATTTATCTATTGTGCTCATAAAAGTATTCACGTATATTTCGGTATTTTATTTGTGTCGGTATTTATTATTCCTGGGATAATTTGTAAACCATTTCTCATGCAATATTTTCCATAACTAAAATCTAGAACTTACCTTGCATCCTTGGTCACCATAAAGCTCAACAAGCAACAAACAAGGTTTCCTATTTTCTAGGCGGTGAAAGTTTGAATGCGTGTTTTCGAAAAAGGGGTTTTGGTTTAGCGCGGAAAATAAATCATGTTTTAGTTGTAATTCGAAAAGTTCAAATTTTTAGTGAATTTTAAAATGATGCAAAAACACGAGTGTTACATCTGAGCAGCTTCAAAGCGTCGTTTGGGGTGCACGAGTCACCCTCCCGGAAGAAGTCCGCGGATTGGAGGGAGCTTCACCTTAATGGAGCATCGAATCGGAGTGCCACTTAATGA
Organism: Hyparrhenia diplandra; assembly: GCA_015847255.1. Classification (NCBI taxonomy): domain Eukaryota; kingdom Viridiplantae; phylum Streptophyta; class Magnoliopsida; order Poales; family Poaceae; genus Hyparrhenia; species Hyparrhenia diplandra. The sequence continues at coordinate 33,972 of JADLZK010007744.1, read as the reverse complement.
GAAGCGTGGGCACTCTAGATAGGCGGCGTAGAAGACGTTAGAGCTGAGATCGTGAAGGCGTTAGTCAAGAGAGTTGAATCTCTTGAGAATCGCCATGCCCAACTAGGGAAGGAGCCTAGTAATAATTAGAGTGTTCAATTAGCTAGTTTGATTAGTTGCTTAGTTAGTTCGTTTAGAAATTTGCTAGATCGGTTTGCTTAGATTAAATATTATGTAATATCTTGGTAGAGTAAATAAAGGAGCACTCTATTTTTTCCTGTTGATCTTTCTTATTTATCATTTATTTTCACGTGTAAAAGTTTCTTTGTCTCTCCCACCATGTTGTGAATAAAAGGCAACAAGGAAAAAGTGTGGGGGAGACAAAGACGAACGTCAGAAAACGAGCGAAACAGAACCCGAAAAATACCGAGAAAACCGAAGATACAGAGCAGAGAACACGCACGACGAAGATCGCCAGGCCCCTCACAGGACAGCGGCCAACTGCCGGGCGGCGGCCGGCCGGCACGTCACCTCCTCGGCCTCCCCTTGCGCCCACGTGTCGGTTTGTTCTCCCGATCTTTTAATTACGTGACTTTTGTTTCCCGTTTATGAAAGTACCAAAAGCTCGATATCTAATAAATAAATATAAAAAAGAAAAAAGATTGATATGCTTGGTTTAAGTTGGACTCACATAATTCTTTTTCATGGTCTAACTAAATTGTCAAAAACTAAAAAGTAAATAATATCCCAAGATACTTAGAGTTGTTGTGGAACATGAGATAGAAGATTGGTGAGAGCCCCGATTCTTGATATATCTTGTCTACTGGCTAGAGAATTTATTTCAAAATACAAAAATGATTATACCTCCTCTTTGTGGTAATTATCCTACCAAAGCCATGCTTGCCGAAAAAACTAGCCATAAGCTACTTGCTTTATTGAGCTTTGTCAAGTCCCGTGGATCCAAGTTGAGAGACTAGATATCACACCACTTACACTCACATATATATGTTGCTTTATCAAGTTATTTGCTCCAAGTTGTGATCTCTCCATGTTAAAGGTGTTGATACAAATGTAAGACAAGGCATGGGCTATGCAAAAGTATTGAATATATATATAAAATAAGAGATGAAGAATGGACAAGTGTCCAAGGGTGAGTAGAACCCACATCTCTTAAAGAGAGGAAATAAAAGACAAAAACCCTGGGGCGAAAGCAGAGCCCACCTCTCAAAAAAAAAAAAGAAGAGAAGAAAAGAGAAAGAACAAATAAAGATAGCCCATGACCTTACTTGCATAGTATCCATCTTTCAAAAGAGAGAAATCTACAAGAGCATAGTAGAATTAAAAACTAAACACATTTGCACATCTTGATCAAAGAGAATGTCTCTCCTCGATCCAAACCTTGACGTTGCAAATATATGCAAGATAAGTGTGTTACATCCTTGACATACCTTAAACCCAGATAAAGCTTTATTAGAAGTAGGATGTTCTTAAGGGCATTGATTATAAATGCTTTGTGAGGATTCAAAAATACCACATATAAATATATTGGTGACTTGAGAGTACCACAAAGGAGGATGGTAAGTTATGTTTCTTTTTCAAAAATCATTGCAAAAATCTCCAGTTGGCTCGATTGAGAGAAAAAATGTACTTTATATCAACTATTCCGTTCTCCAACTCCTTAAAACTCTTGGTAGACACAATGAATCACGCAAATAAATAAGACCATGAGATTGTCTTATGCTTGATGTCTTGACTTACGCCTTTTGTTATATCCATCCTTTTCTCGAGACGAGTAAAAGCCTAAGTGTGGGGGAGCTTGTTGATACATCTTATAGTATATTTTTATAGCTCAATTAAACGAAATAAGGGTATAAATGAATATTTATGTAGAACTAGGGCTTTACTAACAATTTCTACGAGTTTTGGTGAATTATATATTTTTCGTGGATTCGCAGTAAAAGCCCATAGTTTTGCACCCCATACGATAAAAGGACGTGACCATGAAGCAACCCAACTTGAAACCCACGTAAGAAGACACTACAGAAGACTCCAGAAGCCGCCAGACTGTGGTCCGGGCCCACTGTCAAAGGACAAGCTACGGCCACCCCCGGGCCCCCTCATAGCCTTCCTGTTCCATGTCGGTTCACAACCGCCATTGAGGATCAATCCTATCCATTCATCAAGGCCTGTTTCATCCAAGGGCTACGGCTCATCGACCCATTAAGTTCATTACTGGTTCATTAGTTCATTACTCCATCGATCAACGATCAACAAAACCTATGCCCTAGCCTCTAATTAGAAGAGCTCTAGATCTAGTTGAGAGAGAAGATTAGCAAGTTGAGAGACTAGTTCATAGCTCCCTGCGAGAGTAGCTAAATCTAGTCTTGTTCGAAAGATAGAGATTGAGTGGAAGGAGAAGTTAAGGGAAGCTCGAACCTGCCTGTCTCCTCTTCGCTTGTACCTCCGGGATCAAGCCTCCATTGGAGCTTGTTCCTAAGACAACTACGGTGGATCAACTTCTTATTTGAGTAAGTTTACTTGTTTATATTATTCTTGTGGTTTGCGACTCTTTTAGAGTACTTCAATTCTTGTCGCTCTTGGATTGAGGTTGCTACCCCTAGTGTGAGCGTGGTGCTTAGACTAGATAGCTCGTAGATGCACCCTACCTTCCGGATTGTGGTAACTAACGTAGGTGACTTATAGCTACGTTAACTCTTTGTATTCCGCATCCCGTTGGATAGGCCTCGGTAGAACCTGTTTGCTAGGAGTTTGCACTTTCTGCTAGTGTCTTTCTCCTTGAATAAAGTTCCCATAAGTAATATTCACAAGCCTTACAAGGATATCAATTAGACAACCATAGCCGTCTTCTTAAAGATTTATCAACTTCCTTCCTTGTTGAGATTCTCCCGGCCTTAGTTATATCTTCACTATTAAGAACCTTTCTCCTTGTGGATACGATATTTAAAAACCCATCTCCCGGGTGAAGTGCTCACCGGTATCCGTGCGCTTGCGGATTATATAAATCATAAATATTTCTGTGGGCTTAACTTTTACCAACAAGCATTTCTGGTGCCGTTGCCGGGGAGAACGGTTGTTTAAGAAAACGTGAGTATAACTAAGTCTTGTAAACTATCGTAGCATAGAATTTATCTTTTTCCTTTCTTTTATATTTTATCTTTTTCCACTGTCCAAATGGATACCATCCCTCTTTACAAATACATGGCACCCACGGAACACTCTCGTAGCCCTTTGCCATCATCTAAACCAATCAATATCGATGACTACGAGTTGCGTCCTAGGTTAATAGAGATGGTCCAAAATCATATGTTCTCAGGTACAATAGACGAAAACCCTTATCACCATCTCCAGACCTTCGAAGAAACATGTGACTGCCTTCACATAAAAGGCATGTCCAATGAAACTATCCGCTGGAAGCTCTTTCCATTCTCTTCGAAAGGGAAGGCTCGCCAGTGGTACAACACGAACAAGGAGAAGATGGAAGGCAACTGGGGAAAGTTACTAGTTGAATTTTGCCTAGATTTTTACCCCATTTCCAAAGTAGTCAACTTTAGGCTCTCGATCCTATCCTCTACACAGCAGGATAATGAATCTTTGAGTGCCTTAAAACGGGAGCGTCTTGAACTTCTTTCCAAATTGGACCACGACTTAGCCATGCCGGACCTAGTTTTACTTCAACATTTTTATGGTGGTCCGAACGAAAAAATCTAGAAAAGAATTGAATACCTCGGCAAATGGATCTTTTATCCATCTCCCACCTGCACAAGCTAGAAAACTCTTGACCATAATTGCGGAGAATAATAAGGATCCTATTGCATAGAACTCCTTAGAAGAAGAAGAAGAGATAGGATTAGTTGAGGACGATTTCATACCAAACTCATTACAACCTTTAGCCAATCCACCGACTAATCCAGAGCCATCAGAATCATCAGAAACGGAGGACACTCCAATATCTGATTTCCTACTTGATATCGAGGATGATTTATTTTCCGATTATGGGGATACCTCGAAATACAAAACTGAAAAGATATTTTAGAAGGCTAAACATTCACTTGTAGACCCTTCTGACAAAACACTTTTACGAAGGACCACTAAAGAGCTTGTTTCAATTGTGAGCAGCGAATGGTTAGAAGAATCAGAGCTTTCCTCCGATGTAGTCCGTTTGGATTCACCTTCTATACCTATTCATTGCCAAATTCATAGAGATTCTTTCGACGCCCTTTATAATCCAGTTGTTGGGATAAACATCATGTCATTATCTTTTGCTAATGATCTTCTCATAAGCATACCATTAAGTCCCACAACCAAATTGCTACAAAGCCCATCAGGACAAATTGTCCAAAGTTCAGGAATTCTTTATGTCCTACCAATCCATGTTAAGGGTACCATGGTACACTTAAGCTTTCATATCTTTGATATCATGGAATTTGACGTGTTGATAGGACAACCTATTGAAAGGCTTATTTCAGAAGGACAAACAGGAGAATTAGGCATACGTCTAGGTAAGGGATTAAAATTCTCATTGCCTATTGCCCAAGCCATCAATTCGAAAAACGTAATCTTGTCCGAACCGGATCCTATGGAAGAAATTAAGGAGGCATCGTAGAGAACATTTTGTAGAATGCGGTTCACGAGGATTATACTCGAATTCTTCGTAGAAGAAGAAGATGAAAATCCCACCACAAATGTAACCTTTGAATGAATTTGAAAACCCTCCTAGACCTCCAATAGAGCTTAAACCTCTACCACCGGTCTTACTTATGCTTTCCTCCATAATGATCCGTAATCCCTCGTGATTATAAGTGATAAACTCACTCTAGAGGAGACTTTTAGATTGATAACTGTCCTAGAACATCATCGATCAGTTTTTGGCTATTCACTCGAAGACCTCAAAGGAATTAATCCTGCTCTCTGCACTCATCGTATTCCAACAGATCCAAATATTCCACCTTCTAGAGAACCCCAACGTAGACTTAACAATGCGATGAAAGAGGTAGTTAAGAAAGAGGTGCTAAAGTTATTACACGCTGGGATTATCTATCCTATGCCACATAGCGAGTGGGTAAGCCCCAATGCGAGTTGTGCCTAAAAAGAGAGGCATGACAGTTGTTAAAAATGATAAAAATGAATTAATCCCTCAAAGAACAGTCCACGGGATGGCGGATGTTGGGATCTAACTTTGATTTCCATTTAAAACTTTCATCCCAAACTTTGAAGATTTCGGGATGAAATAGAATGGGAGCCGGTTCCACTTCGAAGATGACTTTGCTAAATTTTGGCTTCGCGAGAAGAGCGGCTTGGGTGAAAGATGAAAGCTAGAGTCGAAGATCCAAGCGAAGATGGCCTCGATAACTTCGCCGCAAAGCCAAAGAATCATCGCCAGAAGAAATGAAAAGCGTTGCGAAGATGGAAGAATAAACTAAAAGAGGCGCGAAGATGAAGATTGCATCTTCGCGGGAGAGAAGATATCATTTCAGGGATCCTTAGTATTTTTGTACAATTGCGGCCGGGGGGCCTATAAATACCCCCTGACACCCTTTGCAATGGCCATGTTGAATGGCCTCTTTGTAAACCATATCATCATCAATAACATGTTGTGTTGAGCAATCACCCAACATCTTGGCGCCCACCGTTTGTGTGAGCAACGATATATCCCACGGCCATCAAGAAATCATGGGGAGACCTCCCAAGAACAAGTCAAAGAACTATCACTGAAGAAGCAACAACAACAGAGAATGAAGCACCAAGAGCGAGCGGAGACACTGCCTCCAAAGAAGTCATTCCAAACGAAGATCAAAGTGAAGAAGCAAGGAAATTACAAGAACTAGAAGAAGAATTGATCAAAAAACGAAAAGAACTTGAGGCTTGCAAAGCCGAAACAGAAAAGACTTTGAAGCAAAGAATTGAAGAAGCCGAAGCAGAGCTGAAGAGATTGAGTGAAGAACTTAAAAATCAAGACCGCGAAGTCATAATAACAGGCGAAGCCAAGACAGACCAAAGCAATGAAAAGGCAATAGTCACAATTGATCCAGAATCTCCATTATCAGTAGACCTGCAAATGGCAAAATGGCCAAAAGGGTTCAAATTCAACGTCATACCAACTTATGAAGGATTGACAGATCCAAGACAGTTCTTGATGAGCTTCGAAGCAGCTGTTGAATCAGGTGGGGGAGATGATAAAACACTAGCGAAGGCACTCATCATGGCGATGAAAGGACCAGCTCAAAAGTGGTATGCTTCGCTCAAACCAAGATCCCTCAAAAGTTGGGAACAACTCAGAACAACCCTACTCGTTGATTTCCAAGGATTCCAACATACAGGATTAACAAGCGATGATCTATTTGATATCAAGCAATATCCAAAAGAGCCAATAATCCAATACTACAAAAGATTCATCCAAATGAAGACCCAAATTCCAGAAGTATCAGACGAAGTCGTTATCATTGCTGCAATCAGGGGTCTTAGAGCTGGACAATTATCTTCGCATCTGAAGAGGGAAAGACCAACAACTGTTGCTCAACTATACGAAGAAATTCAAAAATATGCAAGATCAGACGATGATTTCGAAAAAGATCAAGAAGAGAATGCGCAGAGGAATCAAGCGAAGACAAACAATCAATTCGCATAAAGAAATTCCGGCGAAGACCATATTACCATCGGTATCAACCACCACTTCGCATAAACCAAATCAACAATGAGCAAAGCGAAGACAACATTCAAGCACAAAACAATCAAATAAGCCAATACAACAAATGTAAAACTTCAATAATAGCCAGAGAGGAGGTTTCAATCAAAGATTTGGAGAAAAAGAATTCTAAAACCCGAAGAAATGTATTTGCATCATTCACGGCAAAGGGATGGCCACACATCGAAGATGTGCCCAATGGTGAAGAAAAGCATAGAGCAATTACAACAAGAAGGCAAATCAATGGAAAATCAAAGATCAATAAACTTTCTGTCTCAAGCAAGCACTTCACAAAATCAAGCTTACTTCGATCCAAGTTACAATTAGCAAGTACTACCAGGGCCACCTCCGATATACAATTGCCAACCACTAGCAATAGCTCCACCACAATGGGGACACGCACAAAATTTACAACCCGAAGCTTCGGTGGCAAACAACACACCAAGTATTCAAAATAATGCCTCACCAGCTGTATCAACTGCAAGCAGGGGCAGAATAATGACAATCTGCGGAGGTAACAGCATAGAACATGCAACAAACAACGAAAGAAGAAACTACTTCCGAAGAGTCAATTCAATAACAATGGAGGGACCCTACAAAAAGACAAGATGGTCACACCAACCAATCATTTTTACAGAGCAAGACATGAAGCTCAAAGATTATCCACACATGGATGCTATGGTCATAGAAGCAAATATTGATGGATGGGATGTCACCAAAATCCTAGTAGATGGAGGAAGCTCCGCTAACATACTCTTCGCATCAACATTAGACGCAATGGGAATCAAAAGACAAAACTTGGGAAGGGCAGAATATCCATTAGTTGGCTTCGGTGGCAAAAGGATAAATTCAATTGGAAGAATTGTACTGCCAGTATCCTTCGAGACAAAAAACAATGCAAGAACAGAACAAGTGGCATTCGATGTTGTTGAAATGCATAGCCAATATAATGCAATCTTCGGAAGAGGGAGCCTGAACATCTTCGAAGCAGTGATCAATTACTCATACTTATGCATGAAAATTCCAGCAATCAATGGACCAATATCAATCCATGGAAACCAAACAGAAGCAAGAAATATTGAGAAAGATGCAACTCCAAATCAAAGGAATGTCTTGGCCATTGAAGAAATCAAAGACGAAGACGAAAACGTAAAAACGAAGTCCCAAAAAAAGAAAGCGAAGACGTGTCACAAAGAAGAAACTAAGGAAGTCTTGCTAGATCCAATGGTAAATGCACAAGAAAGTCATCATAGGCGCCAACCTAGCAAAAGAAGAAGAAGAAGAACTTTATAAGTTTCCTAAGAAGCAATCAAGACGTCTTCGCTTGGTCAAAGAAAAAGATCTAGAGGGAGTCGCCAGAGATATCATTGAACACCGACCGAATATTGACCCAAATATCAAGCCAAAGAAACAAAAGTTACAAAAGATCTCCGAAGACGTAACAATGGCCGCAAAAGGCTGAAGTACGCAGATTGCTTGATGCAAAAGTTATAAGAGAAGTTCAATTTACAACATGGCTAGCAAAACATTGTGATGGTAAAGAAAAGCAATGGAAAATGGAGAATGTGCATAGATTTCCACGGATCTCAACAAAAGCTTGCCCTAAAGATAACTTCCCCTACCAAGAATCGACACATTGGTCGATCAAGCTGCAGGAAGTGAAATGCTAAGCTTCCTCGATTGCTTCTCAGGGTATCATCAAATTTACATGAAAAAAGAAGATGAAGAAAAGACAAGTTTTATCACACCATTTGGAACTTACTGCTTCCAAAGAATGGCAGAGGGGCTTCGCAATGCCGGGTCAAGTTTCATCAGAATGACTTCAGTAGCACTTAAAGATCAAATCGGAGACAATCTATTAGCATATGTTGATGATATAATAGTAAAAAGGAAGAAACGCAAAGATCACCCTGAAAGACTTAAAAGCGGACTTTTGAAAACTTGAGAAAGTCAAATCTCAAAATCAATCCTGAGAAGTGTACCTTCGAGTACAAAAGGCAAGATTCTCGGATGCATAGTTTCAAAGAAAAAGGCATTGACCCAAATCCGAAAAAAATAAAAGCAATCATGAAAACGAGAAGTTCCAAAGAATATCAAGGACATCCAAAAACTAACAGGAAGATTGGCTTTTTTGAACCGGTTCATATCAAAGTCGAAGAAAAAAAGCTTCCCAATTTTTCAAGCACTCAAAGGGGCGAAGACAAACTTTACATGGGGAGAAGAACAACAAAAAGCTTTTGAAGAAATAAAGAAGTATCTCTCAAGTCCCTCAACATTGACAACACCAAATGTTGATCAAGAACTACTCTTATACATCTCAGCATCCGAGAAAGCGGTAAGCGCAGTACTAGTGCAAGAAAGAGAGAAAGACCATGCGAAGAAACAAGAACCAGTTTACTTTGTCTCCGAAGCCCTCTCCTGGATCAAAGTTCTTTTACTCAGAAATAGAGAAAATAGCATATGCAGTACTTATGGCAACAAGAAAGTTGAAGCACTACTTCTTGGCTCACAAAGTGAGAATTCCAACAAATCAACCACTCAAAGATGTACTCCAAAGTTGCAAATCTTCGGGAAGGCTTGGAAAGTGGGCAGCTGAAATCTCGCAATATTTCATTGAATTTGAGAAGAGAACAGCAATAAAGTCACAAGTACCGGCAGATTTCATCTCAGATTGGACACCAGCAACAAGTTGCGAAGATCAAAAAAATCATCAAGAGTGGACTTTGTCCTGCCAAGAATGGACAATGAATTGTGATGGAGCATGGGGCTCCGCAGGGGCTGGCGTAGCAGCAATAATCACTTCGCCATCCGGTGTAAAAATGAAATATGCAGCAAGACTCGAATTTCGATGCACTAACAACATCGCGGAGTATGAAGCGGTATTGCTTTGGGGCTTCGCAAGGCAAGAGCAATGGGCATACAAAAATCTTGATAAAAACAGATTCTCAAGTTGTGGCAGGCCATGTCGAGAAAAATTACAAGGCAAAAGATCCGTGAGCTAACAAAGTACTTGCAAAGTGTGAGGGATCAAGAAAAACATTTCGAAGGATTCACAGTATGAAGCATTTCAAGAACAAACAATGAAGAGGCAGACGAAATCGCAAAGGCAGCAGCTCAAAAAGTAAAGTTGCCTCCAGATGTGTTTTATCAAATATTATCAGAATCTTCGATAAAAGCAAAAATTGAAGAGCCAAAGTACATTCACATCATTGAGAGCGAAGATTGGAGATCAGAAATAATAGCATTCCTAAGAGGATTTTATGAACCAGAAAGCGAAGCTGAAGAAATAAGAATGAAACACAAGACAAGAAATTACAAGCTTATTGGCAATCAACTTTTCAAGCATGGCATTTGTGAACCACTACTCAAATGCATTTCAAGCGAAGAAGGCAAAGACTTGCTTTGCAAGAAATACACAAATGGAACATGTGGAAATCATGCCGGCCCAAGAGCCATAGCGGGAAAGGCATTTAGACAAGGATTCTATTGGCCAACAACAAAAAGATAGCAAGGAAATAGTCAAAACTTGTCACAATTGCCAAATCTCAAAGAACAAGTCAAATGCCCCAGCCAATCCAATTCAAAGACATTGAACCCACTTGGCCACTTGCAAGATGGGGAATAGACATAATTGGGAAACTTCCACCAGCCCAAGGCAATCATCAATATGCGCTTGTTGCACTTGAATATTTCACAAAGTGGATAGAAGCGAAGCCAATCACAAACATGTCATCCACAACAATGAAAAAGTTTCTTTGGCAAAATATAATTTGCGATTCGAGTTCCAAGACACATAACTTTGGACAACGGAACTCAATTTGACAAATAAGATTTCGAAGCTATTGTGAAAGTATGGGAATCCAACTATGCTTCTCGCATCGGTCAAATATCCTCAATCCAATGGAGCGAATCGAAAGAGCAAATGGTATCATATGTATGGGAATTTCAAAAAATCTAGTAGGACTCCCAAAAAGGAAAATGGGTTGAAGAATTACCAAGGATTGTTTGGAGTCACAACACAACCACAACAAGATCAACGAAGTTTACACCTTTCAAGTTATTATATGGTGATGAAGCAATGACTCGGAAAGAGATACAATACGAAGGTCCAAGAACAAAAATCACAAGACCAAAAGACAAGCAAAGACTTACTCAAAGAAGAAAAAGAAACCAAGGCATGATGAATCTCGGGAAATACCAAGAAGAAACAAGCAAGTGGTACAACAAGAAAGTAGTGAAAAGAGATTTACAACCCGGGAGACTTCGTCTTTAAAAAGGAAAAGAAACGAAGACACTGTGGGAAAATTCCAGCGAAAGTGGGAAGGACCTTTCATCATAACAAAATCAAATAGGCAAGGATCCTATCACTTGGAGAACCTCAAGGGAGAAGAGTTGAGCCACACATGGAACATCAAAGACCTTTGCAAGTATTATCCCTAAATTTTCCTTTTTAAGTTTTGTAAATAAGCAAGTTAGATTCAAATTCCTAGAAGCATTTTATCATTTTCAATCAAGAGCTGCACTCTTTTTTTTCCACTCGGGGAAGCCCTTCGCGGGGTGAGTGGTTTTTTAACGAGGCGGAGACTCTATTATAAATTCTCATATCAAATATAAATGAGAAAGTAGTCTCCCCAAATTTGTGCATCCTTTACTTTTCTTTCCAATTACCATAAAGCCGAAAAAGCAAAACGCTTCAACATCGGCTAAAAATTTTTCAAAAAATAAAACTAAGTAGGTATAATTTAAGTATAAAACTAAAATTATTACCTACAAAATTCTCTAAGGAGAAATTTTTGACTTCAAATCGAAGTCTTCGCTCCTACTTGGATAAAAAAAAAACATTTTCAAAATTCTCTAAGGACGAATTTTTTCAAAATTCTCTAAGGAGAAATTTTGACTTCAAAATCGAAGTCTTCGCTCCTACTTCGCAAAAAAAGAAGGGGACGACGTTTTCAAAATTCTCTAAGGAGAAATTTTGACTTCAAATCGAAGTCTTCGCTCCTACTTCGCAAAAAAGAAGGGGACGACGTTTTCAAAATTCTCTAAGGAGAAATTTTCGACTTCAAATCGAAGTCTTCGCTCCTACTTCAAAAAAAAGAAGGGATGACGTTTTCAAAATTCTCTAAGGAGAAATTTTGACTTCAAATCGAAGTCTTAAGCTCCTACTAAAAAAAAAGAAGGAGAAAAAAGAAGGGGACGGCGTTTTCAAAATTCTCTAAGGAGAAATTTTCAAAAATCGAAGTCTTCGCTCCTACTTCGCAAAAAAAAGAAGGGGACGACGTTTTCAAAATTCTCTAAGGAGAAATTTTTGACTTCAAATCGAAGTCTTCGCTCCAAAATTCTCTAAGGAGAAATTTTTGACTTCAAATCGAAGTCTTCGCCCTACTTAAAAAAAAGAAGGGGACGACGTTTTCAAAATTCTCTAAGGAGAAATTTTTGACTTCAAATCGAAGTCTTCGCTCCTACTTCAAAAAAAAGAAGGGGGACGTTTTTCAAAATTCTCTAAGGAGAAATTTTTGACTTCAAATCGAAGTCTTCGCTCCTACTTCAAAGAAGGGACAAAAAATTCTCTAAGAAATTTTTGACTTCAAATCGAAGTCTTCGCTCCTACTTCAAAAAGAAGGGGGACGTTTTTCAAAATTCTCTAAGGAGAAAATTTTTTTAAATCAAAGACTTCAAATCGAAAGTCTTCGCTCCTGCGCTTCGCAAAAAAAAAGAAGGGGACGGCGTTTTCAAAAAAAAAAAAAAAAAAGCTCCTACTTCAAAAAAAAAAAGGACGACGTTTCAAAATTCTCTAAGGAGAAATTTTGACTTCAAATCGAAGTCTTTGATCTCACTTCGCAAGAAAGCATGAACAACGAACTTTGAATTAACAAAATTCTTTATTATATAAAATATGTATACAAAGGTACAACATCGTCCAATGAACTTATTCAAACTTTACATACAACATATTCAAAACTTAAAACACTCAAAATTCTTGAAGCAACACTAGTTGCTTTGCTTAAACTTAGAATATCTTCAACAACCTCGTTGATTATTTTATCCGTTGTATCTTGAAAACTATCCCCAAAAATAAAGCTTGGAGATGCACTCGAGCAAGAAGACTGAAACAAAAAACCTTAAGTACATCAAAAAAGAATGAACATAGACTAAAAAGAAATAACCCAAAATAACACGAATCTTACTTGTCCAATATTGCTGAAATCAACAACCCTAGGCATCCTATAAGAATCTTTTGCCTTAGATTTTCCAAGACACTTATCCACAAATTCATCAATATTAGCACTACCGTAAACCTCAAAAACTCCGAAGCCTCGAAAACAAAGTCACCCCTCGCAATCATAAGGGGCATCGCGACAACAATATCTTGCGCAGCTTCGGCGTGAGAAACCTGCGCAAGATTTTCCAAAGTCAAAATTTGCCATAAGAGTCGAGAACAAAATATAACCTCGCAATAATAATTAACCCGCAAATTCATGAACAATAAGCATAGATAAAGGCTACACACAAACATTTAACTTATCAACATTTACAACAAATCACATCAAACAAAAGTTTCCCTTCTCTCAAACTCCCAAAGTTAAACCACAAATTTTTTCCTAGCCTCTCTGCTCACTAACATTGTTCTTCTCTTTTTTCTTCAACTTCGCGGGCAATCCTCTCCTCCTCTTCCTTCAACTTCCTAAACTTCTCTTCCTCCCCGTAAGATGTCAAGTTCAGCTATTAAAAAAGGCAAAATCGAAAAAACAAATAAGAACAAGAAAAAAAGAACAAAAAAATAATAATAATAAATATATATATAAAAATATAAAAGAATAATACCCTTCTTAGTTTCTCCTTCACTTTCTCAAGACAATGCTCTCGCCCACAATTGCACCAATATGTTCAAAGAACTTCGGCACAAAGAATCGTGTGCGAGGAGAGATTTTGCCGACGGCATCACCGGGAAATTTATAGTTCTCATCCGCGAAGGCATCATACAAGGGATCTTTGGCTTCTTTCATAAGATGAAGAAGTGCACGCGTAGAATACATAACACTTGTATCTGCGGCGGCTTGAATCATAACCCCAAGATCTTCATATTGCCCCGCAAAGCCACCAAAAATGGGTCATACTCTCCAAGATCCCAACAAGCATCTTCGGGCATAGCACCCCATTTCTCATAGGCTTGCTTGCAAAGCTCCCAAGTTCTCGTTAAACCTTCGCATCATAAGATCGTCGGGTCTCGGATTTTTTTTTTCCAATGACGCCTTCTCTTTCTTAAGAGTTTCAACACCGCCTTCGCAACTTCAAGTTGATGATCTTTTTCTTTGATAATATCGAGGCTTCGTGATATAATCGGTCCAATCTATGCCATTCATCGATTTGCATCACCTCTTTCTTTCTCCTTAGATGCGAAATGAGACTTAAGAGATTCAATTTCCCCAAGCAAGGACTTCTCACGAATAATAAAGAAAAGCTGTAGCACTATCCTCAAGGGACTTTCCTTCACAAGAGCACCCTAAGCACACGAAACCAAGTAGTTAGAAATAATTCATAAGCAATAAAGTTTCCCACTCACAAAAAAAAAAAAATTCATGAGTAAAAAAGTTTACCTTATACATCGATTTATACCGGCATCGGCCAACTCCAATGGATTCATCTTTGCTAACTCGGCCTCGGCATCGAAACCGAGAATGCATCATCGATACACTTGGTTAATCGCTTCTCTGTCTTCTTCGGAGGGGGCCGAAGCTTGTCTACTCCAACCCCAACAAACTTATAAGAATCTAAATTGATGCCGCTCTCAAAGCGAGAATTTCAAAGTATTATCAATGGACTTCGAGATAGCTTCGAAGTAAGTTCAGTCTCAACAAAGCAACTTGAGGAGTTGGATGATCCCCAACAACGTCTTTCATAGATCCAATATTGATAGTCTTTTCTCTCGATGAAGTTGCGGCATCGGGGAAAAATTGAGCTAAAACAAATAAAGAAGGAAAAGTCAAGAAAATGGAATTTTCAAATACAAAATTATAAAAATTAGCAAAGTCAAAAACACTTACAAACTCTTTCACCATCCCTCAAAGGACAAGGAATTTTTTTCTAACATTTACCATTGATTCGACAAACGGTTTCGGTCACTGGTCCTCGGCCTCTTCATCCTCAACATCGATAAGTCATCAAAGGAAACGCCAATGGTCTTGGTCCCTTTCCTTTTAAGTGTTTCCTTTACAACTTCAACTTTCGCTCTTTCTTTCAAAGATTTTTCTACATAAGAAGCAAGGAAAATGAGATAGTGTATACAAAATAGCAACAACAAATCAAAATATGTACCAATAAGAGCTTAAGCCTTGCAATTCGCTCGGCTTTTCAACAACAACTTCGAAACCTTTGCGGGTTCCGAGGCCGCTCCCTATCAACTTCACTGCAGCGGCGGCAGATCTTTGTTTTTTCAACAACTTCCGGCTCCGCGGAAGGATTTTTTGGGTTCACTAACAAACGACTCATATGAATATCTTTAGCTAACTTAACTAATTACGACAATCTGGATCATCACATGAAGTGGAAATCAACTTTGCTGAAATTCAGGGAGTTGGATCCCTAAGTCTAGGAGAAGAAGGAGATGCAATACCGAGGGAGAAACCGGGGTCATATCTACATCAAAGCATCCTAGGCTAGCACCACCCGAAGTCCCCAATTTCTCACGGAGACCCAAAATTTTGTAAGTGTATGGCTAGCGGAGTAAGCAAATCCGAGTCGATCCGGTAGAAGCAAAAGTTCTACTAATCTCTCTCACCTCCAAATCTTGAAGAGAAGTTCCAAAAGCGAAGCCTCAAGCTCGAGAGCGTCAACTTCACTATCGGTGAGATCAACTCTATCAATCAAATCCTCAACAATCTTCTTAGCTTTCTTCTTACGAGGCTTCGGGACAACCGCCTTCGAAGGTGTTTTTAGCCGAAGAAGATGGCTTCGCAAAGATCACTCCTCTTTCTCTTCAAATCCTTGTCGGATTCATTCTTGTCCTTTTGTCCCTCTTACGAGCATAAGCAGGGGGTGGGCGAGTCTTATAAGTTATTTTGGCTAAATCAAAAATCCGATTCAACCTTACATAGTCCTTGCCAATAATTTCATCCATAAGTTTTCTTTCAATATGCAAATACTTCCCAAGCAATTCAAGAGCTTTCTTTTCAACAAAGAAAAACAAAGTCCTTTTCGGTCTTGAACTTCGAGGGCATGATGGTATCTCTATCGGGAAAAATATAATCCTTTTCTCTCACCACCTTACGGTGGTAGCGAAGGAAGTCCCATCCAAAGACGAAGAGGCCAAATGCCGCCAGCTACATACTCCTCAACCAAATCTCGTGTGGATTGTTGAGAAACAACTCTTCCAAAAGCTTTCAAACACTCGAGCAATTTTTTGATTTAGTGTAACTAGGCTTACACTCAAATTTCTCCCTATGCATCCGCGGCTTGGGGATAACTTTTCTTCACACCTTTCCTTCCAAGATTTTCTTCAACCATAGGAACTTTGTGATAGAACCAATAGTCATACCAACCATCGGCCCACTTATTCTTTGAAGCGGAGAAATTTGCTTCCGACCTCGAGCGTCTTGAAAGCTACAACATCCGAAATGTACGTTTCGTAACGCTCCTCAATCTTTCGAGACCGAAATTGGGTATGCAATTCATGCAAAGCACAAAAAGCATCAATGTCGGGCTTTATTTCTTGACTCCGCACCGCCCGGATGAAAACCGACAACTTAACTATGGCATTCGGAGTAAGATGGTGCATTTTGATGTTGTATCTTTTGAAAATTTCCTCAAGAAAGTCTTGAGGTGGCATCACGAAGACCCACCGAAAACAAATCTTTGAAAACAACGCATTCATCCGGCTTAGGCTTCGAACCTTTTCATCGCTCAACTGGCCTATACCGACCCGCCCCGAGCACGCCATCTTTCACCATCTTTTTTTTGTAGTCCTCGTCGGTCATCTTACTACGACCAAAACTCAAGGAAATCCTATCATCCGAAGTAGCTCGGATTCGAAGCGAAACTTCGACAATCCATCTTCTCGAATTCTCTTCTTTGTGAGTTAGCCCCCTCGTCAACTTCTTGTTCTTGGGAACTAGGCGGAGCATCCTCAACAAGTTCCATTCTAAAAAAAAAAAAAAACCAAAGGAAAAATAGCATTTATAGTTATAGCAATCAAGAAATTAAAAATAGACTTCGAGAGTAAAAACTTAACTACAAATAGCAAACAACTAACAGTTACTCGAGAGATTTTAGCTTCGCAGAAGAGCTTCGCAAATATGATCAAACTCCGCAAAGCAATTTTTAGCTTCAGCGTCAACGTAAAAAATTTCAAAAAGGTGGCCCTTCTTCGAAAAAGATGAAGAAAAAAGGGGGGGTGCTTCGCTATTTATAGACCCCTTCGGTCAAACGGTCAAACTAGCCGTTTAAAAAAATCATCAAAAAAAAGAAGAATCAAAAATCAAAATCAAGAAGATATTCGCGAAGTTACAATCGAAAAGTCCAACTTCAAAGTCTAGGACGACGTTTTGGATCGAAACAAAGTTTTGAGAAAACTTATGATTCGTGGGTTTCATGCCTTTGAAGTCGGCCTTAAGCCCACGAGGGGCTGCTTGTTGGGATCTAACTTTGATTTCCGTTTAAAACTTTCATCCCAAACTTTGAAGATTTCAGGATGAAACGAGAATGGGAGCGAAGTTCCACTTCGAAGATGACTTCGCTAAATTTTGGCTTCGCGAAGAGCGGCTTGGGTGAAAGATGAAAGCTAGAGTCGAAGATCCAAGCAAAGATGGCCTCGATAACTTTGCCGTGAAGCCAAAGAATCATCGCCCGGAGGAAATGAAAAACGTTGTGAAGATGGAAGAATAAACTAAAAGAGGTGCGAAGATGAAGATTGCATCTTCGCGGGGGAGAAGATATCATTTCAGGATCCTTAGTATTTTTGTACAATTGCGAAGCCAGGGGGGCCTATAAATACCCCCTGACACCCTTTGCAATGGCCATGTTGAATGGCCTCTTTGTAAACCATATCATCATCAATAACATGTTGTGTTGAGCAATCACCCAACAGCGGATGTGCATAGATTATAGAAAATTAAACAAAGCCACAAGAAAAGATCATTTTCCATTGCCCTTCATTGATGAGATGTTAGAGCGATTGGCAAACCTCTCTTTCTTTTGCTTTCTTGATGGATATTCGAGGATATCACCAAATCCCGATCCATCCCAAAGTGATCAAAGCAAAACCACTTTTACATGCCCATATGGAACTTATGCTTATAGAAGAATGTCTTTTGGGTTATGTAATGCTCCAAATTTCTTTTCGAGAGATGTATGATGTCTATATTCTCTGATATGATTGAAGAAATTGTGGAAGTTTTTATGGATGATTTTTCTGTATATGGAAAAACTTTTGATGATTGTCTTAGAAACTTGGATAGGGTTTTGCAAAGATGTGAAGAGAAGCACTTAGTTCTAAATTGGGAGAAATGTCACTTTATGGTTAGAGAAGGAATAGTGCTTGGACACCTAGTGTCGAAAAGGGGAATAGAGGTAGATAAAGCCAAACTAGAAGTGATAGAACAATTGCCTCCCCTATAAATGTCAAAGGGATTAGAAGTTTTTCTTGGTCATCTTTGGTTTTTACCGTAGATTTATAAAAGATTTTTCACATATTGCTAGACCACTCACCAGCTTGTTAGCCAAGGATGTCCCTTTTGAATTTGATGATGCTTGCTTGAAAGCTTTTGAAACTTTGAAAAAGGCCCTCATTTCTGCACCTATCATTCAACCCCCTGATTGGTCTTTACCTTTTGAAATCATGTGTGATGCCAGCGATTATGCTGTGGGGGCGGTGTTAGGGCAAACTAAAGATAGAAAGCATCATGCCATTGCATATGCTAGCAAAACTTTGACTGGGCCACAGCTTAATTATGCTACTACTGAAAAAGAATTGCTAGCTGTTGTTTATGCCATTGATAAGTTCAGATCTTACTTGGTAGGAGCTAAAGTAATTGTTTACACTGATCATGCTGCTTTAAAATACTTGCTCACCAAGAAAGATGCTAAACCTCGTTTAATAAGATGGATTTTGTTGCTCCAAGAATTTGATTTAGAAATAAAAGATAAAAAGGGAGTAGAAAATTCTGTTGCCGATCATTTATCTAGAATGCATTTTGAGAAACCCAATGAATTGCCCATTAATGACTCACTCAGGGATGATACTCTTTATCGGATAACCCGTACCGATCCCCTCGTACGCCAGATATTGTTAATTTTATGGTTGCGGGTTATGTACCACCAGGGGTTGATAAGAGGAAACTTATTTACGACAGTCGTTATCACCTTTGGGATGAACCATACCTCTTCAGGGTTTGCTCAGATGGGCTACTCAGAAGATGTGTGCCTACAGAAGAAGGAATCCAGATCATTGAAAGATGTCACTCATCACCATATGGAGGACATTATGGGGCATTCAGAACACACGCGAAGATTTGGCAAGCAGGATTTTTCTGGCCAACCATGTATCAAGATACCAAAGATTTTATTCGAAGATGTGGAGCCTGTCAAAGGCATGGGAATATCAATGCAAGAGATGCCATGCCTCTTACAACCAACCTCCAGATAGAGCTCTTCGATGTATGGGGAATTGATTACATGGGACCATTTCCAAAATCTGGAAATTATGAACACATACTAGTGGCAGTTGACTATGTATCAAAATGGGTTGAAGCTATGCCATGCAGATCTGCAGATAACAGAAGCTCGGTGAAGATGTTTGAAGAAATAATATTTCCAAGGTTTGGGGTACCAAGAATGGTAAATAGTGACGGAGGATCCCATTTCGTTGATAGCAGATTCAAGAGATACTTAGCGAAGCACGGAGTTCGTCACAACATTGCTACACCTTATCACCCTCAAACGAGTGGGCAAGCAGAAACATCAAACAAGCAAATCAAAAATATCTTGCAGAAAACAGTAGAAGAGATGGGAACAAAGTGGAAGGATAGACTTCCAGAAGCATTATGGGCGTACAGGACAGCCTACAAAACACCAATTGGAATGTCACCATACCAACTTGTTTATGGCAAAACCTGTCACTTGCCTGTTGAGCTAGAGTTCAAGGCTCACTGGGCAATCAAGAGATGGAACATGGATTTAGAAACCGCGGGAGTAAAAAGAAAGATGCAATTATCAGAACTCGATGAATGGCGAGAGAAAGCCTATCACAATGCCAAGATCTACAAAGAATGAACAAAAAGGTGGCATGATAAAAGAATTAAAAAGAAGAACTTCACACCAGGCGATCAGGTATTACTTTTTAATTCCAGGGTTAAATTATTCGGGCATGGAAAACTTCGGAGCAAATGGGAAGGACCCTTCAAGGTGGTGAATTCATCATCACATGGAGCCGTCACTCTTCAAGATAACAAAGGTAAGTTATTCAAGGTAAATGGCCAACGTCTTAAAATCTTTTATGAGCCCAATAAAGAACCCGAGGAATTAGATGTTTTAGAATTCTTTATTTTACCTAACCATTAGGCCTTGATCGCGTAGTGTCGGTTTTTCGGCCCAAAAGTACGAGTAATAGACTGGAATAGACCTTAGAAGACCGCAGACGAAAGTTGGGCCGTGGACCCGGTGGGGCCCACGCGGCCGCCTTCCTGGCTGGCGGCGGCCGCCCTGCCACGTGTAGTGGTGAGTATTCCCGTTATAGCAAGAGGAGTCTATCTAGGATGGCGCTAGAAATGTATAAATGGTATCTATCTAATAAGTTAGCTTGGATGTGGAGTTAATCTCACATTCCAATAAAAGTCAGATCGGAGAGTTAATAAAGTTAGACGGAATTAGTTATGGTTTATGGCTTTGTAACATTATCGATGGTGGAGTTAATCTCACCACGATAGGCACAAAAAGTGTACCACACATTCTAGCATTGCCTACGAAACTAGTCTGTCACCCTAGCTCACAACGCTAAAGAAATGCGTGAACGGATATTCTTTATATGACACTTGAAACTCTTGCAATAATAATATAATTCTGGTATCTGCAAGCGCATAGATAGAATTACCCAATTGTAGCACTTCACCGGGAGTCTATCCGGGTATCGTATTTATATTCTACCGAAAAGGAGAGGGGTAGGCTATGGGGTAGGTTGATGATTTAATATTGATTCACTTGCGGTGGTGTAATGTAGAGTAAACCATATGCATCATACTAAACTCAAACTAGGTAAGTCACAAGGTAAAGATAAATAATAATAATAATAATAATAACATCCATCCAAGTCAAAGATAATAGTGTGCCACTAGTTGGTCTTATAACAGGCTAATATCATGGTATAGGTAGAATAGGATGGAATATTCCTAGGTTACTCCTAAATACATGCCAATGCATACTACAATTAGTGCAATACATCTAGTCATCATCGTATGAAAGCATTATATCTACACATGGTGAATATTACTAAGGAAGATTAGGAACAAAACCAACCTACCATAGTAACAAAAAGTTCAACTAGCCCTACATTCGGGGGTGGACTCCAAAGGACTCAATGGGAGTATCACATCCACGATCTACCACACTTCCCAGAATGTAGGGTGATGTCGCAGGCAAACGTTGTATAAACACCACGTTTACACATTGTCGACCACCCACATAGTGACCATCTATATGAGCACTATACGACTCCATGCTTGAATATAAAGACAAACATACTAAACTAAATATATAATCATAATAAGCATGAAAACATATAAATAAGAATATAATCATTAAATAGAATAAAGTCATAGCAATTGTATTCTAACTAAATACTTACAATGATGAATACAAGAGAGAAGCCACGAGAAGCTCTTGCTCCCGCTACTTCTTGACGATCGAAATTCAAGACAATACTTGACTTCCTCTAGAACTAGCCTAGATAGCTATTGCTCGTTATGGTGGAACTAGGGCTTAGGGTCTTGACTTGGAGTAGGATGACTTCGAATGAATGAGAATGAATTAGGGTTTCACCCAGGGGTGCAGGGGTCTTGTTATATAGCCCCGAGGGATGCACGACGACCCTTGGATCAAACCGACCCTTGATGGATGGACTAGATTGCTCCTCATAGGCGGTGCTGAACCGACATTGAATGGGAGGTCGACGGGGGGCCCCATCAGGGGGCGCCGCCGCCGGCTCGCTAGGTGGGCCCCACCTTGCTTCGGTGCTCTCGGTCTCTTCCGGAATGTTCTAGTGTAGGTTCCACGTTGGGTTACGTCACGGATACGTCTTTATGTCGTAGGGGCTTGCAATCTCTTGGGCCTTTTTACGTTTTAATCCCTGAAAAATATATAAATCACCAAAACTAGTGGAATCATGTTAGTCAAGCCCCTATACTATGTTAATATTCATTTTAAGCCCTTATTTTCATTTTAAAAACCTCTATATTTTATGCTATAAGGTATACCAACAACATCCCCATGGTGATGAACTTGGTCTAATCAAACCCTTATCTAGCAACTCTTGAATCTGAACTTTCAACTCAGCCAATTCATGGGGCGCATCCTATAAGGCCTTCGGGATATAGGTGTTGTTCCTGGTAGCAGCTCTATGGCAAACTCTACATCTCTGTCTGGTGGTAATCCTGGTAAATCTTCCGGAAAAACATCGGGAAACTCACATACCACTGGTATATCAGAAATTCTGGTGACTTGTAGAGCAGCGGAGACACGATTTAGATTGGGTGTTTGGGGAAGAATTATCTAATGTTCTTTTCCATCACGGGGATCTTTCAAAAGGATTACCCTATTCAGGGTGTCTATAATTACTCCCCATGTCTTCATCCAATTCATTACCAAGATAACATCCAAACTCAGCCCTAGCAATACTATTAGGGATGTGACAATCTCTAAATCCCCAATTTTAATCTGCACATCTCTTGCAATCTTCCTTGTAAGTTGATTAGCTCCTGCTGAGCTAATACGATAACCATAACCCAAATCTGATATCTGTTCATTATGTTCCTGGGCAAAAGCTTCGCTCATGAAGGAATGAGACGATCCAGAGTCAAACAATACAACAGCATTGTGATTGTTGACTATGCAAGTACCAAATTCTGATCTCTCCTTCTGGGCTTTCTTCAATACTGGTGGAGTGAACTTGTCCAATCTTCTGCCTGTAGGGTTGGTTACTCTTGGGTTGTGGGCAAAACCTAGAATAATGTCCTAGTGTCCCACAATTATAGCACTTGTTGTGGGTAGAAGCACTAAACCCAATAAGATCTGTCTCGGCTCCTGGAGCAGGTGTAACATGGGCCTTCCTAGAGCGAGAATTTCCACATTGTGTCTTTTCCTGCGGTGGTGCATCTGGTTGGGGATAGCTTGGATGAGTAATGAGCAGAACCTTGTTCTGACTCGGACTAGACTCACTCGGTCTCTTCTTGCTCTTGGCAAAGAAAGATATGCGTTGTTGCTCTCCTCTCCCAACAAGCGGTCACTAACGAACTCATTGAAGCTCTTTACGAATCGGGGCTCCAATAGTCTTACGCATCTTGAGATTAAGCCCTCTTCTAAGGCGGCTATTTTCTTCTCTTTCTGTCTACCATATCCGGTGCATATCGGGACAAGCGGTTGAAATCCTCAAGGTATTCAAAGATGGTCTTGTCATCTTGATTGAGCTTGATAAATTCTCGCCAATTTCATAGCAATCACACTAGGGTGAATATAAGCTTCACGGAAAGCTACCGTGAACATATCCCAGGTAATAGAAGTATTAGCTGGGTAGGTGGCATGATGATTTCTCCACCAAATTCCTGCGAGTCCTTCAAGCAAATGAGCGGCATATTCAGCCTTCTACACACTACAAAAATCCAACAACCTAAATTTTTCCTCAACTGAGCTCATCCATTCTTCCGCTTCGGTTGGTTCACTGGACTATGTGAACTTAGGTGGGTCAGTTCCCTTGAATTCTTTGTATGACTGGAGCCTATCTTCTGCATTAACATTATGATTTCCTCCTCCACCCTGTGCAGTGTTGCGCGAAATGTTGCGCAACTCACCCAGAAACTCGCTAAAGAACTGTTCCTGGTTGACAGGAGGAGGTGGTGGCGGTTGGTTGCTCCCTCCAGCACCTGAGCGTGTTTTAACCATCTGCATAATCCAACCAATAAAAATTCTCAGATGATGTTGACATAGTGTAAATGCATCAAATTTAAAGTTACGCAGAATTTATTGCGATAATAAATTCATTCAACAAATACAGGTAACCATAAATCCAATGGCATCACACCCATCATCGTAATAATTATACTCAGCCTGGATTATGTAGCAAATCAACTTCTCTGTCCAATGTACGTGTAATCCAAAGTTCGATATAGTCGTCCTGACTATATATCGAAACCACGCACATTGCTTCACCAAAAATGGAACTCTTCCATTAAACTCATCGAAGGCTCAATTAATATCTGTAGAGTCTGAATACTTCAAGGTCTTTGGTGTAGATAGTCTCTTGCCAAAATAGGAACACTAAGGGTAGGAATAGGTATCTGGCGACTGATGATAAGCTCATATTTCCTACGATAGGACATACTAGCTAACGACTAGCGTAATCAAAAAGGGATGGACGGCAGCAACGAAACTCGGTGGAGCAATAAGGCATTTCTAACGTCCTTGTGGTTGTCATCTCCATCTTAATCTTCTTCTATATCTGGCATGTAGGGATGGTGATGATCACGATAGGATGATAGAAATCCTCTCTTAAAAGATCAGCTCTCTTCTACTGGCAAGTGATGAAACAAGGGCCCCTTCCAAAAGACAGAAAGTAGCTGCCCCTAGCAAGACAACGGTGTTCCAACATTCAACTTCTCAAGGTACGGATTGCAGTGTTGCTGGCAACTTCTTCAGGTGATAGCTCGTATTCGGTGATATTCCAACTTCTCCAAACAAAGCTATAAGGTAGGGCAGGGAGGAAAAGATTAATTCTAGTGATGATCCGGCCTGCCTAAGGTGCGGTCATCTATAGGTTGGGTCTCTATATTGCCTGTCCGCTTAAACACCTACAATACCATGGTATGAGAAACAACTTGTCTTCAATGGTATTACTGCCTGTCTTGTTTGCGGGAGCCATTTGTAACAGATAGGGAAGATTGTGTGAGATTGAGAATGAGATGGGTCAGTTTAACAAAAAGGGACAAGTACTCACTAAGGGGGAGAGACAGGAATAAAGGTAAGAAAGAAATACTTTTATTTCATTTTATTGATGCGAATGCATGAATGACATGATGCATGAGCGTATCTTACGTCCTCACAGAATAGGAAAGATAAGATACTACTCGTATAAATGGTGGCACATCTAACGTTCTCTCAAAAAGAAAATAAACCGCAACTAGTCGATCTACACGTTTTGCGTAGTTAGTGTACCTGCAGTTTCATTTCAGCCCACAGTATATTTATGCAATGCATTAATTTAAATTGCATATACCTGCTTCGTCAGGTCCACCCGACGGCATCGCATACCTTGCGGAAAAGCACATTTTACACCCGGCACACCTGTGTACCCATACACAAGTCTACAGGGGCACTACCCGACCACGGAGCTCTCAAAACATTTTATTTTTACCCCCTAGACCGGCGGTTGTCCAATCATGCTCTCACAACTCACATCTTACCTTGGGCATAGAGGCATTGAACATCATTTACCTGGGGCGTAGAGGTATTTCGATCCATACATGACTACTCAAATGAGTAGCCCGTATTCTTGGCCGCACGGCAATAACCCATTCCAAGTTAGTAAAGCCACCGATTTGTCCCTTAATTGGGCATAAGGGTATGACCATGGCACTATTAATTTTGCAAATCTTTTACTCACACCAATCGAAAAGATTTTGTTTCGCAAAAAATTTCACAAAAGATTAGTGGTTCATTTTAATTTAAATACCGGTCGGATTGTTAAGTCTTGAACTAAGCTCGATGCCACCGTGATAGAGCCGACCAATTTATAAGAAATCAAGTATAATTTGCAATTACCGGCAATCGCAGATCTACACTTGAGTCCATATAAACCCGGTATTCGAAAATCTCGAGCGATTTCAAACTCATCAACAATACAACCAAGATCTTTGAGCTCGGTAGTTCCAATCCGCGGGTATCTCAAACCAAATTCATATATATATTAATCGAGTCAAGATGTACACCTTTATTTCAAAATAATTCAGAGTGCGGAAGCAATAACTTTCGAAAGCAAAATAGTTGTACAGCGGAAATCAAAATAAAATAGATAGTGCCAACATAGTGTCACCCCTGTAATAGCAAGAGACAAGGAATATGGAGGCTGCCATGCCCTAGGCATTATCTTCAACCACATCACATCACATCCGGATAGAAACATGCTAGACGGATCACCGCAACATCGGAAATTAACCCGTGAGTACTCAATTGTACTCCGCAAGACTTACCCGTCTTAAACCATAAAATAAGGAAAAACTCCAAGGATTATGCTTGGCTTTATCTGAGTCAGGGTGACTCACATTTAAAATTTCAAAATAAGGTTGATTAGTGCGCCTACACATACTACTCGAGGTTCTTCCAAGTTAAAAGGTTGTTATTATATACATAACCATACGTCCCAATCTGTAGTCAAGATTAAAACATATGCTCACACATTACTTAATATAAACATGCATTTAGTTTTCCCTAGATATATAAATAACGAAAATAAGTAACTTGATCATAATTTTAACATCGCACTAAAAACTAGGCATGAATAAGATAACCATTATTGTGATATTCTCCGGTGACGGATCTTCGCGGGCGCTGAGGCTTCCGCCAACCAAATACATGCATGGGTTCGCCTCAAGGAGATCTACCGCTTGGTAGCCATAGCGCCGCGGTTTGGCGGCTCTAGCGCGAACGGCGGTGGCGGGCGGCAGCTGCGAGCTCCGGTGAGCTCGCCCGCTTCGGGCGATAGCGAGGCTAGCACGCGTCGCGGCCACGAGCGTCTACAAGCCTAGGTGAAGCTTCGACTGAGCGCCGGATCTGCTGATTTGGACGGCGGCGAAGCTTTTGGCGTAGGCATGCGGCGGCGGTCACGCGGACATGGCGATGGCAATGCCGCTCCCTGCGAGCGGGATGGCGTCACGCAGCGGTTAGCTAGGGATTCACCCTGCGTGGATGCAAGGCAAAGCGCGATCGCGCGCGTTTGGAGAGGGCCGCGATGGTCAGGAGGCGAGACGGCCCGCGGCCCGAGCGCGCGGCGCTCCGGCGCGCGGCCGGCGGTGTCAGCTGATTCGGTGAAAAGCGGCGGCCGCGGCTCTTTTGATTCCTTGTAACCTGGACAACACGCAACTTGGCGAAGCACGCGAGCGTGAGATAGTGCACGAAAAGCTGGATCGAGGGCGCATTACGTGGAGCTCCGACGCGGCGCGCCATGCCGCCGAAATTCCACGCGAAATCCGCTGCCTTACCTTTTCCTGTTTCCGACCGATGCGCCATCGGGTGTTAAGCGGCGAGGGAGGTCAAGGCGACACCCGTGGGCGAAGCTTGAGGGACGGGATGCGGTGGACGGCGGTGGCGCCGCAATGGTGATGATGGCGAGGCCGCCGCTACTGGCCGGCCGCCGGCCGCCGCTTGGCGCGGGGCAAAAGGGAAAGGAGGGCAAAGGGAGTGTAGTGGGGAGCACGGGACGCGTTTCCTCCCTTCAAGTCATCTCCATACTGGCGGTGACAAAAGTAGCCGCGGACACGGCTACGGGTCGGGCGCGCCGGGCGCGGGTATGGGTGGCGGCCGGTTTTCGCGACGCCAAACCCTAAGCCGCCGCCTCTAAAGAATTTAATTCCATACTAAACCCGAGCTGTTTTGACTGCGACGCCGAGATCCGCGTCAATTAGCTTTTTAAACTGTAATTGAACGAAATGTTCCTCAATTAAATTGGAGCAAAAACACCTATACAAACTTTTCCTCCTAATTCTGTTTGTTTTAGAAACTATGATCGACATTAAAGCAACACTACTCCGAGGTGTTAACACCAAAATTTGGTAGAGCCCGATGACCTGATGGGGCCTGCACAATGGTTCGGTAAGAGTCATTCAAGAAGGTGAAAAAATGTAAGAATGCCGTAGAAAGCATCTGAAGCCGCTGTTATTCTGGCCATGAGCCCGAGTCCGAGAAGGGAGCCGAAAGCAAGAGATGGTTCGGCAAGCATGGAGCATCAAGAAGAATATCCAAGGATGAGGGCCCACATCACGCATACCTCCAATTAATTCCAAGAAGACTTGAGGACAATGTATCTTAGCTAGATATTTTCGCTGTTATTATTCGTAATTAGTTAGGACTCGCCAATGCCTGTGGTATAAATATAAGACCCCCAAGAACCGTGAAATGATCCGCCAAATCAAATACAACAAACCCGTTCGCGTCTGCCCCGCCACCCTTCGAGTCCAAATGTGTCGCCAATCTATCATGAGGGACTCATCGAATCTTCGCCGACCTCCTCGTGAAAGTTCCTCAAGAACCTTGCACCATACCTAGTATCGTCAAAGCGGATTTAGATTATTGCAAGAAGTCTTGTTCACGCTTAGTATCGCCAGCGGATTTAAGCTATCAGGGGCAAGAGGTTCTTTTGTCGATCATGAGCCATCCGGCGGGCTAAGGTCCCTAAGAGCAAGTTATCGCTTACATTAGATTTTGGCAAGATAATGAATTCATTAAGTTACCACGCGGTTTGCAATGCTTTCAATTTGTTTATTTAATTATGTTTGCACACACCTTTGCCCAATTTAGATTGAAACGGCCTTGGCTTTATCTTATCATAGATCTAGTTGCTTTTAGTGCTTTTATTGCTCATCTTACTATCCTACTAGATCTATCTCGCTCATCAAGCTTCTAGGTAGATCAATCTAAAGTTGTCACGTTGTGGGTTCGTGATATCGCTTAGATCTTGACAGACTGCGGTCATCCTAAGGGATACGCATCTTTAGGTTACTCTAGAGCCAGTCATCCTAAGTGGACTAGAGATCGCTTTTTAACTGACAGGTTTTTACGTAGGGTAGTTCCTTCTTCATGGGACCGATTCGCAAGCTTGCCTAACACGATTATGCTTTCACGTGTCATGAGTATCACTAACTATATTTATGACTTACATTCTTTTATTTACCATGTTGTCAATTGATTTGATCTATGCAATAGAGCCGCATAACAGCACACATCATAATGATCGACTTTATTTGTTCAAAAACATGTCTTTATGATCATTCGGCGCCAAGTATTACATCATATCTTCATATATGTTTACCGAATGCATTCATTATTCATCGACGTATAGCTTTCATAGCTACATGTCTTTACATCCCATTTTAGAGCCATACATGCGAAACTGCCTTGGTCTCACTGTGCATGTTTATATCTCACGCTTACCTCCTCCTCTTGTCAACCACCTGTGTCAAATTGATCGGCACGCTTTCTCGATCCAAGACACTCTGCAGTAAAGCCGCCTATTCCTTATTGTCAAGGGCGAGGAGTAGGATTTTTGTGCCTACACACTTTTGGCACGCCTAAAGGGGACACTCAAGATCAAAACACGATGCCCGACAACGCCGACAAGGATAATGTCATCCGTACCTCTCCGTGATGAATGACCCGGCCACCATCAAGAGGCCATAGTGAGATATGTGCGCAGCCTTCACAAGAAAAAGTGCATGTCATGCTTCTCCAAACAAGAGCGCACAATCATCCAAAAAGACGATCTTCCAAAAGATAGTGATGCCCCTAAGTGATAAGGAATATGCTCAAACAGTTTCGACAATGGAAGAGGGGGGCGTGAAAGGGAAGATGAAGAACCAAGTCCCGAAGAAATCCATCTGATGGAGGAGATTGTTGCAGCCGGGCCGTTGGGAGAGCAATGACTAATCACAAATACGCCGTTTTTTCAACACTTTTCGCGATATCATGAAGGCTAGCTTTTGGACCCGAAGTTTGATCAACACTTTGAGGCTTTGGTGAGCTTTTAGGGCCAAGATACATACATACGCCTAAGCCACCACCAAAGAAAGGAGCTACAAATCAAGAATCTGGGGAGAGAACAAGACACCGTAAAAACCAGGGATCCGGAGCCGACTCATGGAGAAGCGGGCATGCTGGTGCACTGAATCCCCAAAGATAGATACAACACATACTCATTACTCCAATGGCCGGGTTGCGTAGAAACCCCCTTTGGCCCCGGGTTACACGTAGAGTTCGCTGGACTACCCACAATTCATGCTATGCCAACTCGGTATAGGCCACTGGGCAAATAGACCATCTCATGGACCATGTAATTCAAATATAGATATACTCCTAGCGAGGATGGCCGATATATATGATGCAACACCAATTTGGGATTAGTTTCCAAGAATCGGCCCTATGTGTATCGGGCGGCCATATCCCCGATTGGTACAACAGAGTGGCGCTTCCTTCTCAAGATCCAAGCCTCCAACCGACTTGACCAAGTTCTTCTTCCAAGATGACACCCTCTACTATCGAACACATCACGCAGATTTGATTCGGGGCTTGGGAGAGTTTGCCAATGATGAAGCATGGAGGGATTCGCTTTTCCCATCATCCCTTACAGGCTTTACATGGTTTGCCACGCTGTTTTACCACCCTATTGAACATGGTCCGAGCCGAAGACAAATTCCATTCATACTTCTACAAATGTTCCAATGAAAAAGAGCTCGCTGACTTGATGGGGGTGCTGACACGTATATAATGAGACACCACAAGAGTTCTTACGAGGTTCGGAGAAAAGAATTCCCTCGCTACTCTTGAGCTTGCCGCACATCGCTGTCGGGTCAGAGCCATTCGGGGTATGCATCCACCATCGTGAAAAAGCTAGCCGGGCATGGAATTTGATGACCTAGGACAACTCTCAAGGCTACTGGCCACTCATGGCCAATCGGGCCCAGAGCATCAAGAAGCGACACCCGCGCCGTAGTAAGGCAACGGTCTTTATCGCACATGGGCCAACCACCTCCCCGGAAGAGGGTGAAGACGAAGATGATGGCCGAGGAGGACATAGCAAATAATTTGTTGGGGCAAGGAGCCTGCCTAGGGCACCAAATACCGATGAAGACACTAAGGGGCATATGATTTCGACGCCTTCCAAGTCGAAAAGCTCTTGAGTTCTTAGTCAAGGAAGGACGATCAAGCTACCGAGAATCATTCTATGAAGCGTCCGGATTGGATCAAGATCGCAAATATTTGTGGCTTCCATGATATGATCACTACAACATCATCGACCCGAATCTTCGCGCCAGATTCGAGGGCTATACAGCCAGGTCTCCCTGCTCAACAACAAAGATGAAGGTGGATAAGTAGCCCTTCCCCTCAGCAGCATGGTTGCTTTTCATACATGCATGGTTTCTACCAAAGGATCCTAAGGGCAAAGGCCCATTGAAGGTGCCGACTCAAAAGGGCAAAGCAAAGTGGTTCGGCTTGACCCTAGCTCCAAGCAGTGTCTAGTGTTGAGCTCCAAAGAACATCGTGGTTCGTTTCCAAATAGTCAACAGAAAAAGAAGAAACCTCCAAACCAAGGGTAACATCTCGATATTGCCGAACAAGTGGGCAAAGACAAAGAAGAGAAGCAATATCAGAGAGATCAAAGAACCTGCCGTGGAGGAGCAAAGAGAGGATTTAAGAGAGATGTACCACCGAGAATGAGGAGTACATGAAGGAGCAAGAGGAGTCTCATTGGGACTGCCCTTTCTTTAGGCATTGCTGGAACGAAGGCTTGAAGTCACCTAGAATAATTGCCCCTCGAATGCAAAGTGAGCAATACCACGGGTATCGATAGAGAGTCAACCGCCGTCCCCATCCAAGAAAGATCGGGGCAGGTTTCCCCGTGAGGATGATCGGGCGCTTAAAAATAAAGACAAGACACCTCATGTCAAAGAAAAGGATTGCGCATCAAGCATGGGCTGATGTAGAGGATTCTCGATGATGACATGGACTCTCCTCAAGAGTATGTGTGGCAAAAGGGACAAGCAGCCCTCCCTGCCCAAGGAAGAGCCGTAAGAGAAGGGTCCAACGCCTCAGAAACAAGGAGCTCGAGAAGCAAATGTTAACGCAAAACGTATGGCGCCCAAAAAAGAAAAGCTCAGAAGCCAATCATTCTAAGAGGAGTATTCGCAAGGGGCGCTCGCGTATGTTAGCATGGTGTTCTTCATTCCTATAGAGTTTGCAAATCCCATAGAGCAAGCCACCGATGATCCGCCAGAGGAACAAGATGCCTACTCGATGAAAGAGGCCTATTCGATTTTGACAACAAAGAGATGATTGATCTCCTAGGGACAGTTTTGGTTTTATCAAGACAGTCGCGGTTTGGATGTGCCTAGAAGCATAATCATCTAAAGCCTCATTTGAAGGGATATGTTAATGGAAAACCTCCGACTATATGTTCAAGTGATAGAGGAGCCGCAATCAATATCATGCCATATACAACTTTCTTTAAAGCCGATGACCAAAGAGGATTTGCTCAAGATAGACATTGTGCTTAGGACTTTGGTCGAAATCCTTCGATACCTATGGAGCCGCTCACGCTTGAGTTGATGATCTACCAAAGACTTTGATCACTACCTTCTTTGTGGTTGATAGTAAGGGGTCCTACAACCTTTTATTACTTGGAAGAGATTGGATCCATGCTAACTATTATGTCCATCCATGCATCAAGTCCTCATCCAAAGGAACGGTGATGACGCTTGGAGATAAGGATGCCGATGATTCGGGTAAGCATTGCCGGCCCAATCATCGCTCGGGAATACGAGGGCGCTGAGTGTTTCTCGTGAAAGAGAATGGGAAGAAGGTCCTTGGCAAGATTGCCATAAAGACCAACAAATTAATCGAGATAGTCCGGGCCTCATAGTAATTTCTATGAAAGATTTTGTGTCGGCTTTTAAGAGAATCCCGCTTATTGCCAATTGAGATTGGCGACATGTATGAGTTTAATGGTTTTGAGCAAAAAGGATTGTTTGTTCATGAGAAATAGCCGATGTGTAAATCATCTTTAGCGTAAAAAAATACTCCATAGAATTGGAGAACAAAATTTCTATAAAAATATTGTTATGTCGCTTTTAGTGCAAAAAATATAAAAACATCAATATAGATATAGAGGGTCTTTTATTCAAGAGCTTCGAAAGTTCTGTTACAAAAAGTGTTGCCGAATACATTACATAAAGATTTCTACTTGAATATATCACAAGGGGATTTCTACTTGGTCCTAATCCTAGATACTATCTCGGCACCATTCTCAAGTCACGACCGCTTCTTCACTTTTCTTCATAGAATCCTTGATCTTATTGGATTTCTCTTGATGCGGGTTCCATCGTGGGTTCACCGGCATGTCGAAAGCCCATTCGTACTTGACAATCGCCTACACGGAGACGTTGATGGCGCCGGACAACTCTAGAGGGAATGAAAAAACAATCGGGCTCACCCAAAGCAAAGAATACATGGATGGGTTTGGTTTAAAAACTTACCACCAATATGAACCTCCACAAACATATTTCGGGCGTGCTTCACGCCTACAATGGCGTAAGGAGTCAGTCACATCCAAATCGGCCGAAGCTTCCTTACTTGCCGGGCGCCTTCTTCACGCAATTGCTTGCGGAGAGTTTCTCGCGATCCGCCGGTGAATCATCAAATGAAGAGTCCGATGAGATGGGATTGGAATGCGCCGTAGCCAAATAAGAAATGATGCATTGGCGAGCCGAAGAAGTAGGAGGATTAGAATGCATCAAGTTGAGAGGTGACTAAATCTCGCAAGAATTCTAATCTTACCTCGAGCTTAACACGCGAGCCGGTGGTGGAGGACCCCGAATCGATGATTCCTCAACAATCTTTTTTCCTTTGCCCGCCATTGAGATTATCGGCAGCAATGGAAGGTACTGGCGAGAAAGGAAAGGAGTGATGGACAAATTTGCAAAGGAAAATTTCAAATTGCGCTTGGACATATAAGGCCGTGTACTTGATGGAAAGGGAGATGATTGGCCAAAAATATTTTAAATTATATTCTTCAGATTGCTTATTAAGGAAGCCATCTTTTTACTGCCCATCTCCCCTGACCGACATTTTTGCCCCCTCGGGTTGGTTTATTGGGAAAAAGAGAAAGGCAGGCACATTTAATGATACAAAGGAATGGTCCGCGAATTTTCTGTAGAAAACCGAATTCGTGATATTATTTGAGGATTTAATTGATAATGACGCCGCAAGATTCTGCTTACTGCTCAACAAGGATTTCATCCGTATTTACAAAAACGAGAGGGCCAAGGGCA
>JADLZK010007743.1:0-421778 GCA_015847255.1 Hyparrhenia diplandra | reverse complement strand
ATAGATTCTTGGAAAATAAGATTTAAAATGACACACTTTTGCACTATAGGATTGGGTTGCGTGGGTTACATTGCTTTTGTGTTTCCGTTGATTGTTGTGTCGACGGTATCAAGAGATTTTCAACTCATCTTATGAAAATAAATTGAAGAGTCAACTTAATTGACGGCAATCGCCGGGAGCTATTCTTCTCGTCAAGAGAGAGAGAAGAGTGAAGTTTTGCCCTATATACCTAATTTATGTTTTTTTTACGCTTGTGAAGATATATAGGATGAGCATGCATCATATCATTCACATAAAGATAAAATATAATGATGTTGAGATTCTTCCCTTAAATTTTTGGGACAAATTAGTCCGCTTTTGTAATTATCCCATTTCAGCTTAATCTCATCATGTTATAGGTTTTAGCCAAAATATCACCCTTGATGATCCTTGCTCCATAAGTTCCTAGTCCTTGGGGAACTTCTCGATGCACTCATTTACTATGCTAATTCAATACCAAAACATGACTAATCTTTTGACTTCTTAGATCTATGTGTGTGTTAGCCCTATCTCTTTCTACCACGCATGCATGCTATTTCTTTAAAATTGACAACCAACATGTGTTGGTTGAAAGCTATTGTATTTGTACTCTATGGTGGTACCGTGATCTATGACCATGATGCAAATGTCCGAAATCTGGGGTCTCCTATGGATCGCGACCATAGGAAGTTACTTGACGCCGGCGATATCGGGGTTCGTGGTCATGATCCATTATAGCTCGCAATTAATGTGCTTTCGCTCTCCTTGGAACCTCATTTGGAAATTCATATCCGTGCTTCTCCTAAATTTTCGAGAACCCTAATTGTGGTTGCAAACGCCTTTTGGTCACGGTTGTAATCTTGTGATCAACTCTTGATTCTTTTGTGAACTTGTTGCAAGTCAATGTGGGTGACACATTTTCTTTTTCAATACTTATCCCACATGTTTTGTTACATCAAAATCTCGGATGAGATTTCTTTTAGCGGGAAGACTGTAACATCCCGCACATTAATAAGTAATTAAAATTTTAAATATGATCATCGTCATGTGAAAATTATCAAGTATCAAGGCAATAACGCATTTCGTGTTTATATATTGCGCTTATATGTTACAAATAGTGTGTTTTGTTTGCTACATGATATATTGACATTAAACATTAGTTATAATGTTTTGTGATTTTTCCGATGGTTGATTAATGATTGTTCACTAATTAAGTTGGCTAATTAATTATTTTATTAATCCTAAATTCAAAATCCTACTTTTTTAAACTACTTGAATTTGGCGATGAGCCCAAAAGCAAAAGTGTAGTTCTCATTATTTTGAGCAACTTTTATTTTGGAATATTTTTGAGTGGCTATATGATTTTGAGAGATAATAGAAGAAGAAGGAAGCAAGACGTACTAGTACGTAACTTCCGAAACAAATAGCCGCACCAAATGACCGCCGCTTGCCTCCGCCGTCGACGTGATCGAATTGGTCACTACGGTGTGCCTCGCACCCTGGCCACATCTGTCGTGGCCGAGTTCACGAAGCGCCGGCCACGTCTTCATCCCTTCCATCGACTTCTTCGCCGCTCTCCTTGACTCTCTCGCCGACCTCTGGGTTCTTTTCCTCTCGTAGCCATGGCGGCAAGACGGCAGCACCGGCCGCCCGACTCTTGCTCGCCGTCCGGTAGGACAAGCATACCCTCGCCGTCGTCCTTGCCTCACCCACTCCTCCATAGCTCCTTCCCCATCGCCGCCCCGTCCGTTTCTTGCCGACCATGGCGAGGGCACCGACTCGCCCACCATATAACAACTGCCCACCGTCTTGGCCAACCAGGGGCGAGTTGGTGCCGGGGCGCGCGGGTTGATTGCCCGGTCAAGGCAGCCCCGCGATCCGGCGGTGGCCGCCGGCGGGGTCCTCTCGCTCCCAAGCCGACGCCGTCTTCGATCCCCGCTCTCGTAGCTACGTGAGGAAGGAGAAGAGCGATAGTGGGTCGCCCCAGTGCGGTCCAAGAGAAAGAGAAAGAGAAAAGGTTTTCTTTTTTCTTTTTCTATTTTCAAATTGAAACTTGTGATTTTCATCTCTAATTATTGGTGCATGCTAAATTCATGAAACTTTTTGTGTAGCTTCCTTGTGATGATATCTGTGTAGGGAAGATATGAAACCTTGAGAACCCGATAGTTTGGGTATGATCAAAAAATACCTCTTTTAATTAAGAAATGCAACTTCCATGGTTTTTGTAGGTTAAATAAATATCCGGCGATCATGAACCTTCTTGTTTATATGTTTCATGCTAGTATCAACCTTCGCACAAAGTTTGGGAATAGTTTGATGATGTTTAAGTATATCTTTAATTATATACCTTAATTATTAGTTAATGATTATCAAATTGATTAGCATAAATCGTAATATGATTTGGAAGGATTTTTGGAGTTGATTGACCAGGGAACATGATCACCTCTGTTGCTCCTCGGTACTGGCTTAGTTGTCTGTGAGGCTCATAATCAACGTGTGCTAAATAACTAAAGTGTTTTATGCTCATTAGTTGTTTAAAGTTCTTTTATGCACTTGTATGCTTTTCATCATGCATCGTGGCATGCATTCCGTTATGTTAAGCAATGCATCATGTATTACGTGTAGTAAACGAGAAAGAGAAGGGTTAGAAGCTGCAAGTACCGAGCGTGTGATGCTTTGGTCTCGTCGAAATTAAGGCAAGTGCATGACGAATCTTTGCTTCGGCTTTACGCCTATTATTTGAGTTTTCTTTCTTTCCAATGTTCAAGTATTATATTTACGGTTCAAGTTCAAGTTTCTTGTTCATGAGATTCAAGTTTCAAAGGTTCCATATATTTATATACAATTAGGGTGCCGGTTTATCCCGAGGTGCAATTTGGTTCTTATATTCAGGTGCTCGTGGAGTAAGTGCCGGCCCCACTTGCTCGGGCTTTTACCGGTAAAATGCTAAGGAGTACTCAAGTGTTGTCCGTTTCGCACGGAAAACTACTTTGTTTATTCGCTGTTCTAGTAATTTGTTCCGGATATTCATTAGATAACGCTTTTTCGGTTCTAATTGTACTTGCTGAGTGTTTTCACTCACCCTTGTGTTCATTTGGTTTTTAGGTGCTAAACCATCACGACTTGCATGGGAACTGGGAGTAGCACCATCATCATAAGTACTCACTTTTCGTTTACAAACGCATAATCTTTTACATAGCAGCTGTAATAGGTTTGTTTTAGTCTTAGTGAATGTGTTGAGGGTAGCCCCCGGTGGTTTTTCTAGCCGGGGCGTTACATTTGGTATCAGAGCCGGTTATAGATTCTTGGAAAATAAGATTTAAAATGACACACTTTTGCACTATAGGATTGGGTTGCGTGGGTTACATTGCTTTTGTGTTTCCGTTGATTGTTGTGTCGACGGTATCAAGAGATTTTCAACTCATCTTATGAAAATAAATTGAAGAGTCAACTTAATTGACGAAGTATCGCTGGGAGCTATTCTTCTGTCAAGTTG
The DNA here is from genome assembly GCA_015847255.1 of Hyparrhenia diplandra. Classification (NCBI taxonomy): domain Eukaryota; kingdom Viridiplantae; phylum Streptophyta; class Magnoliopsida; order Poales; family Poaceae; genus Hyparrhenia; species Hyparrhenia diplandra. The sequence goes on along the minus strand of JADLZK010007743.1, from coordinate 418,264 downwards.
AGAGAAGAGTGAAGTTTTGCCCTATATACCTAATTTATGTTTTTTTTACGTTGTGAAGATATATAGGATGAGCATGCATCATATCATTCACATAAAGATAAAATATAATGATGTTGAGATTCTTCCCTTAAATTTTTGGGACAGCTAGTCTGCTTTGTAATTATCCCATTTCAGTTAATCTCATCATGTTATAGGTTTTAGCCAAAATATCACCCTTGATGATCCTTGCTCCATAAGTTCCTAGTCCTTGGGGAACTTCTGGATGCACTCATTTACTATGCTAATTCAATACCGAAACTTGACTAATCTTTGACTTCTTAGATCTATGTGTGTGTTAGCCCTATCTCTTTCTACCACGACAGATGCTATTTCTTTAAAATTGACAACCAACATGTGTTGGTTGAAAGCTATTGTAATTGTACTCTATGGTGGTACCGTGATCTATGACCATGATGCAAATAAAATCAGGGTCTCCTATGGATCGCGACCATAGGAAGTTACCGCTGGACGCTCGCTGATATCGGGGTTCGTGGTCATGATCCATTATAGCTCGCAATTAATGTGCTTTCGCTCTCCTTGGAACCTCATTTGGAAATTCATATCCGTGCTTCTCCTGAATTTTCGAGAACCCTAATTGTGGTTGCGATTAATGCCTTTTGGTCACGGTTGTAATCTTGTGATCAACTCTTGATTCTTTGTGAACTTGTTGCAAGTCAATGTGGGTGACACATTTTCTTTTTCAATACTTATCCCACATGTTTTGTTACATCAAAATCTCGGGATGAGATTTCTTTTAGCGGGGAAGACCGTGTAACATCCCGACATTTAATAAGTAATTAAAATTTTAAATATGATCATCGTCATGTGAAATTATCAAGTATCAAGGCAATAACGCATTTCGTGTTTATATATTGCGCTTATATGTTACAAATAGTGTGTTTTTGTTTGCTACATGATATATTGACATTAAACATTAGTTATAATGTTTTGTGATTTTTCGATGGTTGATTAATGATTGTTCACTAATTAAGTTGGCTAATTAATTATTTTATTAATCCTAAATTCAAAATCCTACTTTTTTAAACTACTTGGAATTTGGCGATGAGCCCAAAAGCAAAAGTGTAGTTCTCATTATTTTGAGCAACTTTTATTTTGGAATATTTTTTAGTGGCTATATGATTTTGAGAGATAATAGAAGAAGAAGGAAGCAAGACGTACTAGTACGTAACTTCCGAAAGCTTGATCGTAGCCGCACCAAACAGCCGCTTGCTCGCCGTCGACGTGATCGAATTGGTCGGCTACGGTGTGCCTACGCACTGCCACATCTCTCGTCCTCCGCGTGGGCCGAGTTCACGGCGCTGCCACGTCTTCATCCCTTCCATCGGACTTCGCCGCTCTCCGGCTCTCTCTCGCTCGACCTCTCGTTCTTTTCCTCTGTAGCCATGGCGGCCCGGCCGCAAAGGCACCGGCCGCCCGGCTCTTGCTCGCCGTCGGCCGGACAAGCATACCCTCGCCTCGTCCCTTGCCTCACTCCACTCCTCCATAGCTCCTTCCCTGTCGCCGCCGTCCGTTTCTTGCCGACCATGGCGAGGGCACCGACTGCCGCCACCATATAGCAAATGCCACCGCCTTTTGCCAACGCCGGGCGAAGTTGGTGCCACCGCGGCGCTGTTGACCGCGCCAGTCCTCCACGCAAATCCCGGCAGCGTGGCCGCTCCGGCCGAGCCGGTCCTCTTGCTCCCAAGCCGACGCCGTCTTCGATCCCCTACTCAGAGCTACGTGAGGAAGGAGAAGAGCAGTAGTGGGCCGGCCCTGTGCAGTCCAGAGAAAGAGAAAGAGAAAAGGTTTTCTTTTTCTTTTTCTATTTTCAGCTGAAACTTGTGATTTTCATCTCTAATTATTGGTGCATGCTAAATTCATGAAACTTTTTGTGTAGCTTCCTTGTGATGATATCTGTGTAGGGAAGATATGAAACCTTGAGAACTAATAGTTTGGGTATGATCAAAAAATACCTCTTTTAATTAAGAAATGCAACTTCCATGGTTTTTGTAGGTTAAATAAATATCCGATGATCATGAACCTTCTTGTTTATATGTTTCATGCTAGTATCAACCTTCGCACAAAGTTTGGGAATAGTTTGATGATGTTTAAGTATATCTTTAATTATATACCTTAATTATTAGTTAATGATTATCAAATTGATTAGCATAAATCGTAATATGATTTGGAAGGATTTTTGGAGTTGATTGACCAGGGGAACATGATCACCTCTGTTGCTCCTCATCGGGCTTAGTTGTTTGTGAGGCTCATAATCAACGTGTGCTAAATAACTAAAGTGTTTTATGCTCATTAGTTGTTTAAAGTTCTTTTATGCACTTGTATGCTTTTCATCATGCATCGTGGCATGCATTCCGTTATGTTAAGCAATGCATCATGTATTACGTGTAGTAAACGAGAAAGAGAAGGGTTAGAAGCCGCAAGTACCGAGCGTGTGATGCTTTGGTCTCGTCGAAATTAAGGCAAGTGCATGACGAATCTTTTGCTTCGCTTTTACGCCTATTATTTGAGTTTTCTTTCTTTCCAATGTTCAAGTATTATATTTCGGTTCAAGTTCAAGTTTCTTGTTCATGAGATTCAAGTTTCAAAGGTTCCATATATTTATATACAATTACGGTGCCGGTTTATCCGAGGTGCAATTTGGTTCTTATATTCGGGTGCTCGTGAGTAAGTGCGGCCCCACTTGCTCGGCTTTTACCGTAAATGCTAAGGAGTACTCAAGTGTTGTCCGTTTCGCATTTTAAACTACCGCTTATTCGGCCGTTCTAGTAATTTGTTCGGATATTCATTAGATAACAGTTCTTTTCGGTTCTAATTGTACTTGCGAAAGTGTTTTCACTCACCCTTGTGTTCATTTGGTTTTTAGGTGCTAAACCATCACGACTTGCATGGGAACTGGGAGTAGCACCATCATTATAAGTACTCACTTTTCGTTTACAAATGCATAATCTTTTACATAGCAGCTGTAATAGGTTTGTTTTAGTCTTAGTGAATGTGTTGAGGGTAGGCCCCGGTGGTTTTTCTAGCCGGGGTGTTACATGTGGCCGCGGCGCCACCACGTCGGCCCAGCCGGGGTCGTCTTCCTCAATGGCATGGATCGCCTCTTCCTCACCGTCGACAACGTCCCACATCGGCTACGATGCGAGAGGGGGCACCCACCGGCTTTAAGCCCTCTCTGTTCGACGTCGGCTCCTTCATGTACGGTACGATGTTGAACTTGGCTGCCACTCCTCCTACTCGCCGCGACATCACCATCTGGCGCCTCCTTCCGCTCTTCGTCAACGCTCCTCCCAATGAGCGTTTCTTATTCCTGGAGAGCCCACCCCGCGACATGGTGCATCAGCACCGTGAGGTGGGCGTTCCATGGGAGCTCTGGCGGCGGCCCGTCGACGAGACGGCATCACGGCGAGGACGTCTTCGTCCCCCCCACATCTACCACGGCTACATCGGCAACCTTCACTACCTCCCCGGAGTTTGCTCCAAAGCGAACCAAAGGAGAACATGATCCTCAAAAACCCGGTGGAAGGAAGATCGGTACTGCAGTTGAGCTCATCATGCCGGGGGCAGTGACCTCCACCCGTGTATGACCGAATGGACTTTTCGTCCAGCGCGAGGGACGCGCCGGGTCGGAGAAAGGGGAGATGTCATGACCCAGAAATAGGGCCCGGAAGGATAGGTCCGCCAGCCCACCACGGAGCACGGGCGCCGCCCCGGCTGGCAGCGCCGTCATACGCCTCCTCCTCCCTTCCACGGATTCTTCGGCAATTAATTCGGGAATAAAGGAGGAAAATATCTAGGATTATCTTTAGGCGTTTTTGGTGTGCAAGGGGATATCTCATCTATAAGGGAGACCCTTATTAGGAAATAAATAAATAGGATATGCTTGTAAAAGGTATTCCAATCTATAAGGAAACCTTTAGAGATTGCTTGAGATACAAGTCCCACTAGTCGGGCTATAAAAGTAAAGGGTCTCAGAATCTTTCGGGCAACAAGCAAATAAAGAAGTTATTCCAATCTCCCCTGCCTCCTCTCCCTCACGCGCCACCCCCCTCCCTGCCCTCACGCGCCGCCCCCGCGCCGCCGACCACCGCCACCCCCGCCGCCGCTCGCGCTGCCCGGCCCGCCGGCGGCCGCCCGCCGCCACGCCACCACCTCCCTCCTCCCCCTCCTCGATCGCAAATTGGGTGTCACCTTCGCCCAATCTAGCCGGAGCCTGACAGGTTGCTTTGTGTGATACAAATTGTAAATATACCACAGCAATAAAGATCAAGATTTGCTAATTAATATGCTGGTAATCTGGTTCCTCCCGTCGGCTCTTTATTTTGACATGTCTAGACTTGTTTTGATGTATTCAAAACTGTGCTCGGGCATCGAAGTTATAGTTCTGAGATGTTTCATTTGGATATTTCACAAACATCTAACAATATATGAACATAATGGTACAATCAGAATTTGATTTGGATATTTGGTTTGTAAACTATGACTACTAAATTTTATAAATGGTAGCATCCGATTGCCAGCGATGGGGACGACCGGGAGAACCACTGTGCAAGGAATATGCTATAATTTTTCCTTTTTTAGGGTGTCATTGCAAGTCTTGGAATGTAAACTGTATGAACTTCATAAATACAAACCCGATTTAATTTCTCAAAAAAAAATGCACTCATGCGCAATTTTGTTTAATCTTGCACGCATGCTTGCTTCTCCCATGGTGATAGCCCAATGCAACATTGTGCGTTCTCGGCCCACCAATAAATATCACCTCATACGGGGGTGACAGATTTGCTCACATCCAATATTTGTGGGGACAAGAGTATATATGGCATTGGACTCAACCTCATGGTTGCTCCGGAGGAATTGTGTTAGGGATTAATTTGGAAGTTTTTGACATCAGCAATATTGGTGAGGGAGATTATTATGTAAAATTTTGGCTCGGGAATAAAGCAGATGGCTTCCTCTGGATGCTTATAGTTGTTTATGGAGGCGCACAAGTGGAATACAAAGAGGCCTTTCTTACTGAACTGGTCCAAACCTGTTCTTATGGCTGGTGATTTTAATATCATTAGGAGCCCACAAGAGAAGAACAATGATAGATATGAGGATCAATGGCCCTTCCAGTTTAATGCTATTATTGATAGCGTGGATTTAAGGGAGCACTCTCTAATAGGAAATATACATAGGACAATACGAGGGAAACACCAACTTATTAATGACTAGATAGAATCTTAGTTAGCACGGAGTGGGAATCTAAATTCCCATTAGCAACTGTATAATCATTGACACGGGAAGTTTTTATCATACTCCGTTGCTACTAGACATTGGTAATGGCACACATGGTAACCAACAACCCACGTTCAAATTTGAGCTAGGTTGGTTGTTGAGGAAGGACTTTACTGAGTTGGTGGCGGAAATTTGGAGAAATGAACAGGGAGCTGGTACCACACCATTGCAATGTTGGCCGTGCAAGACTAATAACAATTTCTCTTTTCTGTTATGAGTGACATTCCTCAAGTCTCACGGCTGGAAAATGAAGTCCTAACGACATACTTTTTAGAGAAAGAAGTGAAAGAGGCGGTTTTCCAAATGGAACATAATAAAGCTCTAGGACCTGATGGTTTTCTGGCTGAATTCTTCCAAATCTTTTGGGAGGTAATAAAAGTTGATCTAATGAGCCTCTTCATTGACTTCCACAAGGGTGATCTACCCATTTTTGGTCTCAACATTGGCACAATCACGTTGTTACCAAAGCAGAACGTTGCAACACAGATTCAGCAGTTTCGACCCATCTGTTTGTTGAATGTTAGTTTTAAAATCTTTACAAAGGTTTTGACTAACTGTATAACCCTAGTGGCCCAGAAGGTGGTCTAGATGGTGTGGTCATTCTGCGTCACGACCATTCATGAAATGCACAAGAAAAAAATTAGTTGGGGTAATCTTAAAGCTAGACTTTGAGAAAGCCTAGGATAAGGTGAAATGGTCTTTTATACAATAGACGTTTGTTGGGCAATTTGGTTGAATAGAAATTTACGTGGTATTTAATAAGGTTAAACCTAATACTGCCATGCAGGTAACTTCAGGGCAACTTATTAGATTCGACGGTGGTCAATGTTGCATAGGGAGACCTTTGTTCATGGAAGGTTGCATAAGATGGGTGACTTTACTCATAGCTATCTTCACGAAATTTGGCTGGAAGTTCATGAACCGCATCGAGGTTTAGCTCTTTGTTTTGTTTTTAAGATCAGTTTCCAGGTAGAACATTTTTTCCTTGTCATTATGTAGGCCTTATGGCTATGTTTTGTACCCAAACCCTTCGCTGCGTACCATCCTCGGATGGTAGAGGTTGGAACTTTTATTCCATTCTGGGAAAACATTAAGTCCAATAATAGGACAACCTAATTAGCACAAGTGGCATAAACCCCGTCCTATCCATTATCCCCAATAGCAAACATCTCTCATCAAGAAATGTGCATACAAGACAGTGTTGCTACTGTTCTGCCCTGCTCCTTAATTGGCTTCCACGGTTGAACTACTGGAGCTTGAACCAGGCATTCTATATGCATCAATCAACCGAACTTCCTATGCTGCTGTTAATCTTGCCAGAATGACAAGAGCTTGTGTTGAGGCCAATATCCTGTTCTTTGCAAAAACATAGAAAAGAACGATCACACATGCACGACCAACAATCAATAAAATAAAGTAATAAATACATCCTCGTGAAACCCACGTTTAAAATAAGTATAGCCCATAGCCCAATGCACAAGCATTAAAATAGTGGCCCAGAACATGAACATTACTGGTAAACCGCGTTTTGTATGTGCTCTCTGTCGTTACACAGTCATCCGTCATCGTCCGTGCTACGTGTGTTGTGATGGCAATCGTGTCATGGCCATCAGCCCAGCATGTGTCCAGTGGATGTTCTGAACCACGTCCATGACACTGACACGCAGCTGGGATGGTTTGCCCCATATTTTCAGAAATCAGACAGATATTTTTCAACTGGTAGTCTGGTATTCCTCGTGCCTGCCATGCCTAAGTATGCCTCTTGTTCAAAAAAGATGATCAATTGAGGATAATATACTCCCATCATGTGAGCTCGAGGGACAGTGCGGCAAGTTAGATAGAAGTCCAGAAACTAGCGCCTTCCAAGAATATATGCCGAATCTATATATAAGTCACTGGCCATGGACTTTATACTCAAATTATTTTCTTGTTTCTGTGGACCTGTAAGCATTTTTCTGTCCAGACGGACAAGTATTGGTTCCAGACGTAAACGAATTAGATATCTAGAATTTTAACACATGGCTCTCTGCAAGATAAGTAATTGCAGCATAAATCTCCATGAACCATTGCCTACCAGTGACACCTGTATTTAACAGAATCATTTTTTCAGTTTTGTACTATCTCCTGCATTTCTTTGTTGCACAATATATTCAACAAGTTGATATTTGTGATACTCGTGTTATAAATACCGAGGTGCTCTTACAAATCACTGATATACTCTGGTAGGATTTTTGTTCTATCAAAACATTTTGTTTGTTCCATTATCATTAACCACTGTTCCGCAACAGTTGGCACAAAGATGTGTTTTGCAGCTACACCCTACTACTGTTCACACTATCATCTGAGCAAACAAGCTTGGCACTTTTAAAAGAGGTGCATAGCTGCCGTAAGAGTTTTAGCAATCGCTATGTAAACATGATAACCAATACTAACGTGCAATCTGATAACATTGGACGCCTCCCGTACCTCCCCCTGCGCCTCCCGAGGGGCGACTCGGGAGGCGACCCACCGCGCCGCCGAGATCCCTCGCCGGCCACCACCTCGGCCGCTGTCGCCGCCCCTCCCAGTGGCGGTGGCGGCGGCCCCGCCCCACAGCACACCCCCCCCTCTCTCCATGTCCCCCTCCTCTCCCGTGAACAAAAAGTCGGGCGCCCTGAAGATGACGATGGCCGGGCGACGAGCAGCGAGGCTTTGGGAGCGTGGATCCATGCCTCCGCCACCGGATCCGGTGATCTCCGGCCTTGATCCGGCGGTGGGCGGGCGCCGCGGCGAGGAGCCTCAGCTCCCGCGACCACCGGCCCTCGTGACGACCGGCTGCTTCTCGCCGGCCACCGGCGGCGGCGGCTGGGGCTAGCCGGGGCCCCGGAGCCGACCGCGCCCCCGCCCGGATCCGGCGACGCAGGGGTTTAGGGGGCGGCACGACGGGCTCGTCACGGGATTTCCACCGCGAGGCCTCCGTGAGCGTGGCTGGGCACAAGTCCAGCCAAACGGCCCCTCTCCCCTCGTAATGGACGGGGAGGGACCCGGCGGGTGGCTGACCCCCGGGGCAGCTCCACCGACCGACCGGCCGGCGCCCACCCTAACGCGTTGGCCGAGGGACCCTTATTGCGGCAGCGAATGGCGGCGCCTCGGGGTCGCATGACCCCCGAGCGCGCCCACGCTGCTCCTGGCAGCCGCAGCCGGCTTCGACGCCCACATCAAAGGACGCCGTGCTCGGATCATCCGCGTCCACATCAAAGGTTGCCTTGCCGCAGCCGGTGAAGACTCGCCGATCATCTCCGGGCATTTCATCGTCCCGCAGGTTCGCTTGGATGTGCTTTTACAGAACTTGATTACTGGTGAAAACCCCCGCCTCGGGTGGGCTCTAGGCCAGCGGCGATGACGAAACTCGGCGCCATATTCCCCTTGGAGGCGTCGCTGTAATTTCCTTCTTTGCAAAAGCCTTCCCGAGCCCCCTGCAGTACGGCATTCAAGACTCAGCAGCGTGAAGAGCAAGCCAAGGACGCCCTCTCGTTGATCAAATAGAGGGTCAAAGCATTTATATCGTTTTCTTTGTATTGTCCCGGTCGATGTATAAGACTATGGATTTTCTCTGTTTTGTTTTTTTCTCTCTTTTTGTAAGTTTTGGCTGTGTACATCTCTGGATGTAGAGGCCGGATTTGATATCCATTATCTAAAAAAAATAGATGACAAGGCAGTTCAACTGTTGATTTATTCCATTTGACAAGAAAACTGACTGCTGTCCAGTGTTTTTTCAGTTCTCCTATCCATTGCAACTTATATCGTAGATGTAGAGAACTGTAAACTAGAGTTTTTGTTCAGTACACATTGCACTACAAATGAAAGTGTATTGTCATGCATACACAAGGTGGGAAACCGAAGGGATGCAATGGCATGGACACTTTTGTTGATCTTCAGGAATAATCAGCTCTGAGCCTTAAGCCGTGAAAGTATGTCATTCGAAGCTTATTCAATGCATGCCTTTTTTTGTTCAGTCTGAGTATCATGTCAATTCATAGACTGGAATTTAAGGTCAAGCCTTACGACCATGAAAATGTACACCTACAGTCCAACTTAAATTGCCTTGCCAAAAACTACAAGGGCCCAGAAGACTGGTGCTGCATCCTCGCCACTTGAGCTGAGTCGTAAAGGTTCTACTCTATTGCGACTTGCGAGCAACAAATCATGTGCATGGGATCCATTTTTTTTTTCCGCAGGCTGCGTCCATCTCTATAGCCTGGCTACAAGCCTACAACGGAAGCAGTTTGCACCTCGGATGCACCAAGTTTTTTTTCGCACTGTTCAAGCCTTGGAGGTTCTGTCCCTTTTCCAGACACATGGGAAGCCTACCGAGAAATAAGCCCTGCCGTAGGTGGCCTAGTATTCCTCGTGCCTGCCATGCCTAATGTTTGCCTAGTTGAAGTCAGGCACCGAATTTGAGGAAGCAAATCACAAATCATGAATTATGTGTGCTACAGATTTACAAGTGGTTACAAAATCAAGAAACAGGCATAATGTATATATAAAGTTTTCAGCCTGCAACTTTAATACTGAATTAAATAACTTGTTGGTTTCTGTCCTCTAAGCTTTATCTGACAAGTGGGAGATAAGCTAACTAGTTTTACAAAGCAGTTGAACTAGTGGTTGTATTGCATCAGCAAACATTCAGTTTACCACATGGCCTGCTGAAATACAATGAATTGTTGCGTCTATATATCTCCATCAACTGTTACCGATCCGTGTGACTCATATTGACTGATTCATATTTTTTCAGTTTAGTAATGTCTCCTGCATTGTATCGTTCCACAATATATGCTGCAAGTTAATTAATTAGAAATACAAATGTCCTAAAAAAACACTAATTCTCGGGTACTGTTTTTGTTCATACAGTATGTCATAACAAATGACGATTCTCATGTAACATCAACACCAAGCACTACCATTCCGTTCATAGAAAACAGTGGATAACACGTAAATGGTCTCCATCATAGAGTTATAGGTCTCAAGATAACCAAAGTCGGCGTTTGATTGTCAAAATTTTTGGGCACAGACTACCAAAAGCCATCCTAGCCAGTTTCCCAAACCGCAACATTGGTTTCCCTTTTAATTGTCCTGGCCAGCATGAACGAGGCCCATGGAAATAGGCTAGGCCAATTTTTCTCGTATTCCATAACCAGTTAGAGTCCAACACGCTAAACGTGTTTTTGTAATATGTTTCTACTTGGATAAGAGCACCCTATCTATATACATGAGGTCACGGCCGGTTGAGATATCCAACTTCCAATCGATCAAATTACATCTATTGCACCCTTCACCCTACTTTTCCAATGCTCTGTTATTGGACAGATCTCTCAAGGACACTCGGCAGCGTTCCTGGTTGCCTTGCCGACCCTAGGACATCTTTTGGCATGCATCTCTTTGAATGGTGTTCCCAGGAGGTGTTCTCAAGTTCATCTTTGGAAGGATGGGAATCAAATTAGTCTTATTGATCTATTAATCTGTCTTAATGATATTGGAGTTATTTGGCCGTGTGCAGACTCGGGTGTGCTCCCATGCAATCCAATTTGGCATCAACACAGGCTCACTGAAATGAAATACGGTGCCAGTTACTCTTAGCCCCCTCTGCTCTCTGCAATGTTCACGTGCTGGATCTGGCTGCTGGCTAAGATGACAATGGAGCAATGCAAAAAGCAACCATCCCTCATCACAATGCGCTGGATCTGTCTTGACTCCAGTGACACACTTATAGCTTGCCAAATAAAGTAACTGAGTTAAGACAGATACTGAGATAAACATTGTCCCAGGATTGCCCGAGCAAAGGACAATCCTCAACCAATTCAAGGCCCACTTTGCATCGCTACTAAATTTATAACATTATGTACAGTACATCTATTGTCGAAAACATTTAGCGTAGTACGTAAGTAAGCTGCCCGTCCTGGTTAATTGAGCTTGGTATCTCCACCTGTGCCACGGTGTGGCTCATTGTAGCTTTCCATGACAAAAAACACGTACTAGCAACACCGCTCATCCTCCATTTTGGTCATGGCCGGACATCACGCAGATGGAAGTATGTCACCATGTGTAGGTTGGAGAGCGCACATGCCAGAGTTGTTAGTAGCCAATCCATCAATGTTTCCAAAACCTAGTTCTGCAGTAGTTGTTATTAATTATTGATCGATCATGAAAATTGAAGGATTTAACAATTTAAACCACACATACACACAGCCAACCCATGATATATTCTCTTTTAGGCATCGTTCTTTTCGGCCTGGAATGGCATGGAATGCGGTCTGTTTCCACCCGGATGATATGGCCCGGTTCGGAACCAGATTGAACCACAAATCACCATTCGGTTAGATACGGCCCGGAATAAAAATGGATCTTCTTAGGTTATTTCAAATCAAAAAGTTGTAAACTATAAAGTTTCATAACTTTTTGAGATCTACAATTTTCATTTACATAGTTTTTCCATCCGAGGTCGTTTGAAACATTCAAACTTGAATTTTAGAAATTCAAACCCCACAATTTGAGCTGCCAAATAAATTCAAATGAAAAAGTTGTTAACAACAAAGATTCATAACTTTACGTGATCTATATTTTTTATTTAGGTCATTTTCCATCGGAGATAATTTTAAAACAATTATTGTCTAATTTTACTATTGGGCGTGTATTTGCCACGACAAATCCAATTTGTAGAGGCGGCAAGATATTGAGCCGTCATTAAAATGGACACCATTTGTAGGGGCAGCTAATAACCAAAATTGCCCATACAGATGTATTTGTAGGAGCAAATGCTGCAGTGGGTCCCGAGATGCCCACCATAGGGGCTGCTGTTGATAGAGCTGCCTCTACTTAAAAAATGAGGCGTTGCTATGAGACAGCGTGCTTGCCCTTGAGTTCCCCAACACATCCAGTTCACACTGTGATGTGCCCGCCTAGCGCCGGAGAGTTTTGTGTGTCATGTGGCAAAGAAATGATTCAGTCTCACCGTTAACACAGCACGACTCAGACCAGACCACTCTTATGCAGCTATGTAAATGTGACATGCGTCTAAGTATTTACATCATGATTGAGTATGCACAAAACTGAGTTCAACATTTCCAATCCTTGCACTTCTATATGAACAATTGTTGACGTGATTCAAGCAAAAATTAAATCAAAGAAGTCAATTAAATTAATTCGTTTTCTAAACTGGGCATAGTGATTTGAATCTAAGCAAACCAGAACTAATCCCTAAACATGCCAGGTGCGTGCACAAATTGACCTATGATATACTTTGTGCCTGCAGCTCATATGTAGTCACAAAACTGTAGCAAAAGATACAGAAAAACAAGGTTCACCAAAGTGCGCTGAAGGTGAAGTTCGCTGGAAGGGCGAACAGAAGTGAAACCCTCAAACTCGCGAGCGAAGCAGCACAAGTTCGGTCACAAGGCCCTGGTCTGAGAGTACTATGCACTGCACCATTTCCCAGAGGCACAACTATCGTCGCAGCAACTGTAACTTAAGCCCCTGATGTGTCCTTGACGTACACATCACCGGTGAGGCTGTGAGCAACCGGTAGAGCGTGACCTGATAGCCGCCTATCATAGGCAGTGTTGGAAGGCTTGCAGACATCGATGTTTGTGTTGCTATTCCTCATACCTCCCATGCCTACAGTGTACCCTATTGAAGAATTTCTGGAAGTTAGTTGTAGCGGTGACGGACAATGATTCAAATGAATCAGTGAAGCATAAACTTCTATTTGGTATCTATATATACTCTTCCGCCTTGAGCTTTAGTGTACCTCACATCATGAATGTTATCACTTAAACTTTAAGCTTTAACTGGTAGGGAGACAAGTTTATTTATAGAACTGGTCGAATTTGATCCCCGATCCTGTAGGATGAACAAACATTTTAGTTTGACACATGGCTCTCGTCACCACCATCACTATACCACAACCTAGGGTCCGACAACGATCGCTAAAACTTAATATTAGCATCCTACTATCACCGCTATAAGTTTGTAATGGATCATCGATTGCTATATTTACTTGTACTCGACGGAATATCGGTCGCTATAAGCTTGTGGCAGTCGCTTTGCCGCTATAAATGAATCTCGAGTCCAACCATCGGTCACTATAGTCCATTTTCATTCTGGCACACTCAGCCCCAGCCCACTGCTGTGCAGTGAACTGAGTTTGGCCCACTAGTCATAGACTAACCAAAAAACCCCTATCCCTAGCACTCCCCACCCCATGCAGCCGCACAATTCTATCTCAGGCACGCACTCATCTCACGTGCACACCCACACACATCTCACTCACGCACCCACCCCGCACCACTAGCTGCCGCCACATCTTCGGCCATCCGGGCGCCGCCAACCAGCGCCCGTCAGTGGTCGCCGTCTAGCCGAGAGCCGACGAGACCACCGTGCAGGCCGCTATCCCCACTCCATGCTCACCGGTATCGCCGCTACTGCCTTGAGCTGCCTTAGCTATCGTCCCCATCCTAGCCTTTGTCATCGTAGCCGCGTCCTCGAGCAGTGCACCGGCTCTCTTCCCTTCCATTCCGTCGATCAGCTGCTCCTTCCTTCCTATCCCCTCTGGGCATCTCATAATTCCTTGATCGACAAGGCTAGATCGAGAGCAACCAAATCCAGATCTGGATTAGTATTATTAGGCTAGGATTCCTTGGTCTACCAGGCTAGATTGAGAACAACCAAATCCAGATCGGGATTAATATTATTAGGTTTGTGTTTGAAAATTGCCTAAATCATGTATTTTTAATTACCACCGTTAACTAATAATGGCCCACTACTACAGGGATTGATTTTTGCGTGGTGTTCAGATTTTATTTTCCGTGGCGGGCATTTGAGAAACCGCCACGGAAAATAGGTTGATTTACCGTGGCGGGCGTTTTTTAATTAACCGTGGCGGTTATAATGTCCGCCACGGTAAATCGATTAACCGCGGGCGGTTTTTATAATCGGCCCGCACGGAAAATCAGGCCCAACCCGCTAGCCCAACAGCCCATTTCAAAGCACTTCATATATATACCTCTCTCTAGGGTTTCTAACTCACCTCCAAACTCTTACACCGGCCCCCCTCCCCTCCCCTCCTCTTCCACCGGCCCCCTCCCCCTCCTCGAGCGCCCCCTCCCTCCCCTCCGCTCCCCTCCACCGGCCCCTCCTCCTCGAGCGCCCTCCTCCCCTCCGCCCCCACCACCACCGCCCCTCCCTCCCACCCGCCCCTCCCCTTCCACCGGCCCCCTCCCCTCCACCCGCCCCTCCCCAAGGCGGCGGTCATGGCCTCAGCGGGGCGGCGGGATCCGGGCGGGCGGCCGGATCCGCGAGGGCGGCGGCGCAGCGGCGGGATCCGCGGGCGGCGGCCGATCCGGGCGAAGGGCGGCGTCAGCGGCGGGATCCAGCTTTTGCGGCGCCGTGGCGGGATCACCAAGGGCGCCGGCGAAGCGGGATCTCGCCGCGGCGACCGGGCGGCGGTGTAATCCGACCGCGCGGCGCCAAGGGTCCGGGCGCCGGAACCCTAGCGGTGCGGCGGGTAGCCCGTGATCCGGGGCCCATTTGGGCCCGGATCTCGGGGTTATTTATTTATTTTTGTTTTTTTTTTATGATTTACCATGGCGGGCATTTAGGACCGCCACGGAAAAGATTTCATTTTCCGTGACCCTTCATTTGTGGTGGACTGAAAAACCGCCACGGAAAACATTTTTTGCCCGCCACCAAAGTTCCATTATCCAGTAGTGCAAGGCTTGCCTATTCACCAACTCCACCACTGCTTGGGGCCTCAATGTGTTGAACAAAGCAGTTCACCCGGCTGATTTGTTTCTAATCAATTTAGTTTCTAATCATTTTTTTGCTTTATTTCAGTTCAACATTTATTTAATTCCCAGTGACTGCAGATTTGTTTGTCATTTTTTTAACATTGATTTGAGAGACCATATTGTAATTGCAGCTGCTCCACACGTAGTTGGACACCTTTGGGAAGGCATTTGAACGTGCTCTTGGCAGCAGTTCTGCTTGTATCTATCGATAGGTGTCTATTTTCGTAGCTGTGTTGCACTCTCTTTTTTCATGCTGAGGAAGTATGCGACTATTTCCGTGCTTATGATATGTTTTTTTTTTATTTTGTATTGATGAGGTTATAGAGGATTCTAGCGAGGATGATGACGTATATATCTTATTTTCTAAGAGACCTAGTCGCTATGGACCGATCGGACGCTATAGGCCTATAGCAATGCCACTTTTACGACGACTTATACATAGGTCGCTATAACTTTATAGCGACGATAGCTCCGGCGCTATAGTTTCTTATAGCGACCCTTTTTTTTTTCGACGTTTTAGATTTGCTGTGATATAGTGCATTTTTATGGGCCTTGCAAACTATAGCATCAATTCACATATAGGTAGGCAATCAGTGGGGTGGGTAATTGCGAACCTAAGTTATATTTTTTGTGATTAACAAATCGCACCGAAATAACTCAAATCATTGATATTTAGTACAAACACACTGACGATCCTATATTGTTGCAATGGTTTATCTTAATGAACAAGATAAAACACTTGAACTATCACAAATAGAAACACATCAAATAGATCTCGAGATTAGTAGACATAAACACATAATACTACTATCTCAGATCAGATGAAAATAAATTTGCTAGATTTTCAAAATGAAAGAGAAAGAATCAGCTCGTGGTTTCTAGCGGATAAACAAATAATATGCTTCGGTCTTAGCTGCTCATATCTATAACTCCTATAAAGGAGCTCCCCAATAGGGGATTCTCCGGAGTTCTCACCGATAACTGCAAACGTAGCAGCGGATTGCGCTGGATTTCTCTTTCCCGGCCGCGGTCTTTTTCGCCGTTTCCGACCGCTTCTTCCCGTCGTCCGTTTCTATTTCCGTTTGTGTTTTCATTCGCGGCCTCTTCGCGTCCGTCGCCGGCCGTTCTCCTTCCCAAATCCCGACCGCGGTGGCCTCTTCCCCCTACCCTGCGCCGCCCGCATTCATCCTTCTCCCGCATCCATCTCCTCCCCTACCCGTCTTTGTGTCGCCGCTTTTCCCAATCCGTCCCCACCGTCTTCCCCATGTTGAGCTCCCCAATCCGAATCGTCCTCACCACGGCCGGCTTTTCTCTTCACCCCGCACGCCTCCAAAACTACTGGCGCCGCGCCAAGGGCTTCACCCGCCGCAGAAAGTATTGCGACGATGCCTAGGTGCGTGTGGTCGCCCTCTCCTCCCATCCCCTCTCTACGTCATCCGTCCTCTCCGGATCCCCTCTATCTTTCCCGTCGATCCATACCAAAGTCCGTTCTTTTTGGTTTATCTTCTTCTGCTATCGTTGTCCATAAAAAGTACAACGAGGGGAATTGGAAGGAAGAGACTCGCTTTTGGAGTAACCCGATCTACTGTCAATAAATAAGAGAGAAGGGTTTGTTCGCCCCTCCGAGTAAAGTTGTTTGTTTCTTCTAAAAGGTTTGATCTACCTGTTTGTTTGTATAATGGGGGTTTTACCTATAACCAATGTTTTCTCTTGATTCTTAACTCTGCAATTTTTGCTTACAGCGCGGTGATTGATTTCACCTGCAGAGGATTTCTGAGGATTTCTGAGCAGAGGAGTTGGAAGAGAGCCATGGGCAACGCTTGCGTCACTGGTGCCTATAAGGATCCAATTGAGCTTCCTTTGCTTGTCGATTGAATTATTCTGCTAGAACGTTGATCAATACTTCTTCTGAAAGGTCATACTTTTCTTCTTCTGAAAGGTCAATACTTCATCATAGTTCTTTTGGTTGAACAATGTTTTAGATTCAGATATCTCCTCATATGACTTGCTTTTGATGAAATTGAGATAATCCTTCTTTCGGAAAAAAGAAGAAATTGAGATAATCCCTTGAATATATAGTTGGGCAAAACCGCAAAAAACTGGCACTCTCGCTCTCCAAAACTTTCTTCTTCTTCTTTTGTTTGTTTGATGCACGAAAAAATATAACAGATACTTTAATTAGATCTTAATGAAACCGCTGCCACTCACCGCTACTATGAACATTTGCTTAAATTTCTATGATATCTACTTATCTATGAAGTGTGCAGAAAGAGTAGTGTGTGTATTATGTGGTAATTAAGCTATGCGAAGGTATATAGATCATTAGTTTTGTTTGGCCATGTAACCAATTATCACAGTAAGCTGAGTCACAATTCACAAGTAACCTGTGTTATAAATTTGGGAATTTGGTGTTGATCCGCATCGTTTGAAGTTGAATGCAATATTATTTTCTGTACAAACTATTCTTCACGGCCATTTCATTTCATAAACTATTTGTTTTGGAGTTTATTATTCTGAACTAGCATGCTCCCTAATCTCCTCATAGCCTGTAGTCTCGACATTTTCCCTTTGCCTTTCTCAAATTTTTTGTGATTGAATACCACGCATATTACCACTTTGTTTTGGAAGCCCTTGCATGTATCGATTGTACAGGTTTGTACTTAACCTGCAGTTAACTGCCTTCTAAAACCAGATGGAGAGCTTAGATGGCCCTGACAGTGATGAATGAATATGGCGTTCTTTAGAGCATCAACTCAAAAGATTGCATTTTGATAAACACATGGTAAAAGTGGTACTACCATTATCAAATAATCATAGTAAGGGCCACATAGGTTATCTGCCTTCTATATATAATTTTGTCAGCTGCAGGATCCATACCGCTACAGTGCACTTTTGTTACCAAGTAGTAATCCCCATCCCATGTTCAACAACATATTTATCAGTACAACACACTGTTTATTATTTAGCAGTACAACAATCTGTTAGTTAACCACATTAACTTTTACCATCAAGTTAGCATATGTACGCAGGGATTAATTGCTTGACATGCAGGCTACAGCATATTTCCATCGTTATTTTTGGCTGACCACCTATACAAGATTACTATTTTCCAACCATCAACAATTGTCCATTGTTGCACAAAAACTTATTACTTTTACTCTAATAGTTTGCACGTACAAAGTATACCCTTACCCAATGCGTATTTAGATAATTTTTCCAATAATTTTTTGGATAAACTGTTAGTTGATCTATCCATTTCCCGCAAGATGAGTACAAGTTCCATTTGAATCATAATTGGCTGATGGTCTTTTCCATGTATGTAAATCTGTTCGTCGTTGCAGCCAATTGGCTGACATATAGGGTCTTTGCCGCTTTGCACATAAATCTGTTGGTCAACTTGCATTCACTGAACATAAACAGTGAATGCCGCGGCGAGAATCCCCGTACATTAACGAGTCTCCTCTTGGACTATTGCAGGTCGAAGGAACGGCAAGATTGAAGGAGCGTTAAGCCTCTACTATAGTAGGTACGCTCTTCGACTTCATTAGTTTTTCCATTGGTTACAAACATGTTATGCTTTCTTATACTGCTCACTTTTTTGTGACATATTCCTCTAAAATAATATTATTTGTCTTCTCATACATAAAGGGATTTCTACTCAGCTAAACAAAGACTACACTGAATTTTGGATGATGCAATGCATGGACAAAAATAGAGGCAAGCTTGAGGATTGTTCTCCATGGGAAATGACACGCACGCCAAATGGGAAACACAAGCATCTCAAAGATCTCAGCAGAAGGCCTCAAAGGCTGAGATAAAGCACGAGAAATCTGGTAAGTATTTTGTTGTGTTATTTGCATTTGATCCTTGCTTTCAGGTCGGTGTACCGAGGATCAATCGTTGTCTTCCACACCAAGAAGGACATGGTCGATGACAAGACGACAAGGAACTGCTCAACACCATCGCGCGTTGATAATCAGAGTCACGATCTGCGCCCAGCGCGCACAACTGCAAACATCAGCCAAGCACATCATCATCGTCTGTCTTTATGTAGTGGTTCAACTCCGATCAAGGACGCATTAGGTAGAGGGATTTCTTAATTGTATATTTGCACTTTTATTTTTCCGTTGCATCTCATGTCCATCCAACTCCTCTATTCCACTTCTATAATGAAGATAGCTAATCAAATTTATTCGTATTTTCTCTTGCATACCCGCAGCAACGCGCAGGGAATCCCCTAGTTTTAATAATCAGAAGTCCCTGCTATTGCATCATAAGACAAAGCTATATTATCGAATCATAAGATGTCAAATGGTGATCCTCATTACTTGAACATGTTTACAAAATATGCATGCCACTACATAAAATCAACCCTCCTGAGGTCACACGAATAAAAACAAATGTATTTTCTCACAACAAAAATCCAAAGCCCCCCAAAATGATGTTTATATCGCATCTCTCAGACGCCGGCTTCTCCTCATAATTTTCTTGTCTCTCCAGTCTCCTTTCCCTCCTATGGCTAAAGCTCAATAGACATGTTTTGATATATATGAGAATCGGATCAACATTTACTGCATGCCTGACTAAATTGAATGGATAGTTACTCACATACACGGTGCGTGGTTATAAGTGCATGGGGAATCAGATTGTACCTCTCCATGGCTTGTGTAGAAATATCTAAATCCTTGTCTATATATAAAACTGCAGGCAAACGAGCAGAAGCTCCGATGTAGTAGTGACATATCGCTTCCTGGGGAATTATGTATAGGAGTATGAAGCATCAGGAACACCTGCTGCATTACTATTCCCATTTCTGCTCACCACGGGAGAAACATCTACTTCCACGCTATGACAAGATGCCCAAGCTCGCCTGTACTTGCAAGTCGACGTGGTGGATGGATCCGTGCCTTCCCATCTCGGCGTCATCAGTCGGTGGATATGTGTTCAGGGGTGGATAGCTCGGCTTCGTAGAGGTTGGTCTCGATGTGGAATGGGTCTGTGTGTCTTCACGGCCAGTTACAATTCCAGTGCACCTCAATGATGTGCTGCAGCAATTCACAGCAAACAGACTAGAGAGATGTCAAATGGTGCCGCACTGGCAACATTTATATAGAATTACAACTGCTCGCTGCCGGAACATCTTATTCATCAGTTCGATCCAGTACAGGACCATCGCCCTGCTCTCAGTTACCGAGACCTATAGCTGCTACGCAAGGAGTTCAAATAAAATGGCTAAGTAATTTGGGGCATACTACTCTGTTCAAAAATAGAAAATCTGTTTAAAGAAATATCAGGGCATGCTATACAAGAATTGAGATTTTCAAACAGAATTGGGTCGCTCCATCTGCTAAGGTATAACGTGCCTACTTGTGAGATGCAAACATAAAACTATTAAGCCAGTAACGGTGGGAGTTTCGTTGTAGCTTCATCTTCTTTTAATAGGTTTTGTGACACCAATATTTTTTAAGACATATTATGACAACGTTTTTAAAATGTGTGACATCGTCCTCCTCTCCCCAGCTGCCTCATAGCTCGCTGCTCGAGCGGTCGCCAGACACACACCCGAGCAACAGGAAGGAAGGCGCCAAGGCGGTGGACATGGCAGCACCTCCTGCGGCTGTCCACGGTACTCTTTGGCCTTGAACTTTAGCACGTATCTGAGCTATCTTGCACATTAATTGGACGAAGGTGCTGCTAATGGCGGTTTTTGTTGGTTGCGTTCAGATTAGGCAGAGGTGCTGTCGGCGCTCGCGTATAGAATGAGGAACTCGCCACCTGACAGGTGAACGCTAGACTGGGTGAACGATTGTCTTGGTAGCTATGCTTCAAAACATTGGTAGCAATGCTGTACTTGGATTGGATTGGATTAGAAAGATTAATTTGTCTACTGCAATGTGATGTTTGTTGTAGTTCTTGTTCCAATGAACATGTTACTGTAATGTTCAAAATTACATGTTGTGTAGGACAATGATTTATTTATTTTAGGTTGTGTGCTCTGTTAATTATTCAGCCTCTATGCTGCTATGTCATCTTTTGTGCCATTATACATATATAGTATGCCGAAGCTTATGAGGGTACGAGCAACTCGAGCGAACATGGATGTTAGCCTTAGCAAAAAGTATGTTCACCACGTCCGCACAGAGCACGAGACCACTATCCCTCCACCGTAGGCGCACATGGAGAGTACAAATACTTTTGCTTGCATGAGTCAGCTTTATCAATTCACAATGTAGGGAGTCTGCTTGTACTCACAGCACACCTCTCTGGTTTGTGCTTCTGTATCAATTCACAAGAGTACTATGCCTTGCAAAATTTCCCAGAGGCACAACTATCGTCGCAGTTACTGTATCTTAAGCCCCTGATGTGTCCTTGACGTACACATCACCTACTGGTACAGTGTGACTTGACAGCCGCACGCCTACTGTGCGATCTTAGGCAGCGTTGGAAGGCTTGCAGAAATCGATGTTTGTGTTGCTATTCCTCATACCTCCCATGCCTACAGTGTACCCTATTGAAGAATTTCTGGACGTTAGTTGTGGCATGGGGACAATGATTTAAATGAATCAATGAAGCATAAACTAGCTTCTATATGGTATCTATATATACTCTAGGGAGTCTGCTTTTACTCACAGCACGCTCTCTGGTGTGTGCTTCTGTATTGTGTTAGTTGGAGCAATTGACTCCTTCACGCCATAAAGTACTGCGGGGATATCAACTCAGTTGATTTTTTTTTTGTCGGGGCGTAGCTGTGGCCTAACCAAGCATATATACAATGTGTAGCGTTGGAGAAGGCCTCAGCATGATGCATACATCCAGTCATTTCTAACATAAGAAAGACTATAGCTGACAGTTAACTCCATTCCTATTTTCCGGCTGGCTCATAGGCTTCATTTGGGCAGCACGCAAGCGGATGGGCCGCTGAGGCCATGGCTCTGAGAATATCCACAGTTCGGACAACTTTGAACTTGAGACATTCAGCACACTGCATCCGAGACGTACACGCGCATACGTTGCTATAGACAAGAAACAAGACAAAAGGAGAAAACAACCCAACCTCAATTGACAGATACATTTAGTATTTGTTCCACACGCATATGTTGCTATGCAATTTGCACATCAGTGAAACCTACATGTAGTTTGAATCATCGTCTGTATTGTGGCCTGTCATGTATATGTACCAATCAAACATGGTAGTTACGGTGCCTTGGGAAATCTAGCTTCCTTGATCAAAACTTGATAAACATATATAGAAACAGAAAAGAGAAGCTTCAAAGAGGGAACATAGCTATGAAGAAGAAAGGCAACTGTGATCCTGTTCCAAATAGTTAAAAAATGCATTCTGTATCAGCTGCAAGAGACTTTCATCGACAATGAAAATCGAGCAACTAGGAAAGAATTGTGGGTCATGAGTTCTGCAGCAACGAACGGGTCTGCTACCATAGGACCTGGGATTGATTCTTCGTAGGATCCAATAAGGAGCTCAAGATCCTAGCAATGGCACGAAGCACCTGGTGTATGCGAAAAGGAACCACCATGACGCCAGCACCTAAGCCTTATCTCTGATGAATCTGCGGAGTAGTGTCTATGTTATGTTCCTATATAATTAAATGCACAAGAGCCCAGTCCCTATTGGCTCTGCTGGATTTTTATTTAAATCATTATAAACTCAGACCCCAAACTTGGGTATGTGCATATGCCTAAAGATACAGCCGTGAAACCTCTCTGTCAGCACCATCACTGCATCAGGCCCATGTACCGCTAGTTATCATGGTCTGGTAGCAAAAGGAAACACGACTGCTCTACTCAATGGGCCTCGACGTTTCACAGGAACTCCTCGCCCCAGCGACCGTCCCACAATTACGTGGGTCCTGATTGGCAATAGATGCTGTATAGACTGGTATACTTTGTAATACATAATTAGAGTGAGTGAGTGGTGAGGAGTGGAGAACAAGTGAGAACAATTGAAGTAAATACAGACAGAATTAACCTGTCCTGGTTCTGTCCCCATCCCTTGTGCTCGTCCTTCGCGATTCCCATCCCATGCCATTCTGCCAATTCAGTCCCTTCCTACTGCTAAGTTGCTAACATTCTCAGGCACTATTACACATATCCAGAGAGATGATGAACGACCGTTGTTGGCAGCTCCGTGAAGAACTTATGGATGGCGCTAGCACCACTGTGACACCTTCCACACACACCAAGACTGGCTATTTGAGTGGAGGCACACTGTTGTACTCTATACACATGGACACCATATTTGAGGAACAAACTTTCGTTTCAATTCCTTATGACTCCCATTTCTATTTATCTGCAGTCAGAGTTTATGTGTACTGCACGCGAAACATTAGTTCCTGATGAACGAAGGACCAAACTACTACACATGGTGGCAGGTTTTATAGCCAACCTTTTTCATATCGGCCGGTTTTCAGCCGAGTTCCCAATTTATATAACCTACTTTGAGCGTCGTGGAGGAAACTCTTTATACAAGAGTATTTCTTCAAATACATGGCCAACTCAAAACTATCAATTTGAGACAATTTAATGTCCCTTCAGGGTGCGTGGTATCACTATTATGTACTCCCTCTGTCCACTCATCGATGCACTTTTATGAACAGAGGCGCATTCAACAAAGAATGCAAGTTTACGCATGCATTAGGCAACAGGCTTGCAATTGTGGGACCCACTGAGGTAAAAAAATTCTGCTCCTCATGAATGCGCCACCGGCTTTGTCGTCCGCTCGTCCAAATTCCATCATATAGTATCAATAAAAAAAAGAGGAACATTATCTCCTACGAGGTTGAGGTCGAGAGGCCGGAACCTTTGTCAAGGTGCTGTCACCGTCAGCGTCACCCGCACCGGCACCCCATGAAGACCGATGAGCGCGTCCAACAACTTTGTGTCCGACCCCGTGCCCCGAAGATGAAACATATACTCCCTCCATCTCAAAAAACAGTGTCATTTTAGATTTTTTTCGACATCGTGTTTAACCGTTCTTCTTATTAAAAAATTATACAAATTATAAAATAAATAAATCATTGTTAAAGTATCTCTAGTGATAAAATAAATCATAACAAAATACTCCCTCCGCCCAACAAAAAAACACAATTTTTTGACTCTTCAAAATCTAATTTGTCCATTCGTCTTATTTGAATAATCTATATAAATATTATCAATTTTGTTATGACTTATTAGATCATTAAATAAAGATATTATTATAATAATAACTAATTTATTTTAGAATTTACACAAATATTTTGAATAAGACGAATGGTCAAATTAGATTTTGAAAAGTCAAAAATTATGTTTTTTTTGTTGGACGGAGGGAGTAAATAATATTTATACAAATAATTTGAATAAGACGGATGGTTAAACAATAAGTCAATAAAACCTAAAACAACACTCTTTTGGGACGGGGGAGTATGAGGTAGATTAGCATGCATATCTCTGCATCCAACTACCTCACCACACATCTGTCGTGCCCATTCCATCTCCTGACGAGCCCCATGAACAAGCAAAGCAGTGACGTCCCAGCCAGCTGCGCCAAGGTAGAGCAAGTAACATAGCTCCACACCGGCGAGTTGGTGGTGGAGCTGCTGCGTGCATCCACCGCTATAGCAGCCGGAGACTTCCACCGGGCATGGGTGCACAGACATCACAATGTTCAAGAACTTGTCGCGACAAAGCGGCCACCTTGAGAGATGTTCATGGCCGCCACTACCACAATTACCTAAAACTAATTAATGGAATAAAATTTGTGTGTCAAACAAAATTCTTCTTAAATATGAAATAACTCAAAGAATATATGTGTTATCAAAGCTGAGAAATGTTTTCTTCTCCATACCACAAAAACATGTGTTTCACATGATTTTCAGCACGAAAAACATGCACCATGTTGATGCGGGGGTTTGAGGCAGCGACATCAGTCCTCGGGAGGCATAACTCGCCTCTCTCTTTGGGTTTTTAAAGTGAGTATTTGAGACCATAAACAAATTCAATAGAAAAAGTTTTCAATTGCTTTTGGACATTTCTCCATTTGAGGTCATTTGAAAAAATTCAATTTCAAATATCAGCTTATTAAATGTAATTTTTCATGGATACCTAATTTCAAATGAAAAGGTTGTCAACTTCAAAGCTGTCTAACTCTTTGGGATCAACAGCTTTGGCTTGGGCCATTTTCTTTCCGATAACTTCAAACTAAATTTTGGGACCATACATTATTTGAAATGAAAAGATT
The DNA here is from genome assembly GCA_015847255.1 of Hyparrhenia diplandra. Lineage (NCBI taxonomy): Eukaryota > Viridiplantae > Streptophyta > Magnoliopsida > Poales > Poaceae > Hyparrhenia > Hyparrhenia diplandra. Next base: position 392,872 of record JADLZK010007743.1, on the reverse strand, counting down.
CTCTATCATTTTGTTTTATACTTTGTTCAGATGTATTGTATAACTTTGGTTTTGGTCATCAATTCTCCTCTTTTAATGTAAGAACTCTACTACTATTTTAATTTGGACATCAAATAATTGCTTCAACCTAGGAAACATGTCTCAAATCTCAGCCAGCACTGCTATATGGCATGAGGGCTACTCGTTAGCCAGATGCTCTCTCCTTGCCCCTTTCTTCTTCATTGGTTTTCTCCTACCATTCATGTTGTGAGGGGGCGCCCTGTGTCGGTCACCCTGCCATCCACCTCCTTCCCCACCATCCCCACCTCCTTCTCCAACATCAACAAATGGGCATAAGATTTTTGAGACCAAGAAAGAATTGCAATGCTTATAATTAAGTTCAGTCTTCAGAGAATTTATTTTTGGATTGAAGCCTTGGAATTCTATACTGGTTTTAGCACAAAGAAAATGAACTAATTTCTTGTAGTGAGATTTTGTGTGGTGCGAAACCCGCAAAGCAAAAGGTGAGCGGAAACAAAATTTTGACCACACCTAGTGCGCCCACACCCTCGCATAATCCACCTTTTTGTTGCGACGAACTAAGAAACAACACATCAGGGCATCAGGCTAGACTTCATCCTGGGCCTCGACTGCAGCAGCTGCGAACTACAGTCACCCACATGAGATTTGTTGCATGTGGTTATCACGGCGACTCCAAGAAGCCACGGGCCTGTCAAATTCACATCGGACAAGCACAAGCCGCTAGTCAACGTCACCGCCCTGGATGCTCACGCATGAACCGTCACTCCTGATGCCTCTCAAGCATAATCCTATATAGGTCGCTTGAACCAGTAGCTAGTCACCATAGCATGGATCTGTACTGTGAGCTCTGCCGCTCCCAAAGTGCCACTACTACGAAACTTCACTCTTACTTATAGGCAGCGCAATCTGATATTTTGCCCCTACAACTTGACTGTGTACTACAAATTTGTTAGGGCCTGTAAATTAATGTGACCCACCTGCTTCGAACTGACAAATTTAGTACCACTATTTTCTATTTAAAATAAAGTCTTAGCAGAGTCATTTAAACACCTGAATGTACTGCTCTCTCTGGTGAGGACAGTCCAGTTAATCTCAAATTTAAATGGAAAGATGGTGTGCTAGTAGAATGCCCGATCAAACACACAAAAAAGACCAGCACTTTCTTAGTTTTCTACATAGTTTTGGTCTTCATAAAAAAAAATAAAACTCAGATCATAATGCAGAGATGATTTCAAGATGCCCTTAATAGCTAATTCTGAAAAGGTGGCAGGCCGATCCCTGAAAATCAATTTTCAACTGCATATATAAAGTTTGGGAAAAAAATATAAGGCTCGATCAGCTAAATGGCAAGTTCGCATGTTGAAAGCCACAAGTGTTCCATTTTTTCAGAAGGAAATTTCCCCGTTTTTACCTCCCATGATCCATACTTGTGACATAAAGCCTGCGTGAGCCCCTTAGCATCAACACATAGTAATTTGGTGGGTATCTTTTACTACTTTTTTCTATTCACTTTTCAATCTTTTTTATTATTTGACCAATATTAAACTGGCATAGGATGTGTATTTTCTGGAGCCATTTGAGAAAAAAAAAAAAACAAATGCTCAATTTTAAAATTCAGATAGTAAGAAACCAATCTATTTTCAGGGGCCGTTGGCTTATAAGAAACCGCCTATAAGAAAGATGCATTATTTTTAGTAGTCATGTTCATCGTCAACCTTATCATTTTACTAATTAGAAACCCATTTTTCATGTTGAGATACCATATTTTTGGCAACAATTGACACTGAGCTAGCTGAAATAATGAGAAATCCGATGGATATTTTGTCTATTAATGTCACATTGATACGAAAAATAGGTATCCTCCTCAATGATGACCTCTTTCTCCACAAAACATTTCAACTCTTACCGTGGTCCGTGGGAGCCAATTCAGCATTCAGAACAGAGAAAGGATTTGGTAATTAATGGATCAATCTTGCTAAATTGGATCTCTATCTTGTTTAGGATTTGCTGGGAATTACAGGATTTGGTAATTAAAGGTTGGCTATACATGCTGTGCGATGCCTCAACTCGAGGTCACCCCAACCTTCTGCTCACAACTGGATGAATGCTGCATATATCCACACCAGGGACAATTCTCACCTTAGGATGTCATGACATCATAAGCCAAGCAGGCCGCTGCGATCAGGTATTTACGTGGAAATAGAGTTCTCTACATACTGCAAGGCCTACACCAACGGGATCGAGCTATTGGGTCCTGATCAGCAACATCAATAATCCACTGAAGGTATGAGAACAGCAGGACCAATTAGGCCATCCTATGTCTTGTCACTAGCTGACCTGTAAAGTCTGTCATCCACATTTGCAGTGCGCTTCATCATTGTACACAGACATGTCGCAGCCGGCACACCCGTGGGGAGTCATCCATGCACAACTCCAAAGGGAAGAAGATCAAGAGTGAGCAGAGGTAACCAGATCAATGAGGTGCATTTGGATCGCAGTGCATGAAGGGATATAGTGTTCAGTTATTTCCTGATGCCACCCAGGCCTGTCTATAAAAGCAACATAACTCTCTGCTGAATTGACTACCATGCTATTCCGTATTTGATGTTCTTCGTCTTCAACTTCTTCCCTTTTATTTATAATAGTGAACAGGCCTGTACCATACACACGTACGTGACTATAAATGATTACTTTACAAAAAGAAATAATACTGTTTTTCTTGTAATATAGCAATGCTCATGTGACATGCACATATCTAAGAAATGAATTCATATGTAACTAATGAATGACAATTAATTTGCTTGACAAGCAAATTATTGTTCTTAAACATGTATAGTGTAGAATGTTTTCGTATGAATGTGCCTTTTGGCAAATGCTTCATTATAGGGGAGAACCAAGTTCAAACCAGTGGGCTAGGCGGTTATGAACGAAATAATTAACACAGATGGCCACAGCTCCTGAGTATTAACTCTTTCTATTCGAATATGTTCAGGGATTTAATCCTGTATTTCGAAATCTGACAAAGTGAATACTAATAGAATAAGATTATTTTGTATTTTCATGACTGTTGGATACCACGTCGCCATGGTAGACCACCTCTGCTGCCCCGGCCACTAGAAGAGCTCACAACATCATAACACACATATACGAAGTGAACACAAGTTTTTGTGCTGCATTTTCTATACTTGACTGTTTATTTGCTTTGGTTTACAAACATAACCAGCCGTTGATCGCTTCTCATGCTGTGCATTAATTGGCATCCGTCGTGTGCAACATCGAATCCATCCCCATGGGCCATAACGCATGAACCACCATGGGTCTTGTTCATGGAAAAATATAAGAGCTGGACTCCACAGGCTAGTCTCACAAAGTCGTCCCCACAGTGCATACACAGTGTCACAGAATCGTTGAGCTCATGCTTGCCACTATGACAATCCCAAAGTCCGGGACAGAAAAATAGATCTGCGACAGTCTCAATAAAGAAGTTTAATGTTGAGTTGGATTTTTTTTGTAATCTTCTCCAGGCCTTGGGCAGCTTCACGTCGTAATCATGGACATTTTGTGCTACTACATATCACATTTGGCTTCGTCTGAAAAAACATAGTTTCAACATTTGACTTGTCTAGCTGTTCAATAGTTTATTTTCTCTGTTTTGAAGCGGTCAATGGATCTAACTCTGAAACATGGTATTCTATGGTTCTGATACATATATGTGGTGCATTCTGTATATCCTCTGTGCATTTCATACTCATATTGAGGTTGGGGCACACTACCAACCACCTCGTAAGTAAGAAAACATAGTAGAGAAGGACGGTGCAATCCTGTACATTACATGAGGTAGGGGGCCGGAGGAGTCAGGTAGGAAGTTGGAGAGAGAAGAGCAGTCCAATATGATGATGAACGGTTCTGATACATATATATGGTGCATTCTGTATATCCTCTGTGCATTTCATACTCATATTGAGGTTGGGGCACACTATCAACTACCTCGTAAGTAAGAAAACATAGTAGAGAAGCACAGTGCAATCCTGTACATTACATGTGATAGGGGGAGGAGTCAGGTAGGAAGTTGGAGAGAGAAGAGCAGTCCATTATGATGATGATGCAAAGCTCAGGAGATGCTGTCCAGAAAGGAGAGGAGCTGCTGAACACGTGAACCGAGAGGAACAAGAGAGTGAGAGCCACCGTGGTGCGCAGCTGCATAAGTACTAATTGTGACACCCCGCCCACCAATGCCGCACCCGTACACATATCACCCTGCTTACACTTTCGTCCTCGCTTCGTGTAAAAGGGTTTACCCGAAGGTGATATGGTTGGAAGGCAAAGGCCTATAAGTTGGCACCGCCCTTGCTCAACTAGCAAGGTGGTACTAAACATGTGCACTCAGCACCCAAAGGCCACTACTTGAGCCACATCCAAATTGGGCAGGGTGTTACAATCTCACATATGGCTTCATCTGGTTTTGTTCTTAAAACCGGGTGTTACACTAATCTACCTCGGGGACCAGAGACAAGATGGAGCTTGTGTTTAAGAGACAGTCATCTGTGTGGAACAGAGACCTTATTGGACTGTCCAGTGACATCTAATGCTCCAACAGACATGATTCTCAATGCCCGTCGTTTCTACTGTATAATGATGCAAAATACAATTCAGTCTGTGGAACGTCAAGTACCATGTTTCATTTTCTCCATGCTTCCTGAAAGCTGCAGCATACTCGTGCCTACTTTCATCTTCCTCACGTCTACTGGCATTTATCATGTTTATCCTTTCCATAGGCCCCTTTTGTAGTAAAGTTTCTAAACCAATGGAACCTCTTCTATTCACAGGTCCAGTCCTTATAAAAGGCCATCCGCTTGAAAAAAGTTAAACTGTAGGAATGTGAATCTCCTGTACTGGGACTGCGTGTATGCAATAAATATGCTTTTTTTCTTACAAATTCTGGCACACTTTTTTTGATATTGCATATGGGTTTGAAGGTCCAATTATATTGGTGCCATAAATCAATTTCCATCCCATATTGTACATTATAAAAAGTATCAAATAGGTAAAACATATTGGGTAGGGACACATGGTCTCAAACTGCATATTTTCTACACTCACCATGCCACAAGAGAATCGTTTGGGTACACATAGTCATGAAGCTACCAGTACAATTGGTTTGTACCTAGGTCTGACACGTTGCTATGCGCAAGAAGAAAATACAAAAAAGAGAAAACAGCCCAATCCTGCTTGAAAGATGCAATAAGTATTTGTTCCAAAAAAAAAATCAGTAACCCAAGAACTAAGTGTTGATTCGCTTCACAAATTAATATAGATCAAAGCACCATATTATTGATTTTTTTAGGACATGGCATAAATTACCATTCAAGTGGGTTATTGGTTCATTTTAATATTTTTCATATATAAATATGTCATATAGTTTGAAAAGTGAATAGCATTAGAACAAGTTTAGGAGTCAAACTATTATGATAAGTAAGTGGAAAAAAGGTTGAGCCACGAGCTGCAGACTTTGAACACAAGCAGAGTTCCCACCAGGTATTCACCATCATTATTTTTTTCACAAAAAAACCGTTCAAAGCTAAGTGCAATTGAACAACCACAGTTGGCAGCCTCTACGACCGTTGCGAATGACACCCTCGAGTCTTGACACACCAAGGCCGGCTGCTGGTATACTGCAGGTACCAAGCTTGTATTGTATAGACCAACCAAACAATGAAGTTTGGCTACAATTCCTTATGACTCCCATTTCTAGTTGGGCGCAGCAAAACTGTTGGATCATAGTTGCTGAATGAGGGACCAAACTTTTTCACTTCCCTTCTAGCGCTTATCGCAAAAGCTTTAGCAGTACTTTCATACATGGAGTCATGTTTATATAGCGAACCTTACATATCTTCTGGCATTCAGCTAACTATTTAAATACGAGGAATTGTTCAAGTACATGGCCAAATTTAGAGCTTCATTATTTTGTGTTGTTCTAACTATCAAAGTGTGATAATAATGTCACGGCCGAAGTTTTACTACAACCACTACCAGAATCCTGAGATATCGTGAGTGAGAATACTCTCGTGAAATATGGTTTTACCCTCATGAAAATGATTCGTGACGATCATGCGTCACACATTAGTTCTCAGGGTAATGAGATCACGAAAATACCGTTTTCATGAGGGTTGGCCTCGTCAGGTTTGCAGGGATCTATCACTATTGCTAAGATGTTGTCTCCAAAATACTAGGCATGGTGCCATGGACTTCTCATGTTATGTTGCCAAGCAGTATGGACTCGGATCACACATGCTGTGGCCCCTTCCCCACCATATATAGGCCTGCAGTAATAAGTAAGCTAATCCTGTGTTGCATTGCATTTGATCTGCAGCACTGTAAAATAATAAAGTACAGATGGTCGTTCACAAAAAAAAACTGAAGATAACCTGTGCATTCTACCTTCTTAGTTCCACATGTTTGTTTCAATACAATATCTGGTTTTCATAAGAAGGTCATGTTGAAAAATGAATTTAATTAGGCCATTGTTTCCCAATTCTGTCTCAAAGAAATTTGGTTTGTACTTGCGTGTTTTAACACAATCAAATTTGATTATTGCAGACGTAGTGTTTTGCACAAGGAGAATGCCTATTACTTCTCTATGTAAGAATCTGTAGGAACCAAAGCTGTCATCCTAAATACTTGAGTCTGCAGCAACAACAATTTCTAATCTAAATGGTAAGGCACAAAAGTTGGTGATCCTAAATACACATATATTTATTATTACATCAGTCTTGCAATTATATATATTATTACGTGGTGGCATTGACATTCCGTCGAACAAAATACATGTAAACAACTAGACACAGAACGAAGTAACGAATGCAGAGGAGGAGCGGTCGAGTGTCCACCGCCGCCACTGGCTCCCAGCCTCGCTCCCCCCGCCGCACCGGCCTTTTCCTGATTGCATCCTTTCTCACCGGATCCGACATGCCTTGAGGAACAAATGGCTTGATCCATGCCTCCATCGCCGGATCCACCCTAAAGCACCGCGGGGCTGTGGGGAGAGGGCGCGGTGCGGGGCTGCAGCGAGGGCTGCGGTGCAGGGCTGTGGGGAGGGCATGGCGCGGTGAGGCGAGGGGCTGAGGGTTTGGCCGCTTGGGGAGAGCCAGGGAGGGAGGGAACGGTGCTTGTGGCGCGGTGCGAGGCTGTGGGGGCTAGGGTTTCGGCTCCATTTTATATTTCGCGGGTGCGAGGAAGGCCGTCGGATCATGAATCACTGGTCACTGATTATGGGCTGAGCATAGTAACAGGTTCAATTTAAAGTTCATAGTTATTACGATTATTAATTTTTGTAAACTATAAATCAATTCAAATGGACAAATTTTCTGCTACAAAGTTTTAGAAACAAATCATCGAGATCAACTTTTATTTTGGTCATCTTTTCATTAGACTTTGTTTTATGAATTCAAATTTTGAATTTAAAAATATGTCAACTTGATACAAGTTACAACGTATTTTCGAAGAGTAAATGATTTCAGTAAAAAAATATTAGGAACTTAAAAACTGTATAACTTAACAAGATCTACAAATTTTTTTGCTCATTTTTTGATCCGACAAAGTGATAATAATTAACATTGTTCACGAATTTTACATACCTCACTTGTACTTCCTTAAACTATAAGTGAGATATGTAAATTTTGTGAGCAATGATCTTATCACTTCATCGGATGAAAAAATGACCTAAATAAAAATTTTAGGTCTTGATTAGTTCTACAACTTCTATGTTGATGATTTTTTCATCCGAAAACATTTACAACTTTGAAATGTTGTTTGAAATTGCCATTTTTTGAAATCAAAACTTTGAATTGATAGAATAGAGTCTCATGAAAAGATGGCAAAAATATAGGTATAAGAACACAATAAATTGATAGAGAAACATTTAGGAAAAAGAATCACCCCATTTGGAGGTAGCATGAGGGAGAAAGACTAGTTACAAAATTTCACTACAGTTAAAAAGAGAAAATGTTTGTTCATGTTCTTCAATTTCTAGTATTTTAAGCAATTACTTTTGGACTGAAAACTAGCAACTCATATTTCGTGGCGGTGGTTTGAATCTCATGAAAATGACCACTTTTATGAAAATATGCAATTTAAATGGCGGGATGGTAATTTTCATGAGTGGTATTTGAATACTCTCATGAATACTACTGATTTCATGATCGGTGTGTGAAGCACTCTCATAAAAATGAGTTTTCATGACCAGGATTTACGCCACTCTCATGAAAGTGTATTTCAAACTCTCACGAAAAAAATGTAACCCTCATGAAATCTCCGTTTTTTGGTAGTGAACATAACTATTTTGTAGAAACAAAGTGGTTGGCAAGGTCTTAAGTGCCTCTCCCTTGACTTTTTTTTCATCCATAGGTATTTTGGATTTTGAACGAGGATATGACAAAAGGTTCACCCTATCTTATAGGCAATTTAGGGAAGGTCTAAGATCAGCTTGTCAAAAAATTAGGAGACACCTCCAGTGAAGGCATGATTATGGGTCTCAGTGCACGATCATTTTTAAATAATTAACAACATGATTCTCATACAAAGTTTGAGATAATCCAACTATCGAAATCCAAGGGAGAATTCAGTTACAATCATCAACTATCCATTTCAATCCAGTCCTAGTAAGTACACTTTGCCTTAAGAAGGTCGGGGAGTAGAAACCGTTGGGAATATGCCCTAGAGCTAATCATAGAGATGATTTGTATTCCTTCATTGTATCCATGATATATTATGTGTTCATGAATATCCATTAAAGACAACTTGTATTGATCGGCAATTATGTGAATTGTTTGTGAAACTCTTTTACATGTTTGGTTATTCAATAATTGTCCTCGATCGGAGTTCATGTGAGAACACACATGAATATTAGATCGGCCACACGTATTAGTTGATGACTATGTTTCACAAGTCATAGACATGGAGATGTCAAACTAATAGTGTGGGCACATGTATGACATGGGGCTGGATCGACCCGACATGAGATGTTATTATTATCTCTTTATACATCATGTACATTATGTCCTTAGACCTGAGATTGTCGTATGTATTCAAGATGTGAAACGACCTACTTAGGGACTATCAAACGTTACTCCGTAATTGGGTAGCTATAAAGGTGGTCTTCGGGTTTGTCGAGGAAACATCTTTGTGAGACATAGTCAATCAAGATGGAATTGCCCCTCTCCATGAGAGAGAGATATAAGCCGGACCACTCGATTGATTGGATCAAGAAATACATGGCCGTGCTTGGGTTAAGTGTTAACCCACAAGGTGGACCAAATATCGTGTGGCAAGGGAATGACAGTATATGGTTTGTGGTGGTTAAATGCGATATGATCATTGCGTACACATGGGGAGTTCGCACGTCTTGCTAGAGGCCGTTGTCAACTATTGGCCGGTAGGTGTACTCGGGCCATGTCTATGTGTCGCGTGAGCCCATAGGGTCGCACGCTTACGGGGGAAGAAGGCCTAATTCGGATTTGATCCAATTAGGCGAGGCTTAGGGTTACTAATGGGCCTCCGGCTCGGGGCCCTGTTAGCGGCGCCTATATATATATGAGAGGTGGGCGCGGGGCTGTGACCTAATCAAAGCCACGCCACTTTGGCGGCCGCCGCCCCACGCCCTCGCCTCTTGCATCTCGCGGACCTAGCAGTCCGAGGGCGCGCTCGCTTCCTCCCATGCGTGTGGGATACCTCGGAGGTCTTTGCATCCGGAGCACAAGGGCGAACGCCGCGAGGAGGGCGGACGTGGATTCGGGCGATCACGCAAGCTGCGGCCTTCTTTGCGGCTGCGTACATCTCGCCGAGGGTCGGCGCTTCCGCTGCACCCGCTTGCGCGTCTAGTGGTAATCCCGTGATCTATAACTAGCGGTTAGATCCTTGGTTTATGGGTAGAAAATTTTCGTTTTTTGCGGCTGGCGTAGCGAGCGATCCCATATTCCTTCGCGGTATCGTGAGCCGTAGGCTGCGTTGTTATAGATTCGGATGTGTGCATATAGTGATATCTTGCGGTTGTAGATGAGTCTCGATCTCGGTTCGTGATCTTGCCCGCGACCGTCTTGTTCGATCTACTCCTACCCAGGTCGAATTCCGCCATCGAGTTAAGTGATACATGTAAACCCGGTCAAAGGCGAGTTTGAGATCAATAAGATTGATCGAATCGAACCTAGGTCATGGCCTGGTCGGGCGCATGTGATGCGAGTTCTGCGGTGGTGGTAGATTTGATCTAACACCGATCGTCGGCCCGAGTTTGACCCGACCATAACTTTTGATCCGTAACTTCGGATTGAGACAAACTCTAAACGAAAATCATTGAGAACAAAAAGTTACATCCAATGGAATCGGTTACATCCAATGAAAAGTTACATCCGATGAAATTAGAATTGCGAAAATCAGCTTACAAAATAATGTTTTCGCCCGTCAAATTTTAGACGTCGGAATCGGTTAATCTTTTTTTTTGCATTTATGTGACCGGTATGGCCTTTATGTGTATGAGATGCATGTATGTAATTAATTCATGACTTGCATGTCGTGAGGATGACAATATGGCTGGAGCCATTGATATATTGTCCACTTAATGTAATGGCTGCGTGCCAAATTGTGATGATCGCGCAAATGTAATTGTTATTTATTTACAACGCTAGTATAGACTAGTCTTGGCGATTCATCAGCGGAGGATGGCATACATGGATCATGGAGATGGAGATCATCATGATGAACAGTTCATTGGAGATGGAGATCCCCAAAGTGATAAAAGGCCATACCAAGTCACAAGCTGTTTAATGTCGTTCTTATCGTGTTCTACTTTCACGCGTGACTATGTTTTTTGTCTACATAAGATAGTGAAGTAGAATGATCCCTCGGCAATGTTTAAGTTTCGATGCTCCCCAAACCTTGCCTTTGTCACAAGCCTTGTACAATCGGTGGTGGGTCTATAAAATTAGGGTGCCACGGTTTTCCTTGACTAGACAGTTTGTATCGGATACTACTTCTGCGGAAGGTTTGGTTACTTGAACAAGATCATCCTAACGGTTAGGGATCTTGGAGCATGGCAGGTTGGTGTGAGCATAGAGATGCTGCCCAACAACAAGAGTCATATGTGATATGATTAGCAAAAGAGTTGCTTACCCGATCTACCATGTCTTCTAGCGGTGATGCTAAAGCTCACTAGTTGACTTGTTGGTTGTGGGTCTTGAATCACTAAGTTTCAATTGAGGGATATTGATTTTAGTGGGAGTACATTCAATTAATTGTTAATATATTTTTTACTCTATCTTGGATACATTGTCATAGTATTTTGCATTATTTACATTTGTAGATAAATGGCGCCTAGCAATCAACCATTTACTTTGCGTTCAGTTCTTGAGAAAGATAAGTTGAATGGAACAAATTATGCGGATTGAATCCGCAACCTGAGAATTGTTCTCAGGGCTGAGAAAAAGGAAGATGTTCTAGACAACCCCTTACCAGAAGAGCCTGCTGATAATGCACCTGCTGCTGAGAAAAACGCTTACAAGAAAGCATGTGATGCTGATCTTGAAGTGAGTTGCCTTATGCTTGCTAGTATGGAACCCGATCTGCAGATGCAGTTCGATAACAATCATGCAAATAGACGATATGATCGTGGCGCTTGAGGATATGTTCCAAACTCAAGCTAGAACCGAAAGGTTCAATGTCTCAAAGGCTCTTGTTGAGAGCAAGCTAGCGAGAAGGCGCGGCGGTTGGACCACACGTAATCAAGATGGTTGGTTACACTTTCGGAGATTGGAGAAGCTAGGCTTCCCAATAGGCCAAGTGTTGGCTACTGATTTCATTTTGCATCTCTCGCCGCCTAGCTATGGGAACTTCATCTCGAACTACCATATGCATGGGGCGGAAAAAGGCTTGACCGGAATTGTGTGGTATGCTTAAGGCGGTAGAGGTGACATCAAGAAAAGTCTTTGGCAAGAGCCATGTGATGGCGGTCCAAAACAAGCCTAATTTTAAGAAAAAGGGCAATCCTTATTGGAAGAAAAAGAAGGAAAAGGCTAAAGGTGAGACCTCTAAGCCAAAGCCATCCGAGCCCCCAGGCTGGACCAATCTAGCGATCTGAGAGTGCTTTCATTGTAAGAAAAAGGGTCACTAGAAAAGAAACGCAAAGGAGTACTTAGCATCCAAGAAGGATAGCGGTGGTAAAGGTACTCCCGCCGCTTGTACACTTGTTGTTTATGTTACGCAGACATATTCCTCGCTGATTCTTATATTAATTCTTGGGTATTTGATACGGATCGGTTGCTCATATTTGCAATACGATGCGGGGGAATGATAAGAAGTAGAAGAGTTGGAAAGGGTGAAGTTGACTTCCGCGTGGGCAATAATGCAAGAGTTCTTTGCTCGGCGTCGGGACGATGCAACTCCACCTCCCGTCGGGATTTATTTTGGAATTGAATAATTGTTATTTTGTTCCTAGCTTAAGTCGAAACATTGTGTCACCTTCATGTTTGATGAAGGATGGTTATTCTTTTAAGAGTGAAAACAATGGTTGTGTAATCACTAAAGATGGCATGTTTGTGGCTTCTGCATCCATTGTGAATGGGTTATTTATTTTAAATCTTGATGATGCACTTGTTTGTAATATAAATGCTAAAAAGCCTCGGCTTAATGAGTTAAGTCAAACATATATGTGGCATTGTCGTTTGGGTCATATAAGTGAGAATCGCATGAAGAGGCTCCATTCGATGGGCTTCTAACCGTTTGATTTTGAATCATACGAGACATGTGAGGCTTGCCTTCTAGGCAAAATGACCAAGGCGCCTTTCACGAGTTTTCCCGAGAGGGCAGCGAACTTGTTGGAACTTGTACATACCGATGTATGCGGACCAATGAGTACGACGGCTAGAGGTGGATTCCAATACTTCATTACTTTCACCGATGATTTTAGTAGATATGGCTATGTCTACTTAATGAAGCATAAGTCTGAGACTTTTGAAAAGTTCAAAGAGTTTCAGAATGAAGTAGAGAATCAACGTGGCAAGAAAATTAAAGCTTTACGATCTGATCGTGGAGGCGAATATTTGAGTCACGAATTTAGCAATCATCTAAAGAGTTGCGGAATTGTTCCTCGACTTACGCCGCTGGAACACCTCGAGAAACGGTGTGTCCGGCGGCGTAATCGGACTTTGTTGGACATGGTTCGGTCTATGATAAGCCGGTCGGACCTACCTTTATCGTTTTGGGGATATGCTCTAGAAACAGCCGCTTTCACACTAAATAGGGTACCATCTAAGTCCGTAGTTAAGACACCATATGAGATGTGGACCGGTAAGAGTCCCGGTTTTGTCTTTTCTAAAGATTTGGGGTTGTGAAGTTTATGTCAAACGACTTCAATCGGATAAACTAACACCCAAGTCGGACAAGTGTTTTTAGGTGGGATACCCGAAGGAAACTTTGGGGTATTACTTTTACAACCGTGCGAGAGGGCAAAGTGTTTGTTGCTCGAAACGGCGTTTTCTTAGAAAAGAGTTTCTCAAAAGAGACAAATGTGGACAAAAGGTGTATCTTGAAGAAGTTCAAGATGAGCCAATAGGTCAAGACTCTACGAGTGATGCTAATGTAGCGAGAACAAGTTGAGATACCGTGGCAAAGGTAACACCACCACAGCCACGAAGATCAGCTAGACTCAGTGAGTTGCATTGGGATTTGTTATTGTTAGGCGATGACGAACCTATGACATATCGCGGAAGCAATGATGGACCCAGATTCTAGAAATGGCAAAGTGCCATGAGATCCGAGATAGATTCCATGGGAAACAATCAAGTTTGGAACTTGGTTGACCCGCCTGATGGGGTTAGACCCATTGAGTGCAAATGGATCTATAAAAAGAAAAGGGATATGGACGGAAATGTTCACGTCTATAAAGCACGGCTTGTCGCAAAGGGTTTTCGGCAAGTTCAAGGAGTTGACTATGACGAGACGTTCTCGCCGGTAGCGATGCTTAAATCTATCCGGATCATTCTAGCAATCGCTGCCCATTTTGATTATGAGATATGGCAGATGGATGTTAAAACAGCCTTTCTAAATGTAAATTTGGATGAGGACGTGTATATGATACAACCCGAAGGTTTTGTTGATCCTAAGAATGCTGGAAAAATATGCAAGCTTAAGAAGTCCATTTATGGGTTAAAGCAAGCATCTCGGAGTTGGAACATTCGTTTTGATGAAGAGGTCAAAGCTCTTGGCTTTCGTCAGAATGAAGAAGAACCTTGTGTATACAAGAAGGAAAGTGGGAGCGTTGTTGTGTTTCTAATCTTGTATGTGGATGACATACTGTTGATTGGGAATGACATTCCAATGTTGCAATCCGTGAAGACTTCACTGAATAATATATTGTCTATGAAGGATTTGGGAGAAGCATCATATATTTTGGGCATAAAGATCTATAGAGATAGATCAAAGAGGCTAATAGGATTATGCCAAGACACGTACATTGACAAGGTGTTGAAACGGTTCAACATGGAACAGTCCAAGAAAGGGTTCCTGCCTATGTCACATGGTATGCGTTTTAGCAAGAAGCAGCGTCCTTCGACTGCTGATGAGCGAGAGCGCATGAGTAAGGTTCCATACGCCTCGGCAGTTGGTTCCATCATGTATGCCATGATATGTACACGCCCAGATGTCTCATATGCTCTAAGTGTTGCGGCGGTACCAAGCCGATCCGGGTGAGAGTCACTGGACACTTGTTAAAAATATTCTTAAGTACTTGAGAAGGACTAAAGATATGTTCCTAATCTATGGAGGTGAGGAGGAGCTCGTTGTAAATTGTTACACCGATGCTAGCTTCCAAACTGACACAGATGATTCACAATCTCAATCAGGATATTTGTTCACAATAAATGGTGGTGCTGTTAGTTGGAAAAGTTCCAAGCGGAGACGTGACCGATTCTACAAATGGAAGCGAGTACATTGCAGCTTCTAAAGTCTGCAAAGGAAGGTGTTTTGATGAGGAAGTTCCTCATTGAACTTGGTGTGTTTCCAAATGCAAGCGGCCCATTGAACCTTCATTGTGACAATAGTGGCGCGATTGCACGAGGCTAAGGAGCCGAGGGATCACCATAAGAACAAACACGTCTTTAGGAAATTTCACCTCATTCGAGAGTTCATCAAACGTGGTGAAATCAAGATATGCAAGATACATACGGTTTGAATGTTGCGAGATCCTTTGACGAAGGCTCTTCCACGACCTAAGCATGAGGCACACATGAGAGATATGGGTATTAGATATCTTAAAGACTAACTCTAGTGCAAGTGGGAGATTGTTGGGAATATGCCCTAGAGCTAATCATAGAGATGATTTGTATTCCTTCATTGTATCCATGATATATTATGTGTTCATGAATATCCATTAAAGACAACTTGTATTGATCGGCAATTATGTGAATTGTTTACAAACTCTTTTACTTGTTTGGTTATTCAATAATTGTCCCTGATCGGAGTTCATGTGAGAACACACATGAATATTAGATCAACACACGTATTAGTTGATGACTATGTTTCACAAGTCATAGACATGGAGATGTCAAACTAATAGTGTGGGCACATGTATGACATGGGGCTGGATCGACCCGACATGAGATGTTATTATTATCTCTTTATACATCATGTGCGTTATGTCCTTAGACCTGAGATTGTCGTATGTATTCAAGATGTGAAACGACCTACTTAGGGGACTATCAAACGTTACTCCGTAATTGGGTAGCTATAAAGGTGGTCTTCGGGTTTGTCGGGAAACATCTTTGTGAGACATAGTCAATCAAGATGGAATTGCCCCTCTCCATGAGAGAGAGATATAACCGGACCACTCAATTGATTGGATCAAGAAATGCATGGCCGTGCTTGGGTTAAGTGTTAACCCACGAGGTGGACCAAATATCGTGTGGCAAGGGAATGACGAGTATATGGTTTGTGGTGGTTAGTCCCGATATGATCATTGCGTACACATGGGAGTTGGCACGTCTTGCTAGAGGTCATTTGTCAACTATTGGCCGAGTAGGTGTACTCGGGCCATGTCTATGTGTGCGTGAGCCCCATAGGGTCGCACGCTTAAGGGGAAGAAGGCCTAATTCGGATTTGATCCAATTAGACGAGGCTTAGGGTTACTAATGGGCCTCCAGCCGGGAGCCCCTAGCGGCGCCTATATATATGAGAGGTGGGCGCGGGGCTGTGACCTAATCAAAGCCACGCCACTTTGGCAGCCGCCGCCGCCCACGCCCTCGCCTCTTGCATCTCGCGGACCTAGCAGTCCGGAGGCGCATCGCTTCCTCCTTATACGTGTGGGATACCTCGGAGGTGCTGCATCTGGAGCACAAGGACGAACCGCACGAGGAGGACGGACGTGACGGACGATCACGCAACTGCACGGTACTGCTGCGACGCGTACATCTACGTCGAGGGTCGACGCTTCCGCTGCACCTGCGGCGTCTAGTGGTAATCCCGTGATCTATAACTAGCGAGTAGATCCTTGGTTTATGGGTAGAAAATTTTTCGTTTTACGGCTAGCGTAAGCGATCCCATATTCCTTCGAAAAACAAGACTTGAGAATGTCTGAATGTATAGAAGATCACCAAAATCTTCTAGATCTAATCTTGAAATCTATGTCTTCTACTATTCTATCTGGGTACACTACTAGATGCATTGGTCAAATAAAATTGCATGTATTGTAAACGAGGAACACATAGACACGCACACAGGTTCTAGCCGACGAGTAGATCCAGTCAGACTCCACGGCTCTGCTGGTATGGAGATCTCACCTTATGATTACTGAGTCTAACCCATGCTTACAAGGTTCCACACAGTATTGTATTTTTCACTTCATGGATATACACAACTTATGTCAACACTAGGTGGCACAAAGATTAAATCAGGTGTAATGATAGGCACCTGTAAACAGGAATGATTGTCATTTATGTACTCTTAGTTGTTAGTTTCACCGCACCTTAATCCTGAACTTTGATGAACAAGTAATTATTTTTCTACAACAGTGATTAAATAAAAGAAGATATCCCTTGTGTACGTACTCTTCTTCTCTTCTTCTGTGTGGTACATGGTAATTGGTTTAGAATCGGTGCACACAACATGACTTAATCAAGCCATTTTGATCTGTATAAATTGCCTCCCATGGTAAGTACGTAGTACAATGCCAACATGGTTCTTTCAAGACCATCATACTCCCTACAGAAATTAAGTCTGGCCTGTAGAGGCTGCAAGCTTGAATTATATAGACATGCGTAGAGTCCCTACGCATTCTATGAAGTTTCGTTTGCATTCCTATCGCATCACATTTCTGTTTGTGCTGACATATTTTTATTGATTAAGTTGGTTCGTGAAAGGATCAAACTTCTCCAATTGTCATTCCAACTTAAAACTCCAGCCTCAATACAGCTTTTATTATTGGCCTTCAGTAGAGACATGTTCAGGATGAGTTCCCAATTTATTATGACCAACATTTGGCATGAGGTGTGATTAAACATGAGGAATACTTCAAGTGAAATGAATATATAAAAGCAAGATGTTTAATAATCTGATTCGTAGTCCGATAAATAAAAGTGTGGCAATCTATAATGTGAATTGCATTGAGACCATGTTGCTCAGTTCTCGGTACAAGGTGCCAAATGAAGTCACATATATCAATAGTTTCTGGACTACTTATATATGTAACTAGCAGCAAGGGGTCTCTGCGCTGGGTTTGCCTAGGGTTCCTTCCTCAGGATTTTTTGGTTGCTGATGTGGGAAGAAAGAATTAATTAAAGATACAAGTAAGATTTCAATTCTCCTCCCTCAGTCAGACGAAATGAAAGCCACAAGGATCGGGGAGGGGGGGCAAAGGCTTGTTCGCAGCAAGACTTGCCATTTTTGTTGGTTCATATCAGCACCTAGCCAGTGATGAACACTATTGACGCACCCAGTTCGCAGCAAGACTTGCCACTTTCGTTGGTTCATATCAGCACCTGGTAGCCATAGCATCACTTATGCAGGGAACTAGCATAGGGAGTTAGCTGCAGGGCCCAAGCACCTGAGGTCACATGCGTAGCCAGAGCCTGTGCACCAATAGTGCTCGCGCCAGGGTTATTTTGCCACTTGCGCTAGCAAGAGGGAGCTGTAAGGCCTGGCCACCGGAGTCTGCAAATGTGGTGCAAGGGGGTGTCGCGGCCCCAGCATGTTAGAGGGAGAGGGAGCTGCAGGTGGAAAAGGAAATGAATGAGAGAAAGGGCACGCATTTTGTGAAATCATAAGTAGATCCTCTCATAGAAGTATGGTTATACCCTTCAAATTTATTAAGAAACCAGTTCAGTTGCTGGCCTATGCATGTTTGTTTCCTGTTCACAACTTAAGTTCCTTTGTATTAGTCCTTCCTATTTTATAACCATTAAATCTAACTAAATTGATGGTTCTTGTTGGGGGGAGGCCGGAACCTGCCCACCCCCTACTGTCGGCCCTAGAGTGAGCACAAAGAAGCCAGGGCAGGAGATGGCCTAAACGGCTCGGATTCAGCCCCAAGGGCCGAAAGCTTTTGGCCGGGCCTAAAAGCCGACCTCGGGGCCCGGGGACGCGAGGGTACGGAGCCTGAAGGCCAGGAGTTTCGTGACCCACGGACGAAAAGCTAAGGCATTCGGTTTGAGGGGGCGGAACCCGTCCACTCGGCCGAGTTTCACGGATGGGCGCCGGGAGTGGAGGACGAAGGTGAAGGAATTCGGCGGCCCGGGGCCGAATGCTACAACTTTCGTCCGACGGCGCTGCGCAAGGGCACCACGCAAGGGAAGATGAAGGCATCGGCATTCAGCATGATTTGCCGAATGCTTATGTTTTAAATCCTTGATGCACTGTCCCGGGCTTTGGTCCCCTGGAGCGGAGGGGGTTTCGGTTGGCGCGGACGGAACGCAGCCGCTTTCGGCTGCCCTGCCAAGAAGAGTTCTTTTTCTCTATCTCTCTCCGAATGTTACCCGGTTTGTCATGCAGTACTCTCGACCCAACGCCGAATGGGCCCTAGGAGGGTTGGTGAGTTCGCAAGGCAAGAAAATACTCTTGTACCCCCAGTCGCCGGCGGGAAGCACGGGGAGTCCGGGGTTGGTAGGAAGGCAAAATTGGAACTGTAAGAGTCTACGAACTATAAATAGACCCCGAGGGTCATTGTAAAAGAGATGGAAGATTAATAGAATGAGTGTTTCAGTTTCATGTCTACTTCCGTGTGTCATCTTTAGTCTAGTTGAGCGATTCGTCCTACCAGGGGTGGCCTGCTTTAGGGCCACACCAACAGTTCTTTTTTTTGGAGCACTATAAAATATCACATACGTTAAACATTATGTAGCAAAAGTCTATAAGTTCAATAAATATTTTAGGATTTCGAGACGTTTACGAGATATTTTAGTCTAGCTGAACATTTGTCAGTTCTATGATGCTATGTTCTCACTTCATCGATTCCCTTTACACCACTAGCAGGGTACTATAAGCTGGTAAAACCTGACACCACCAACACGAATTGCAGAACTACAAGGGGGATTTATTAACTGATGCCAACATCAGAGCAAGATCGCTTTCTTCCACCTGTATGAGATATTTCTACCACTACAAACCCACTCGCTGCTGCTGCTTGCGAGGAGCCAAGTAGCCATTTAATAAAGTCAAGGATCAAAGCCGAGAAGCCACTAAATCAAAGGTCTAAGCTGATCCAATAGGGTCAAGAACAACGGCTGGCATCCTCACTCCAGGAGCTGATAGGTTTAGGGGTCTGTGTATGTCAAGCCACAAAACAAATTATTCCTTCCTACATGTCCGATGACGGAGCAGAGATCACATATGGTTTATTTCTGATGCCTACCAATCCTATGACCAATGCCATGCACATTGGATCCTATGTGAAACGCTCTAGCAGTTTGATGTTCATATCCAAAATGTATTGGGTTGTTTCTTTCTAATTCCTATTGTTTTGCACTATATATGCACACGTTTTGTATCTCCAAACAAAGAAAATGAGTTTGGAGAAGCGATTCGCTTCCTTTTCATAAAGTTCACGTAAATTGTCAATTAATGTTAGGGTCTGAATGTTCTGGTGTTACCATGTTTTGTATTGGGACACATGCCACAGCCACCATGTTTATAGCTCCTGGCTCTGCATGCTTGTGTGTGGGAGCAGAGCGGGAACAGATCGAGGCAAATGCAGGAAAAGGAGCAGCATAGGCCACCATGTGAAGCACGCAGGTGTGCTGGCGGGTGCATGGTCAGGCCAGCTAGCCCGACTGAGAGTTGCTTTAGCTAGTGTTACAAATAAGTTGTAAGCACGTTTTTGTTCAGCACGGAGAAACGTGGGCTGGTGCGAAGACTTGCACACACCGCGCCATGACCCCACTTTGTAACCGCTGCCATGACTGGTTTGACGTGCTTGACGCACAGGTTCAGAAAAACAAGGATCACTGTACAGTAGCCAGTCTTGGCGCGGGAGGTCATAGTTCAAGCAATGCATCCAGAACAAACTGCGCCATTCACAGTGACATCTTGTGTTTTCTCTCTCGCTCCAGCGCATAGGTAGGGTTTTAGTTGCCGTGGTTACCACTCGGCGGGGCCGCGCCGTCGCCAGGCTCGCCGCTGTCGAGCTTGGTCCCAACACAAACACTAGTGCCCTGATTGGACGTCCGGACGCTAGCAGTTGCACATACAGAAAGAAAAGGATCGTGCGCTGGCGCCTATCTCCATACACTACTGGAAAATCGATTAGTTCTGAGCGTGCCAAAACACACAGAAAAACTTGAATCCCGCCAGAAAAACATTTTTGTGTGCGTGTCCCGTCAGAAAAATACACTCAGAAATACGTTGACAGAAAAATTCAGTTTTTCTGACGGTTCACACTCAGAAAAATATATTTCTTACGGTAGCACACACAGAAAAACTGAGTTGGTCAGATTAAAAAAAAAAAAAAAAAGTTGTGTGCGTGAATCCGCACAGAACAAAAGAAATAAACGCACAGAAAAATATGAATGAACATGCAAAAAAAATTAAAGCAGTAGCAACTACATATAAAAGTATATATTGACCATCAAGTTCCATTCAAATAATACACAAATCAGTAGTCCACGAATAGAATCAGCATATATATCATATCATATATACAGAGATGATATATTGTCATCTACATGTTCAACTTGAATACTACAATGAATTCACAAACATGGATATGGAAAAACAAACCAAACTATTTTTCTAGTTCAACCAATAGTAGACTACTTCACCAAGCACTCCATCTGTACCTGGTAACAAAGATATATTCAGACAAGGAACTAGTACTCTAAAAAATTTGGCTTTCATTGAGGAAAGTGACGACAACTCAGTACCTTTCATCTCTAGCAACATCCTGTGATGCAACATATGGGGAATTAACATGCATCCTAGACTGCTTTAACCATTATGCTACCTGCCAAAAGATTGTGAACCCATGAATTAGTAACATCAAAGAACTCAGTTCATTCAGTCACAGTAGCAAGGAAATCCTACTGCAATTTTTATATTTCAACGACAAATTGGGCGCCATGAGCAACTACAGATGGGGCTCCATCCCAGACTGTATCAGAAATTACAGTATCAATTGTAAATACCAAATGGGGCTCCATCTACACAAGTGAAAGGAATAATTTCCAAATTAAATTTGGCAAACCAACTGGATCACAAGCCAGGGGTGTCAGGTACAGGTAAATCTAGTAGTGAATCTGCAAACACATGGAGGCCAACAACGGATAACAGGTACAGGTAAATCCAGTAGTGAATCAAAGTAGTGAATCCAACGGATAAACACATGGAGGCCAACAATCTAGTAGCGAACACCACACATAACAGGTACAGGTAAATCCAGTAGTGAATCAAAGGAAAAGGTACCAGTAGTGAATCTGCAGACCTAGCACACAACATATCAGAAACTCTATTACGGTGAGAAAAGGTACCAGTTTTCTGGAGTAACGCTGCGCTCTCGAGCCTTCTACTTCGACAAGGACGGTCAGGCGAACTCGGCCGCCATCCACCATGGTGCCTATCCTCCTCGTCGATGCGGCCTCCAGGATGCAGAGCTCCCCTTACTCGCGTGCGGCATCCATCGAGCGGCTGAAGGAGCCGAGCGCGAGGCGGGCTGTGACGAGCAACCACGCGCAGCGCTCCTCCATCCGGCGGCGGCCAGGAGGGCCTGCGCGTCGTGCCCCTCCAGCAGATCCGCGGGTACCGGGCCTAGTACCTCGG
The DNA here is from genome assembly GCA_015847255.1 of Hyparrhenia diplandra. Lineage (NCBI taxonomy): Eukaryota > Viridiplantae > Streptophyta > Magnoliopsida > Poales > Poaceae > Hyparrhenia > Hyparrhenia diplandra. The sequence goes on along the minus strand of JADLZK010007743.1, from coordinate 370,570 downwards.
CGGCGTTGAGCTTGGCCGCCGCCGCTGCTTACATCGCACCTGGGAAGCTGCGCGCCGCACAAGTCATCAGATCCCGAGCGCACACTCAGTTGCCGTCGCCGCCATGAGATCCGCCGCCGCCTTGAGGTCAGTCCTGGCGCGCACCGCACACTCAGGCCTTAGGAAGTCAGGATTGCGGCTGAGAAGGTGAAGTGGAGAGTGACGGCGTTTAGGTTTTGGCCTCTTTTATACGAGTACACTTTAGATGGACAAATCTCAACCGTCTGTTGAGATGGACGGTTAATATCACTCATCTATTAGGTCTTTTTCCTGGGCCGGGCCGAACGAACTACTCAGTGGGCTGCGCTAAGTTTTACAATTTCTAGAATTTACTTTTCAATTTGTCATTTTCATCCGTAATTTAGTCAATGCTTTAAGTCTATCGTCAACAACAAAGGATTCAAAAAATTACGCAGAAAAAAATTATTTGTTCTGTGTGTGATTACTATTTTTCCGTGCGTATTATAGAAACACACGGAAAAATTGTAATTTTTCTGTGTGAGTAACGATTTTTTCCGTGTGTCTAATGACACGCATTTAAAAAAAATGTTACAATTTTTTCGTGTGTTTTTGTATTTTTCTGTGCGTTTTTCTAAAAAACACTCAGAAAAATTATAATTTTTCTGTGTGTATTGGAGAAAACCCACGAGAAAAAAATTAAAAACGCTTCGAAACTAATCGATTTTCCAAAGTAGTGATGAAGAGGGAATTCAACAAGCTAGTTTTTTTATTTCCAAAGTTAATTTATTAATTAATTAATTTAGAAACTCAAATGAAATCAAGGTGTAAGATTTATTTAAGATATGTCCTCGTAACAAGTAAAAGGTGGCACCAAAACACTGCCCTATTTAAGCCCAATAGAATATTGTGTTCCACTATAGCCCTATTCTAGCCCGTGATACAACTCAAGTTCAACTATAACTTGTACATATATTCGACATATCCATTATGGCTATCTGGTAGAGTGCCTGCTGTTTATCTGTTCAACTATAACGTGAACAAGACATGGAGTTTGAATGCAAAACAAGTTTGGTTTCAATTTCCAGAGCCTCCAGTTTATAATTGAGCAGCCAGAACTTGCTTCTCACGACAATGATCAATCATTTCACTATCATCCAGTTTATCAATCAACCTTCAGCAGTCCTTTCACGCTTTGCGGTAGATTTATAGCCTACATTTGTTGAATATCGGCCTTTTAACAACTCGGCACATCTTAACGTTTGGCGGCAGATTTATAACATTCTCCCACTGGAGGCCGCATGCATTTGGAAGCCGGTGCACGGAGAGTGCTCCTGCAAGGGTCACTGCAACTAGAGTCTGCACATGCCGGGGGAGCACCAGAGCTCTGACATGGCATAGTGCACGGCAAGGGGCTGTAGTAGTGCTAGTGGGTTGACAGTGAGGGAGCTGTGGGAGACTCTTTAGGAATGAGAGACAGAGAACATTAAGGTTGAAGACTGAACCGACATATCCAGAACAGAACCGCATCATTCTCTACATTTGATCCGATCAAACTCGTATTTTTGAACAAATTCAAATTCGGTTCAAAATACAGAACACCAAATTTGGAATCAGAACGAACACATTGTGGGGGTTCATTAGTAGATCCTGACATAAAGCTATTGTTCTACCCTTCAATTTGAATGGAAACTAGTTTCTTGCCCAACTATTTTTTTTGTTCCGATCCACAACTTCCTATTTTGTAGCCATTATTAGATCTATCTAAATTGATGATTCTTCTTCCTTCTAAGCATTGCAAAATTTCATCTCTTTTAAGACTTATCTAGCTATAAATTCAAAAAATGATTTTAGGATTCCGAGAAGGTTCACAAAATTTTAGTCTAGCTAAAGACTTCCCAGTGCTGTGGTGTTATATTCTCACATCATCAATAATATCTTTACACCACTACCAGTCTACCATAAGCTTGTACAAAACCTGGCACATAGAAAAATGCAGAACTCGAGGGGCTTCAGTAATTGATGCTCTCATCAGAGCAATGCCGCGACTTTCTTCCACTTTGCTTGCAAGGGTCGAGCGTCAAAGCCGAGTCAATGTCTAACCAGAACGAGGCTGAACCGATAGGGTCAAGAACCTCGGTAAGATCTTGCGAGTGGATCCGGATGGCTAGCAGCCTAGCACCATGCGCTGATGATAGGTATGGGCTCTGTGTCTGTTCATCCACGCAAAACAGAAGCTATTCCTGGCAAGGCTCAAAGAAATCCTGCCTACACGCTCGTCTGACAATGAGGCACACCTTGCATAAGGTTTATTCCTGACGCCTACCAATCCTACGTGCGATGTTATGCACATTGATCCAACGTGAAACACTGGCACTTGCAGTTCCATGTTGGTCTCCACAACGAGTTGGGTTGTTTCTTTCTAGTTCATATTGTTTTGCCCTATATATGCACACATTTGTGTACGTCCAAACAAGGAAAATGGAAAAAAAAAAAACTTATGTCCTTGGCCCACCATTGAATTCATGTTTGCACATGGGTTTTAAAGAAGCAACATATTTCGTTTCCATAAAATTCACATATATAGATTGCCATAATAATCTCATGGTTTTCCTACTGCACTCCGAAAATAATCATCGATTGTTGATCTCAATATCTAAGAATACATATTACAGCCTAAGAGGTACCAGGCGTCTATATTTATGTATTTTTATTATCAAAGCAAGACAAAATATTATTATAAGCTATCATTGAGAGGATATTTTAGCTCAAATAATGTAAAGGACAAAAAATTGATGTCACAGAAGATGAGATTTATTAATTGGATCTATGGTCACACGTCACAATGTACTTTTGTATCAAAATTCCAATTACGGAGTTAGGCTACACAACTTTTGGCTAAAAAACATATAATTTGCCTACATGCATATCATGGAGAAAAGTTGTGGAAAGTCAAATAGAAATGATGAAATAAAAGTCCAAAACACCTCTCTTGAGTCGCTCAGGGCCCATTCGGGGATCTGGAGCCGCCTAGTCCCGGAACCGTGAATATGCAGGAACGCAGCCCACCGGGGTATGACAGCCGTTGTGTCGGGGCAACGGGAGGCCAAAGGCAAGAGCTAGCATGACTACGGTAGCACTGCCACTGCCCTTGTGGCCATGCTAACAATTAGATCTTACTATTTGTATGATAAGGAAACTATAAATCTAATTAGAAAAGAGCTATGAAGAATGTGACATATAACTTTTGAATTCTGCTGTGTAGATCTAGTTAATATAAGCCTAATAAAATTTACTTCGCTATTTTTAAAATTTTCTGTCATTTCTTATGCATTATGGAACTTACATTTGGGCTTTGGTTAATAGACTTTTTTTTTTGCAATGAGAAACCCAGACTACTCAAAAATTACTCTACTCTGTCCACTTATTTCTTTCTCTTATATATACTTTATCACCTGAAACCCTCATTTCTCTTTTATGCCATGATATGATGGTGTTGTAGGGCTTAATTAACACAAATATGAATTGTAAAACTATGAGGGCTTTTGTACCATGCCTGTGGCGGCTTGCAAGGAGCCAAGAATCCAATTGAAGCTGACTAGTATATTGCCCGTGCTAGCGCTTACGGAAAAAAAATACTTTACAATTATTTTGGTGATAATAGAAGATATAAATAGAGTCATCATGGAAAAAAAAAAAAGAAATTTAGCCTTTTCTTCAAGCTACCAGGAAAGCAGCAAAATGTTTTGAATGTTCACACTTTTTTTTTTTTACAACAGTTTCAATGTTCACAGTTATACTTAGCTGTTTGACTTATGGTCAACTTCTTTGACACGGTTGTGTAATACTCAACAATAACTAAAAATATCATGTGTAATAATCTCGACACGGTTGCAGTTTGATTTATGGTCAACTTCTTTGACATGTTCTTTGTCCTGAGACTCAATTTCAGAAGAAATAATTAACAAATGGCACGTACATAGGCTGTGATAATCAATGCACAAATAGCATAAGTGATTTTAGTTTCCCCAGTGTTGCCTGAATTTTCAACAATTTTCACCTCATGCTTGGTCTCCTGAAACCAATTTTCCCACAACAGAAGCCATTTAAAAATCACAGGGCACCCAAAATACAATATTAATGTATATTGATTGGAGGCAAATTACTCCAAACATATGGACAGTGAAACATACCAATTGATATGCAGTGAGTTGCAAGAAAAAGGTACCTATGCATTCTAGTTTATTATTTGGCCAAACATTATATTAGGAATCAGAATCAAGAATAATGTGCCTTGCAATAAGATGGGAAATGTCTTGTTGCTAGATCAAAGAATAGAAAAAAAATACAAAACAGGCAGCAAACCTGTCAAAATCCATCACTCGCAAAATTAATTGATGATGAGTAGATAGAGCCATAGAGGGAGAACCTGAGGTTTCAGGTAGTGGTTGAACTATACTGATGAACTACTACTGCTATTTGGGATCAGTTCTCCTTCTGCTCAGTAATCCTAACGAACCAACTTGCATGTGCTATATTTCGAACCTATGTTCAGCAGAGGAACCCATGAAAAGCAAGTGTCAGTCTTGGTTCAAACAGAAGAGGTAGTATGAACTAACGTCGGACTTCAGCATGTCAAAACATTTGTATTCCAATGAGCAAAGATACTATTATTTCCATAAGCTGTATGTTGCATAGGAGCAAACGATGTCTCAGAATCAGAAAATATTTTCACATGGAATAAGAGAGAATGTGAGCTCCTAGTGAAAGTTCCATATGTAAAATGATACCTCTAGAAAGATGAGTTTAATCTGCAGAATCGGAGTCATCATCAGTATATACAAGAGCTGCTTTTTAGGCGAGAACTCTTCGTCATGACAAATTCATTAGGACAGAGCTAGTGGTGTAAATGAATCATGACATACACGTACCTACGGTCTGAGGGAGAGGAGGGGCGAGCCTTGTCACGTCCACTGCCCTATGATTGGCGTCGCCGTTCCTCTGTCGTCGCGCAAATACGTCGGCGACGCCGAGATCGCACCCCAACCCCGGTCCGCCCATGATCGAGTCTGCCGCCGCGATAGCCAAGTCGCTCGGGCGCCGCGATCCCTATCGATCCCGGTCTTCGTGCGGCGTCGTCCTGTCGATCCCGTCGTTGGCGTTCGCGAGGTAGGCGTCGTTGGCGATCGCGAGATGAGGGGAGGCGTCGCTGGCGATCCGTAGGGATGAGCGGTGATGTTTCTTTTTGTTTCGGTGATAACCTGGTGATTCGAACGCTGCTCGCGAGGTGAGAAGTGGGTACCGCCTCAGCGTGGGCGGATGTGAGAGATGTAAGACCTCCTGGACAAACTTTTATCCTAGCCCTCCGTTCGTGGATCCGTTGGTTGTTGTTTGTCAGTCCAAAAATAGAAAGAAGTGGTGCCTTATAGTAGAGATTTCTTTTTTTGTTTCGGTGATAACCTGGTGATTCGAACGCTGCTCGCGAGGTGAGAAGTGGGTACCTCGCGCGTGGGCGGATGTGAGAGATGTAAGACCTCTGGACAAACTTTCGATCCTGGTCCTCCGTTCGTGGATCCGTTGGTTGTTGTTTGTCAGTCCAAAAAATAGAAAGAAGTGGTGCCTTATAGTAGAGATAGAGATAAGAGAAAAACAAGAACCTGAAATACACCACGTGGTTGCATCTGGTCGGATAGCAGCCTTAACCACAAAAATCAAGTAATTCCCAACAAGGCCAAAGTCAATCTCTCAGACCATCTATCCGCGGAGATGTTTCCACCCGTTTCTAACTCTATGTTTCTGAAACTTAACGTTAGTTCAGTGGTGCCCTGATGAAAATGCTTGGTGGTGTTTCGTTTATTCCTGATGTCTATCAATCCTACGTGCAGTGCCTGCCAGGATGGTTTGGGATGTTCCTTAGTGGAACACTCTTCCATGCTCTCGCTCCGCACAGTGTGTTTGGTTATTTATTTCTGGTTCCTATTATATATATAGACATTCAAGGAAAATGACACAAGCTATTTTATCGACAAATGCAAGCAATACATTTATGTCTGCACTTGGGATTTTAAAGGAGCGATTATGTATTTCTATAAATGCATTTGTAGGGTGCCTACTGTTTTTGACACATCTACAAATACCTCAATAATTACATACACTCTTGGATGCAGCGCCACCTCTACACATGGCTTTCTAGAGCATCCAGTGAAAATAGGATTAACACAATAAAATTCGATTTTTTTCGCTGCTTGCTACAAGAGGCATATCCAAATCCAGATGCATTTATCTCTTTCCCTGGTGCATAGAAATTCACCGTGCCTACTCTTTCGTGTGGTCTAATCTATTGTAAAGATTCTTACTTAAAGACAAAACTATGCAAATTTTACAACAAACAACACTAATGAAACACTAATGTGCAAACAGTCAGCACGGCATTTTACTGCTCTTTTACTAAATGATTTCAAGTATTAAATGTATTGGTGTGAATGGTAATTTACATCACTTGTTTCACAACACAATACAGACCTTGGAAACACAAATAAAATATGTTGCAGAGTAGTAATATCGTCTAGAACATCATAAGTCATCATTTTGGAATGTTTAGAAGAGAGAACATGAGCGAGTACTAGGGCAGCAGCACCAACTGGTAGAACTTGTCGATGGAGTCACTTAAGTTTTTGATGAAGTTGGCTGTCTTCCTGGAGTGCGTGAGCACCAGTCCACTAGGGTCAGATGGATGCCCGTGATATGGAAAGGTTGGTGTTGATTCTGAATTCTGATGACTCGGGTGGTGAAAGTCCTCGCCTCCATGATTGGAGATCGAGAACTAACATGAAGCTCTCCATGTCATCGACTTGCTGTACTTCTGTAGCAGGAACAGTCGACCAATCAGGGTCCCCGTGGACAGAGTCTCAACAGTTGCAGCAAAAACTGGCAGGCCATGCAACATGAAATCGAGAAAAAAAAAATGGTCTTTGATCCTGTTGTATTCCCTGGAACCCAAAACATTTGAAGTTTATTGATTATTGATACCTGAAACTGGAAACTTTCTAATTCGATTCATTATTGTTGCCCAAATCTCTCACACGTTGGCTCACAACGCCACGCATGGCCTGGGAGAACTTGCCCTGCTTGTGCATCCTAGGACACTTGAAACCCAAGTTTACAATCAATGGACATCACGGCTAGAAAAAACAAAAGTCGAAAGCATGGTAAGTCTTTCTTGAGCTTCAGTATTTCAGACTGGACGTCCACCGACGATTGAATTTTGATAGAACACTGCATTTCATTAGCCAGCCTCTTGGGCTCTAACAGTGGTTGCACAAAAGAAATACAGAGTACTCCTTTTTTGATAAACTGAGCACAACTTGTTTTTTGTTGTTTTGTGAACAATGAACATCATGTATTGCAATTTTACCTTTGGAACAGTGCTACCTAGACCTTCTGTTTTCTTTCCAAATAGCCAGACTCCAAGTCAACGAACTTGGAACCTGCTCACGTGCTTATATCTAATTAAGCATCGATTGCAATTCATGATATGATTGATTTTGAAATCCTGACCAATAATGAAAGGTAATCCCAACATCACAGAAGCACATGTTGCCACTGCTATAGAAATGTTCTGAGGTTCATCACGAGCAGTTTCTTGGGTGTTAGAGCAGCTCCAGTGTACCAGAAAAGCGAACCGAGGGACAAGAAAAGTGAACCGTGAACACTGGAGCATATGAACCGTGTTTGTCAGAGTATAAAGTGAACCAGAAAGAAGAGTCAAACCATCCATCATAAAATATTCAGCGTTGTACAGAAATGAGAAGAGAGAGATCAAACAAGAGATGCAGATATCACTACTACATAAATGATTTTGCATGATGTTTCCAAATGATTTTCCATGGCGGACATTTGAAAAACAGCCACGTTTAATACCATGATTAATCGTGTGGCGGTTATTTTTTATTACCGTGGCGGCCGCCACGGGAAATCGATTAACCGTTGCGGTTTTTATTAAAAAAACCGCCACGGTAATGTGGCCCAACCACTCGGCCCAGAAGCCTAGAAAAGAGCCCAAACACCAGCCGCGTATATATACACAGAGGGAGGAGTTAGGGTTTGCCAGACTCACTCCAGCCGCGTCCCCTCCGTTCCCGAACTCTCCCTCCCTCACTCGATCCCTCTCCCTCCCCCTCCCCAAACTCCCGAACTTTCCCTCTCCCTCACTCGATCCGCCGTTGGCCCTCTCTCCCCGCGCACCCCTCCGTTCCCCCACTCCTCCCGTTCTTTGGCGGAGCGCGGATCTCGGTGCTCGCGGTGCTCGTGGTTCCCCCTCCTCCTGGCGGCGGAGGTCTCTCCCCCACGGCGGCGGAATGGCCCACGGCGTCTGGGGGCAAACGGCCACGGCGTGCAGCTCCCGGCCTCCCCACGGCGGCGGTCTCCTACCTCCACCACGGCCTCCTACCTCCACTGTGGCCGGGCGGCGGATCCGGGGGTCCCCGGCGTCGGATCCGGCCGGCGTCGCGGATCCGGTCCCCCATGGCGGTCCGAACCCAACGGCGAATCCAAATCGTGGGCCTCCCCCCTGCGGCGGCGGATCTGGGCCCAAACGCGAGCTGGATCACGGATTTTCCTTTTTGTTTTTTTTAACGGTGGCGGTTATTTGGCCTGTCGAAAACCGCCACGGAAATCGTGGATTTCTTGGTGACCCTACGTCCGTGGCGGTTATGAAAACCGCCCGCGGAAAAATGATTTTGTCGCCACCGTTAATCGGATGAGTAGTAGTGTATGTCCGCGTGGCGGGCCCCACCATTCGATGCTCACACTATGGCCTCGAACTGGCCCCGACATTCACATCCATGGTCCACTCTCTACAATGGAGACGCCAGTAACATCCCCTGATATTAAAAAGTAAATAAAATTTTAAATATGATCATCAACATGTGAAATTATCGAGTATCATGGCATAAATCCATTTTATATTTTATTTATGGCATCATGCCAAACTTGGACTTCGTTGATTGAGTTATTGTCTGTGCTTTTTAGATGATACTTTTGGCTTTGATGTTTAAATGGTGATTGATTCACTATTTAAATATCAAATTTGTTAATTCATTATTTTATAAATCTTAAATTCAAATAATAAATTCAAAATTTCTATTTTTAAAACTATTGAGAATTTGGCGGTGAGCCCAAAAGCAACAAAGTGTAGATCTCGTTAAATTGAGAAACTTTCGTTCTTGGAGATTTTCAACTTCTATTCAATTTTGGGAGAAATTTAACGAAGAAGGAAGGAAGACGCACTAGTACAGTACAGAAGAAGCCATAGCTGCCACCGAGCTGTTAGCCTGCCTGCCTGTTGCGTCACTGTCGTGCCTTTCACGGCACTCCTCGCGCTTTGACGCACGGCCGTCCGCGTGGTCGACTTCGCGAAGGCGCCAGCAAAGTTTGGAGAAGCCAAAACGCGCTGGCCATCTCTCTTGCTCTCCAGCTCTCTCGCGGCTCGGTCTCTCTCCCCTCTACTCTCCTTCTGCAGCCATGGCAGCCAGTAGTGATGGCAGCCGAAAGCGGAGCAAGCTCGCTGTGCCGTCGCTCCCTTCCACCCCGCGCTATCTCCGCCCAAGCCGAGCACTCTATTGCCTTCGCCACCCTCCTGTGAGCCTAGCGCACCGTTTCCCCACCTCCCTCGCCGCCAGGAACAGCCGCAGCAGGCGCCGCCACCATGGGCAAAGCAGCCCGTGGCTCACGTGGCCACGTCTCCGTGGACCACCCCAGGCCGAGCTAAGACCACTGTTGGATGCGCGCCCGGAGCATGGTGATGCTTCCCCACCACTCCATCGTCGACAAAGCATCACCGTCGCGAAAATTGCCGTCCCCGGCGCTCCCCCTGCTCTGAAATCGCGACATGGATCTCGTGCAACAATTCAAGTTCTTGTAGGGGCCTAACTGCACAGCCCTAGACTCAGGTGAATAGTGGTGTACAGTGCAGTTTCTCTTTTTCCTTTTCAGATTATATGCTGATTTTGTTATTTTCATATCTATTTATTGGTGCACGATAAAATTATGAAATTTATTCTGTAGCCTTGTTATATGATGCTCTATCATGGGAAAATATTAGTTAGCAATAATCAATAGTTCTGGTATGAGATAAAAATACTTCTTTTAATTAAGAAATGCTAAATCTATGTCTTTTTGGTAGACATTGGAACACTAATATCTTCTGCTGTTCCTTTGGCAACCTAGTCACCCTGATGTTATGCTCATAACTAACTTGTTAGTAGTAATAAGTACAACAGTTACTCGAATAACAAGTTAGTGAATGCATGTAATTAAGTTATGTGATGATCCATTGTATTCATGGTTGAAGTCGTATAATGTTTAGTTAGAAACCTTGTCTTACATGGCTAGCATAGTGTGATGAATGTTACTTTCTTGATAACCACGTGATGGAGTTATTGTTCAAGTGATTAGAATACTTTATGAAACAGAACCCTAGTTGTATTAGAAGGAAAGTGGTACTCAACTTTCATAAGTTGTTTAAAGTTCTTTTATGCACTTGTATGCTTTTCATCATGCATCGTGGCATGCATTCCGTTATGTTAAGCAATGCATCATGTGTTACGTGTAGTAAACGAGAAAAGAGAGGTTGGAAGTTGCAAGTACCAAGCGTGTGATGCTTTGTTCTCGTCAAAATTAAGGCAAGTGCATGATGAATCTTTGCTTCGCTTTATGCCTATTATACGAGATTTTCTATGATGAATCTTTTGCTTCGGCTTTATGCCTATTATACGAGATTTTCTTTGCTTTCCAATGTTCAAGTATTATATTTCTGGTTTTAAGTTCAAGTTTCTTGTTCATGAGATTCAAGTTTTAAGGTTTCATTTACATTCAATTCCGATTGCGGTTTTATCCTAAGTGCAATTTGGTTCTTATATTCAGGTGCCCGTGAGTAAGTCTTTGGCCTCACTTGCTCGGCTTTACCGGTAAATGCTAAGGAGTATTCAAGTGCTGTCCGTTTTAGACGGAAACTACTATTTAGTTGGAGTTCCATGAATTCATTCATGAATTTCATGAGTTGATTGTTCTTTTCGGTTCTTAATGTACTTGCCGAAAGTGTTTTCACTCACCCTTGTGTTCATTTGGTTTTTTAGGTGCTAAACCATCACGACTTGCTTGGGAACTGGGAGTAGCACCATCACCACAAGTACTCACTTTTTTTGTTTACACGCGCAAATCTTTTTGCATAGCAGATTGCAGCTGTAATAGTTAAGTGGAGGTTGTTAATTGATTTAATCCTAGTATTTATGTGTTGAGGGTAGCCCCGGTGGTTTTTTTCTAGCCGGGGCGTTACAGACGCCCTTAGGAGATGGTCTGCTGTTGTGCCCATCTGTAACCTTAATTGTCTCAGTGGTGCCAGGGATATCCTTAGTGCTGCCAACAACCAAAATACATGCTGAAACACTGTGGCCCTATGTTTATCGGCGTCACACAGTGCAGTATTTTTATTCAAACACTTTGTGAGACCCTTGTACTAGATAGGGAAAATATACATACATAAGGATTTGGCGAAATCATCGCCCTCTATAAACATCAAAAGCGAAAATCATTTATGTAGCCTTTTTTTTAGGAACCACAAAGGTGTTGCCTCTTTCAGCACCCCTATGTGAACATAAGTGAAACCATGCAACGGCCAGTGCCATCATGGCGACGACTACCACCAATATTATCCTCTCCACCTCATCTGCCACTATTCAGTGGCTCCGCCAGGACCGAAGTCAGAGTAGTGATAGTGGGCTCCATGCAAGAACCATCTGAGGCCACAGCAAGACCTTCATCCTTCGCTGCTGCAAACCTTTCATCCATTGGCCGCTGCACTCGCGGCGCCATCATCGCAACCACCAGGAGCATGGACACGCTAAACAATAACAGGCAGCTGGTCCTATACGTTTTGAAACATTAATTGAACTCATATTCGTGCATCTTCGAGCCAGTGAGAAGTAGAGAAATGAAGCGCGCAGCAGGGGGGGGGTGGGCTGCATACACACAAAATGATGTGAAAAAAATCAATTCTCCTGTTTTCTCCACCCTCAGAGCAGCGAAAATAATATTATACTCCTTTCAGCGTAACACAACAAACAATCAAGCTTTCGGTATGGTAGTAAGCAGCTTGACCATTTCAGGTACGGTGTGAAATGGCCAATTCCACCTATTATCTGAACTCACAAGAAAGTTTTAATTCCTTAAACACTCACAATTCTAGATTTCTGACCAAGGTCTGGGTACAAGATAATATATAAGATAACATACTCTATACATAAATTACTTTTCACATTGTGCATTAACTTTGTTTACAATGGTTTTAATTTTAAGTTCTTTGTAGTTCTCTGATTTATTGCAGATAGATAGCAGCACTGAAAATTTAAACCAATTGAATCTCAAGGACAAAGGAAAAATTAGGTGTTCAACTGTAGAATGAAACCACTCAAGAAATTTCAGATTCATACGTAGAAGTGAACGACAACACTCTAACCTACACTAATTTATACAGACAAGGACCAGAAATAAAGGGGCATGGCAACAACAAGAGTAACAATGTCAACTTTGATGAGTACAAATAGCACTAAAGGAAAAAATAATTATGAAAATTAATAAATTTTGGTTACCACAGTCTACAGAGAGACGAGAATCTAGAGCGTGGCACTTGACTATAAAAATATTCAAATGAATGACTTATATATAGCTTTCTCTATCGGAACACAAAGGTTTATTTTTTTACCAAAAAATGGGAGTTAAATAAGAATGGTATGGTTAACATTGCTTCCTAGGTGTAGCTACACTCAATTTCTATTAGAATTGAGAGAAAATAAAATTAAGAAAGTATAGGAGATATCTGCAGCACATTTGTACTTTTTGAAGGCCTGGTTGCACTGCTCAGCAAGCCTCTCAACAGATCCTGAATTTCAGTAGCAGCACACAGGGTGTCCTACACTCTTGCCTCCAGATCTTTATCCAAATCCCTCAACAACTATTCCTTTTTATCCTCGTTTTCCAAGAATCCACCTTTGTCTCAAGCATGCGAATATCAGCATCAATGTTCTCCTTCTCAGACATCTTCAGTGCTTCCCAACGCAAGGGCCCTGAGAGGAGCTTATTCACCTCAGTCTCCCGTTCTTCTGCCACCTCTAGGACACCACCTGGTGCAATCGACGCCTAACCAGTCATCCGGGCTTTGGAGATAATCTCAGCGGCTGTGCGCAGCATATGGTGGCATTCTCCTGGTGCCTCTCCTTCTCAATATAACCTTTGTAGTCTGTACACGGCCAGATAAAAATTTTCATAGTTGTTCCATATTGATACATGATTCTGGGCACACCTCTGAGGCAGCAGCTAGCTACTTATATATATGGGCATGTGTTTTTGAGGGTGAAATGTAGATGCAACATTTATTGAAGAAAAGAGATGAATAATTTGTAGATCTTGACCTACAAACTTTTGAGGCTAGGATCCCAATTTATAGCCAACTTTGTCCTTGCCACAATCAAAGTGCTTCAATAACGAGTCTAATTATTGGGAGATCAAATGGTGCGCTCAGAACTACGATGCAGCTTGATATTATTGGGAATATGATAGTCCTAATTTTTCATATTGCCTTTAAAATTAATTTTTAGAGGTAGTTGAAAATCCCAACGCTATAAAAAAATACCATTCCTATTGGCTGCTTGGTTTTGAGCTGCCACGAGAAATGGAGGCAATTTTAGATGCTGTTCGAAATGTTACCTGTCTCTATAAATACATTCTTCTTTTTTTTGATGAAATATAAATAGATTCTTAGAAGCTGTTACGGGTGGCCTCTAAAAATTGGTGTAGCTAATCCAATTCTAGATGCACAGTAAAATCCAATTTATCTTTCCGATCCAGTTTTAATTTTCCCACTTCTTGGCTACCAGTTTGTCCTTTGCCTGTATGAATTTCTTATTCAATGAGAGCTCATGATTGTTCCAAATTTGTGTGGCTCAAGTAATATATGGACCAGTATATATAGTGAGGAATTACTCCCAGTAATATAAGTGAATAAGAAGTTATTGGCCTAACGAACTCCACCATTCTGATGTTTCCATTTTATTGCGACAAAGTCAATCATTTTATCATTGATCAATAGAAGTGAGCTCTCTAGATAAGTGTCGTGAAGAATGATATGAAAGAGAATCCCCCCACCCCCAACCCTCCCACGTAGTGAGCTCTCGTGTTTGGCTACATGTGCGGTCACCATGAACGTGCCTGAGCTTACTCCTTGTCGCAATCACTTGCTGTGTGGCTGTGCACTGACCTGTGCATTGACCAGTGCACTACCTGCCCGGACATGCGCTCACTCGCAGCATAGCCATGGATGCCACCTGCCTAGATGCACAGTCAATCATCCCTCTCACCATGGAACAGGCAGATGGGGAGAAGGCAGGAGAAACCATATGAGAGATTTTTTTTTTTTTTTAGATAATGAGCCAGATGAGATAAATCGAAGATAAGGTTGCCTTCTTAGAATGACCAACTCTTGTAATGAATTTTTAGAGGCGGCCTCTTAGAATGACCATCACTATAGTACTTTTTAGACACAGGAATTTTCACTGGTAGGCGACCACCTCTGATAATCAATAATTAGAAGAATAACAGGAGCATCCATATTCTATCTTCTGCCTCTATAAATGATTAATAGGGGTCGGTTGACCATTTACAGAGGATCTTTTGTGGTAGTGATCAGGGTTGCTTTTTTGCTGTTGGGATCAGAGTTGAGAATGATGTTTTGGGTTAAGGGGAACTTGTAAACTCTGATTCTATCTTACCCACATCATTCAATTCTCTCTTATTGTGTGTTTTAGAGTGAAGAGATTCAACATATTATAACTTAAATGTTGCATCTCAGAAAGTCTCGATCATAAGCTGAGCCTTAGTAGTACTTTATTTATAATCAGAGGCAAAGTTGATACAGCTAGCTTTATTGAATTGTCATGAAATGCATTGATGCATTATAGTGCATCAATGTTTGCAGCAGCAGTCCTTCCCACGGCAGTAAGCACCTTTGTCGTTGCCCACGAAGCCCCTGTGTATGCAACCCAAGTGGCACCTCGAAGCTGAACACTTTAGGTCCTGGTAGCATGTCTCATCGGACGGCGGTGGTGGAGTCGGTTTGCAGCCGCCACCAATGCCTATAAACATGCAAGTAGGCAACATAATATAGACTAAGCAAGATTTTTTGCAAGGGAACATTACAAAAGTCAATGTTGGATACGTAAAAGTCCAAGATCTTACAGTTCCCAGCTTGGCACAATGATGGAGAGGTAGAAGACATGGTTGCGAGAACCAACAACATAAGCATTGTCATGTACACAATCCTCATTTTATTTTACTATCACAGTTCTATTTTGCAGTGTTAGTATGAAGGGAATGATGCGTTCTATCAGCCTTCTGTGGTTGTGTGCGCAAATATATATTGATGGATGGACTGATAGAAGATGGAAGGATTGATAAATTTACTGTTTGACTATCTTGTGCAATAGTATGAGGGTGAGTGAAGGATAAAGAATCAATGTATCCATATCTTCACTAGTAAACACATAAATTAATTGCTTGGTGACTATATCTATATCTATATCTATATCTATATCCAGTGTGTTGGCCCTATGATTTTGAGGACCCTCTGGCGAAGTCAAAGCAAATGCCCCTTTAGACTATTATATATTTTATAATATATTGTAATATAGAAAATGTGCAAATTGGCATATGCCTCTATAGATTTGTCCTAGCCACCTTTAATTTTATGACTTCCAATTGGCGATTTGTAGACACAGGTGCCCAGCGGCGTCTAGTTGTGTGTGATCGCCCATCCCATGGATGGACATGGCATGCCCTGTCATGCCAGCCAGGCTACTTCGGGCTGTGCCTTGGATGGGCCCCTACCACTTTTAGAAACCAAATTTTCCTTGTTGGAAAGAAATCGACTAGGAAATATATGAAATACTGATACAAAATTGTGAAAACTAATGTCCCTGTCGTGTTTAACCTCTACCGACAGGGATGTCTCGGTTATTACTAGTAGTGTGTCATGCTGAGCTCGGCAGCCCAGTTGCCAGTTGGCAATCTCTATACTAGCTAGGCGCACACACTATGCACAACTACTATCTTTTGATTAGTGTTCTGTATTGTACATCTGCGATCGGAACATCCAGCGGCCTTTAGTTACTATCTTTTGATTATGTGGAAAAAAGAGATCTTGACAATTTGTTGGAATGCCAGAAAAAATACCTAGTTAGAACTGATCTTGTTCGGTATAGTTAGAACTGAAATGTTCAGTTGTGAAGCATTTGGCCACCTGTAGGCTGCAGCAGTCAAAGTATTGTTTGCTGATATTAGATTTCAGTCAGGAACTAAAAATCTGCAGTAATCTGCAGGTGATTGTTATCTAATTTCAACAACATATCAGGAGGCTGATGATCTTCGTGTCTATGACATTCTGAATGAGTTCTAGAAAGGTCACAACCACATGGTTGTGGTAGTTAAACGAACATAGGAAGCAAGAGCATCCACTGAAAAGCAAAAGAGCATCCACTGAAAAGCAAAAGAGCACAATTGCAGATTATAAAATAGAACCCAAAGATGCCCATGCTGATGTTATATGCAGTTTTTTGTTGACCAAACAATCTACCATATCAAACTGCTATTGTCAAACATGTTCAGTGCCGACTAGTTTCTTTGTTTTGAAAAAAGAAATTGTTAAGCATTAGATGATTGACTAAAACTAACTTTTTGTAACACACATCATACAATTTACTTTTGCCCAGAGTTCTCATCTACTAGCTATGTTTACATCTTTGACAACCATCCTAGTTATTGTATTTACAATGGCCAGGGTTCTCATTTACTACTAGTCTATAGCGCGCGTTCGCGCGAGATCTGGCGCCCGCAAAGACGAAGAACTACGATAAATGTCTAACACAACAACGCACAACGTTTATATAGACGAGGTTGGTCCATGTCGAAGGGGAACATTGTCTTACCTACGATGAGGGATGGGGCATAATTTGTCGAGTTTCGGTCACACACCGAATTAGCCCAACACAAATATATGGAGATCCTGAAGCTGGGGGACTGCGACTGTGTATCGCTGTTGTGGAATGACACCGGGAAAACAGATTTAGCACTACAACACGTACCATGAGATGTACACTATGAGACCAGTTCATATATTCATATAGAGTAGTCCATGATAAATGGCTGCGACACTTCATTCACAATACCAAACAACCTTTATTAATTGAGCTTAAATGGCAGTGTTGTTTGCAAAAAGAGCGAAAAAGAAAACAATACATATATAGTAAAAGAGGTACGATGTTGAAATGGTAGTGGCAAAAACAATGAATATTTGCTGTTTTTTGTCTAAAGATTGTTTCATCCAATATTGTTCGCTGCACAACACAGTTAGTAAAAAAATGTGTGCATTATGGTTACTGCTTCATCCTCCATCCTGCACAAAAGGCCTATTGTTAAGCATCTCAAAGGCAGTCAATCGGAAGAATCGACTCATTCTATTATCTGTATTACAATTTTTGTCTCAAAGGTGTACTGGGTTGTCATAGTGTTGTATACCTTCCTCTCCATATAACCACAACATAGTGTTGAAGACACCTTGCTTTGCTTCGGTCTTGTTTTTCGACAAAGCAAAACAGCAAGCAGCCCCTTGGTCCTCAGGCAAAGCAAATCTGTCTGCATTCCCTCTGAATTGATATTGAGAGCATCAGTTTCTGAAAAGAAATAATGTGTTGGAAGGAGGAACAATGTTTGCAGTTATTGCAGACGGTGGTTACTATTGCAGCATAGAGTGTAACATCGATTTGCAAGGGCTAAATGCAAGATGATAATTAATATGAAAGCCTTCGATGACCCTATGCAGGGAAAGGTTTTAGCTGAGGTACCTTCAAAAGAACAAACCATTTATGTAAGCCCGTGGTTGTTCTGTCCATCCTGTATATTTGAGAGATTACCCTGTATATTTGGCAAACATTCTAAATGTTAGTGCTGCATTACATATCAATTGCCAAAATATGTATCTAAAAAAAAGCTTTAAACAGGAATTTGTAAAAGCTTATTCTCAAATTTCTACAACTGGTTGCTAGAAGGTATAAAGACGCCATCAATATACAAAAGGTGATGAATTCGTTACAGAAAAAAATGTGCCATTTAGTTAAGATCATTGCCCTGTATACACATGGAAAAGAAATAAGTGGCGCTGGGAAGAGTTATGTATCCTCTTAAAATTTAATTAAATGGTTTCGTTTTTTTTAGATTTGTAGAATGAATCTGCACACAGCTGCGATTACCCAATGGAAGGATGAATTTGTTGTGAGGAAATTTTAATGTTTATGATACTGTGCTAATAGATAAGCAAATTTTTTTTTCTTCGAATTTTGATGGCTCCATAAATGAGAACATGCATATTCTGCGATCTGATTGGACAGTTGTAAAAAGGGTACTATAGAAAGAACAGTAAGATGAGTCTATGGCGGACATGACGGTGATCTACGGAATTAAGGGTTATGTATAGATTCGTCCAAAGCCGGAATTGGCACATGTGCAACAGAAGATAATACCGTTTAATATTTATTCGAAACAATGTCCAGTGTAAGAGGAAGACAAATGTTTTTTTTTTTTTTTTTAATGATAAAACAATGCATTCCATGTTTGAGAAAACTATGTTCAATGAGAATGCGGCAATATGGATATGGGGAATATTTGAATCTAATACCTCGCCATTTTACAATTTGGAAGAAAGATACCTTATGACTGTAGGAATCAGCTATATATTACTATTTAATTATGGTGATACATGGAAGCAAAAGATTATCAATGAAATAACTACAACAATGTATGAGGTAATCACAAAGGATCTCAATCAAGTAACTGGAGCTAGAATGCGTACCCATTTGTTTGTGCAGATTGATGTGTAGTACATAGCACACTCCTCACACTGAGGAGCAACCTCCCCATTTGCAGATGCACATCTGTCATAAATTTGTAATCAGTTAGAATTGAAAGCTGAAAGGACCCATATTATTTTTCTGAAAGAAGCTTTGCATTGTCAGCATACTGCCAAGATTAGGTGATCATGTTGACAATGGCCAAGAAACAGACTGTTAGAGATGAAGCTTCCATATTTATACATTCTGATGGAATCATAAAGCCTGTTAAATATGAGTGAGACTGTGGTATGCAATGGTGTAACAGGATGGTATAATTATATGTAGCATAAGAGCGGTATTATGTAGAGGCAAATCGTCGAGCACGTTGTGTGCATGATCGCTGAGTGATCTATACTTGAGCAGAAGATGGAACTGGCCTTACCCACGGGCCATGGCAAGCGGCAGTGGAGTTGAATGAGACAGGAAGAGGTACCGGGGCCGGAGTAGAACGGCAAGCGGCAGCGGAGTTGGCGAGCTTCACGGGTCTCCCCGCTGTGGTAGGAATCGACATCCAGGTCGGCTTCGGTCGGTGCAGTGCCGCTGTCGGCGTCGTCGAGGGCGGAGCGACGATGGCCTGCTGCGCCGGTGGCCCGCCGTGCCGAAGACCTGCACGGGAGGAGGGAAGAGGAGGTGGGGGAAGAGGTGGCGGCGTCGCGGTTTAGCGGCCTCGACAGGAGGGGAAGCGCAGCCAGAGGTGAGGCGGCGCTGCTGGAGGCGGTGCGGTGGCGGCGGGCGGGAGCGGATCTGCGCGGGAGGAAGGAAGAGGAGGTGGGGAAGAGGTGGCGGCGTCGGCGTCGGCGTGGGAGCAGGGGAGGAGATGTGGCGTTGCGTTTCTGGAAGGTGGACACGGCGGTACCTGCTTCCTCTCTGTATCCACGCCTGGGGCCGCCATGCCGTGCCGGATCCACTCGTGCTGGAGGTCGCTGCAACGGCACGTCAAAGGTCGTGCTCGCCCGTGCCGTCGGCGCGACAGCGCCGGGTGCGGCGCTTGCGGTCCGGCGCCGCGCGGTCTCTCGCGCCACCGCGAGCGGCCGCCCTAGCCCGGGGCTTAGGCCTCCACGCCTGCTGGACCGCCGCGTTGGGTCCCTCGCGCCGCCACGACCGGTTGCCATAGCGGGGCTGCTCGGGTCTCCGCCCCGCGGTGCGCGCTTCGTCGGGCCACTGCGCCCGGGCCCCCTCGCCGCCCAAGCCGGCTGCTCGCCCCGAGTCACCGCGCCCTCACCTCGCTGCGCTCGCACCCACCGGGGCCTGCTCGCCTAGGTTGCGGCACCCATGGCACCAGTGCCGTGGGCGCCCTCGCCCCACGAGGCTCGCCCGCCCTAGCGCCGCCAGAGAAGGAAAAGGGAGGAGGAGCAGGTGTGGATTCATGACAGCTCGGGTTTGGAGGACCCCGCGGGTGCCCAGTGAGCTCCCCACGCCGCCCGGCCCATACCGCTCCGCGGCGAAAAGACGCGAAATGCGCCACCGCTGCGGTAGGCCCTGCATATGAGCCAACCAGCACTTTCGGCAAATACGCCGTGCCGACCAACGAGCGCCACGGCGAAGATCGCGTGTCTGACGCCGCAGACGCCCGACGGGCAAACTCCTGTTCACGGGCCCGCGGTCAGCGCGCTCCGTCCACCGATCAAGATCGCAGCGGCCAAAATTTTTTTTGGCCACCGTGGCCACGCTTCGGGGCCCGTCTTGGCCTGGTCGCCTCATCTTTTTAAAAATCTATGTTTACATCTTTGACGACCATCCTAGTTACTGTAGGGACAAGACACAAGTCCTATCTCTCTTTTGGAACTAGACATCTTCAGATGCCAAAGTTTACAATTTCAAAGCAAACCTTAACAGAGCAATTCAGTTCAGTGAAAGCTTACAATTTCAACTTAATGGTATTCTGGTACAAGTCCGTACTAGTGATGTGACCACCATTCATAATGGCATTATGTCAACCTAAGCTTACAATTTCATTGAACTAAAATGGCCAAGATTTACATGTGCGGGGAGCAGTGAGTCGCCGGGGCAGGGGGGGCGGTAAAAGCTCTACCACATGACCTGTGAGGTGTCGTCCTGGTCCCTCATCACCTGGTTCTCAAGGAGCACTACGGCGGCGGCGACCCGGCCCCACCATTGGCGAACACAAGAGGGTACACGCGGACTCCGAGATGCACAAGCTGCCGCGAAGACCTACACCGTCACAGCGGAGAGGTCCTGGAGATTCCTGCGAAGGGGAGGACGGTGTCCATCGCCAAAGCAGCGGCGACAACCAGGAGGACGAAGTGGAAGGTGCGCGGCACGCAGCAACGAGGCCCCGACTGGGAGCATCCACGCATCCATTGTTGGGCGGAGCCGTGGCACCTGGCGGGCGTACCCAGAGCGCTTGGCTGGCTTGTTGTCGGCCGTTGTCGGTGGCAGATGCGTGCCTGGCTGGCTTTCCGACAGTCGTCACCCGATGGAGAAGCAGGAAGGGGACAGAGAGGTGGGACGCACAAATCAGAGGGGATAGGAGGAGCCTATTTTGGGGGCCTGAGACTATAATTATAGGGGCATGAAAAATCGTGGTTCCATTTAGGGGGTCCACTAGAGTTGGGTTTTTGCTCAAACTACCGAGCGGCCCCTGCCGTCAAATCTACCGGCGGGGTTCTTTGGTGCTCGGTAGAATATGGTCACTCTACCGAGGGCCGGTTCCTTGGCGCTCGGTACAATGACCTTTTTTTTTGCTGATTTTCAATCTACCTAGACAAACACAATCTAAAAAGTGCATAATTTAAAACAAGTCACTGATACGAGTTCACTACAACTTCACTACAAGTTCATAATTTAAAACAAGTCACTTACATAATTTAAAGTGCATAATTTAAAGTACTACAACTTCACTACAAGTTCATCGCTGCCGGCTTTCTAGCCAAAATTGAGTGAAGTGTAGGTCACCGATTTTTAATGCACAGATCTCCCAAATATAGACCAACGCTCTCACCTTTGCTTCACATCTACGACGACATGGTCTACTGAGGACGGTTAACCGCGCTGGGCGTAAGGTTGGATCTCCAATCTTACGGGCAGCCACCTTTGCCTGATATCCATCTGTAGTGCGCGTTGGTATTTGATTAGCCCATGTCCAAACATAACCCAATCGAGACATTGTTTGGGTAAGAATGGATGCATAACTACAACCGGCGTAGGTTAAGTCATACAGTTGAACCTGTAATTATTGGGAAAAAATATGAGAACATCTCTAAAGTACCACATCTATTCTAGGTATAAGCGTGACAAATTAACATATCGAGCTTACCACATCATTTTGGTTCCTCCGAGCCCGGTTTGCGACAAATCCGCAACATCTTCAAGCATGTTCCTACTTTTAGTCACATCAACAAAGCGTAGAATGTTGGCGAGTGTACCCATGTTCTTGAAGCTTCGTCACACATCCCATGACAAAGATGTTTTTGTGTAACCAACGGCCGCTCACATGCGACTTTGATCCAACCGCCGAGATGTTTATAGGATTTGCACCTCTCCTTCTAGGGCGATGGAAAAGCTAATTTGACATTGAATTTGTTGTCCCAATTCACTATGAAGATGATGTGAGTGTTGGACGACAACTTCATGAACACCAAAGTACGAGAGAGTGTGTTTAAGCCAAGTGATTTGGTCAATTGGTCGCAATAGTTTTAAAATTCATATAAATGGGAAATATACATGTACAAAAATATTTGACAAATGAATTATACAAATACTTACTATTATTCGAACATTTACCGTTATGGTGGGCGAGATCTCCAATCATAGTCAAATCCCTGGGTCGTTAGATGGCCATAAAAACCTCGACTTACGGAGGTGGAAGATTACGTCCGGCCATCTACAAATATTTTTGGAGACTTAATAAAAATATATAGTATAATCTGGCCCAAGCAGTTTTGTGCACCAAAAAAGAAGGCCAATCATTTTGAAATCCTCACAAACAAATATATGCAGAGATCCATAATAGAACATGTTTAAGCACCAAAAGAAGGCCAAACATTTTCACCTATGTTTCTTAGGGGTACATATGAAAATCAAACAAAAACAAAAAAAACATATAAATAAAATACTACCATCATCATGATGAACCCTCCAAAATATATAACAACTACAACAACATGCTACAAAAAATAACCTTATCTAATTATTATTGAGAAATCATAAAAATGTAACTTAAAAAAATTATAGCAATGTATACCTTAATGCTGATCGGGCGGAGGTGGCCGGCGTCGGGCGGAGAGGTGGCCGGCGTTGGTGAGGGTGGTGGTGGTGGCGGTGGTTGGTGGGGGCCGGCCGGGCGGGTGGCGGCGGGCGGTGGTGGCGGTGGTTGGTGGGAGTGGCGGTGGTTGGGGGAGTGGCGGCCGGGTGAGTCGGCCGGGAGGGGTGGGGCCGTGGGGGGTGAGTGCGGCCGGCGGTGGCGGCCCAGTGGTGGCCCATCGCCGAGACCGGCCGGGTGGCGGCAGGCGGAAGAAGTGTCGAGAGAGGGGAGGGATTGGGGAAGAAGGCGGATAGTCGAGAGGTAGGGCCTCTACCGGGGGTTCAAATCGGGCCCCTCGGTAAACCTTTTAAAAAATTTTATCACCAAATTTCGAAATGAAATGCTAAAATTCAAAATTTACAGGATTGTACCGAGGGCTTCACCAAGTGACCCTAGGTAGAGATAGTTTCAGGGGCTCAACTTACGCTCTCGGTAAAATAAATTTTTTTTTCGAATTTGGAGTCCAATTTTTTCTATGTCTTTCACACATTGCCTATTATTTCCTATCCAATTGTGACATTTTTTAAAAACAATTTACTATATATTTTGATTTTATTGCTTTGAATTTAATTTTTTCTTTATAAGCCAAATTTAAAAGCGTAAGACATTCGAATATAGGGGAACATGAAAGGAAAAATGGTATTCATATTCCCGAATGTAATGTGAGGCCTAATTAGAGGATTGACCCAAAACTTTGCACATCTCCTAAAACAGAACATGACCATTCACTTTCATTGGGTGAATAGTTTTAAATTATATAAAATGCAAAGCGAAGTTGAAAAATCATGAAACTTGTTGAGTTGTCGCGAAATCATATATGGAGGCTATAAAAAAAATTTGGGAATGTTTCGTAAAGGTTGGTTCATAGAATGGCCAAAACCCAAGACAACACCACATAAGTTCTATTATCACATGTGTTATATGACTGAAGTTTCAACCATCGGCGACACCAACGTCAACGAAACCTTCCCAAATTTTTTTAAGTAGTCTCCACATATGATTTCATGACTAATCAACAAGTTTCACGATTTTTCAACCTCGTTTTGCAATTACTATAATTTTAAAACCATTCGATCGCGAGTGAATGGTCATGTTCCGTTAAGGAGATGTTCAAAGTTTTGGGGATACCTACGCATGAGGCCTAACATTGCACTCACGAATATGAATATAATTTTTTTGTTCATGTCTCCACTCTATTCGAATGGTTTCCAGTTCAAATTTGGTTAATAAATGAAAAATCAATTAAAAGAAAGAAACTCAAAATATATAATAAATAGTTACGAAAAAAATATGAAATTTGAACATGACCTAGGAGACATTGTTTAAACCACACACAAACATTTGGATCCAAAATTAAAAAAAAAAAGATATGTTCACCGGCGGGTGTTGGGCTCTCGGTACAGTGTCGCCTACCGAGCGCCCTCAGAATCCGCCCTCGGTGAATTCCTACCGAAAGTGCCCCAAGAGCGAGACCCTCGGTAGAACAAACCCTCGGTAAAAGACCTAACCCGAGAACGCCGGGTCCTATATCTTATCCATTCCACCCGCCGGTCCTATCTTATCCATTCCACCCCACCTCCCGCCCCAACCCTCGCATCTTATCCACTCACTCTCACTACCTCCCCCACCTCCTCCACCCTCCTCTTCCCCTACCTCCGCCGTCAATCCGGCCGTGCGCGCGCCACCTCCGCCAAGACGCTCCGTAGTCTGCGCACGCGCCACCTCGCGCTCACGCTGGCCAGCGCTTCCTACTCGCGGGCCGTGCTGATCTCGCTGCCCGGCGCTTCCTGCGCGCGCCGCCGTCCCTCGCCACGGCCGGTCTCGCCACCTCCCGCCGCGCTCCGGCCGTGTCTTGCGCGCCACCACTCGCTCGTGGCCCGCCCCTCGCGCTACTGCGCGGGCCCGGTTGCATCCTCGCCCCCGGCGCTTCCTAGCGCCGGGCCGTGCCGTCGCCCCATCATCGCCGCCCGAGCGCTTCCTCTCACGCTGGGCCGGCCGCCGTCCTCGCCTCGCCGGTCTCGCCGGGCCGGCCACCCTCACCCCGCCGCGCCTTCCTCGCCCACCCGCGGCGGCCATGCTCGCGCAAGGGAGGTAGGGGAGGAGGAGGGTGGAGGAGGGAAGCGAGGGGGAAGAGGAGGAGGGACGAGTTGGGAAGGAGGGGACGAGGAGCGTGAAGGCAACGAGGAGGACCGTGCCTTGCGCGACCACACCCCCCGGCGCAAGAAGGCAACGAGGAGGAGGGCCGGGTGCCTGCCCGCGACCACCCCCAATTTGCGGCAACGAGGAGGACCGTGCCCCGATCCGCGCAAAGGTGAGGTATTTGGCTACCACTAGTTGTGGTCGAAAGTGGTCGTGATGGTTGTGGTCGTGATCGAGCAAAGGTCGTGATGGTGGAGTGGTCATAATACTTGTGGTCGAAATTTTGACCTTTTATATATGCCTATGATGCTTTACAATGCCTAGTGAGAGACCATGCATGCTAGGACCTTTTATGTTCTCATGCTCGTCATCGAACCATGTGATACATCCATGCCTAGCAACTCGTTGTCCACCTCGATGACCCGATGGCTAGGGCCGGATGTGTCACATGGTTTCATGGCGACCATGAACTATGTTATTGTCCTTATGCTCCAAGTTCAAATATTAAAGAAAAAGGGCATTTAATACCGAGGCTATGCTTATATATCGTTCCTATGATGCTATTGGTTACGAAATGCTTACATTTTATGACCGTGATGTTAGTGCCATGAATCGAATGCATTATCTTTATTATCTCATGGTGGTCATCAAATCGTGACTCCGCGTCCATTCCCGAGGCAATGATGGAGTCGGTTCGCCTGCCTCCCTCATAGCCGGGAATGGATCGAGTCACGGTTCCATGGCTACCATGAAATTGCTTTGGCGGCAAAGAGGTTTATCAATGTGCACCTATGACTAAGTCCCTTTATGCAATGGTGGCCTTTGTGATGCAAAAGTTTTTTTTTGCTCAACGAGAAGAACATCTTTGCTCGCACTTTTCTCCATGATCCTCGCTTGTTCATGTTCGAGAGCATCAATAGGAAGTGCGGAGTGGCATGTTCTTTTTAGCGTGCTATGATACAAACCTACTTGAAAAGCGAGGCTACCTCCTTTTTCTTGCCACACCTATGGAAGCTTTGCTCTTATATATTTTCATTCTTCGTTGTTCTCCTATCTCATTTTGGTCTTATATATCGGTTCGGAATGCAATGATGCCTTATTTTATGATTTGTGATGTTAGTGCCATGAATCGAAATTGCATTATCGTTATTACCTCATGGTGGTCATCAAACCGTGACTTGCATCCATACCCAAGCAATAATGGAGTCGAGTTCCATGGCTCCTTGATAGTGGTGGTATGGATGCGATCCACGGTTCCATGACTACCTTGAAATTGCTTTGGCGGCAAGGATGATCGGTGTGCACCTATGGTAGAGTCCCTTTATGTAACTATGTTATTTTTAGCGACCTATGATCTATTTTCATTACTCGTTGTTCTCCTATCTCATTTTGGACTTGGCCTCGTGATGCAAAGCTTATGCTTGCTGCTCAACAAAAAGAACATCGAGCTACGAACTTTCTCCATGATCCTCACTTGTTCATGTTCGAGCATCAAGGGGAGGTTCGGGGCTCGATGCTCTTTTTTAGTAGAAGGCTACACTATCTTATCTTTGAGGCCCCATCTATATTACCTCATATTTGTTCTCAAACCGTGACTAACATTTGCCTCTACTCACTACAAGAATACCGATTTTTTATGACAAAATGACCTCGTGACGGCGTCCAAAACCGTCATATAAAGTAGCATAATATGACGAAAATCCATATGTCGTCACAAATATCTAGCAAAGATGACTATTTGTGACGGAGGCGATTTTGGTCGTCACATAAGATGCTATATATGACGCTTTCGTTTTTCGATGTCACAAAGTTTGGTCACAAAATGTGATTTCATAGGAGCCCGGTGGCCGGTGAGTATTTGTGACTAAAAAATGATGTTTTTGTGACGTGATCAAAGATTGACCCAACGTTAATAAGCCCGCACCAGGTGGACCCGGCCGCTACTGTTGACCCACTCCATTTTCGCATCTCCCCAACTCAATTTTTCGCCGCGGCGGCGGCGGCGTCTGGCGTCGTCTGGCGGCTGAGCACGGCGGGCTGCAGGGCGGAGCAAACTCCCCTTCTCCCCCAGCCGACGGTGCGCAATCACCCGGGCGGAGGTGGCGCGGGATCCACGCAAGGCCGGCGGGGGGAGCGTGGATCTACTGTCACCCGGCGGCGACTCCATGTCCTCCTCCTCACACTCCCAAGGTGCTCATGGTGACCCGGTGGCCGCCTCACCCCTCCCCCGTCCCCTCGATTTGCTCTGCGGTGGCGCCCTCGACCCCCTCCCCGTCCCCCTCGATTTGTTACGCGGTGGCGCCCTCATCCCCGTTCCCCTTTGGATTGCCATAACAACAATCTTAATCATCCCTTTTTTTCCAATCGGGGCTCATGTCACGGGCCTCGTGTAACATCCCGAGTTTCCACGAAGGGAAAATACCTGAAATTAAATAATAATGTGAAAGTACCACAATATAACTCCATCACATTATTATTTACGATTAATATCATAGTCAAGCTTAGCACAAATACAAGAATACAAGATTATACAACTCTCGGGGACTCACCTATTACACAATTAACCTAACGGAAGCGTAACTCGGGATCTCGGGGTAGGCGTAGCACGTGTCGGGCGAGTGAAGGCTCCTCCTTCACGGGTTTTATCGAGTCGGCGTAGAGATTGGCGGAATCAATCATCTTCTTCAAATCCAAGCTTGGCGTAGGCACGAAACCATCTAATCCTCCAAGTAGCCGAAGTTCACCTTGCAAACTAAAAATGACTTTTCGGTACAATGAGTACTCGGCTATTTCCCCACCCTATGCTTTGCTTTGCTTTGTGGTGCTTTGTGGAATGCAAAGGATATATCAAGAGGCCTATATTTGGTCACGTAGTTTCCTATGCAAGCATCAAATTATATAAATAAACAAGTTTTAATTACCATTCCCAAAGATCACACCAACCCCGGTGTAATGCCCAAACCAACATCATATCAAAGCTCGGATCCATTCCCATAACACATCTCATAGCTCACACCGGCGCTCGGCGACGACCCTTCAACTCCTTACGCTTTTGCCTAATCGGCTCACGGCCCCTCGGGGCTCTCGGTAGTAACCCCAAACCACACTCAACTTGGGATGAGAAGAGAAAACACCCTCACTACTCGGAGAGAGAAGTACCCAGGAAAAACCTAGCCAAAAGACCGATGCGGTAGGGGTAGTCCAGGCAAAAAGGCCTACGCAAACCCTAAGTAGTCGAGGTCTAGACGGGTCCTAGCCCGAAGGCCGGACTATACGTATAGATTTACAACTCTGCGGGCGTGTACTCAAGACCACACCGGACGCCATCATCGGCATAGGCAAGTGCCTAGGGCGACATACGGAGACCACCTAGTCGACGATGCCACCTTACCACTTAGCTGCAGGGAAGCTCAGAGTACCACCGTCGCACCGAGGCCGTGAGAACGGCGTATCGAGCACTCCCGCGGCTCAAGATCACCCCCTCCGTCTCGGCGGGATGGAGGCACTCGGGGCTGTATCCACTGCTATAACACTAACCGCTACCACCTAGTAAGTATGGCATCATCCAAGTAGATGGGGCAATCCGCAACCCGCCCCATACGTAAGGCGTGAGGTGAGCACCAAATTTCCCAGATCCTTAGTCCTCGAAGATACAAGTCCTTAAGTAGGACCAGGCAAGACATCTTCCAAACTCCATCTCCCGGCCTTCGTCCCGTCACAAGAGTCGGCCCAAGGTATCCCATCCGTACAAAGTTACCCACCACAGGTAGGACTAGGTAGGAGAGGCCCGTAAGCACTCTCCCCGGCAAGACTTGTCTCAGCGACTCGTCGTATCCTGCCTGGTCGACACAACCCTCACCACACACCCAAGGCATACACGGAATCTCACTCACCACATGACCTCAGGTCACCGGGCACCAAAGTCGCCCACAAACATACTCAACGCCCGGCTCATATATCCCGGATCATATAAATAACACGTAAGTGAGATATAGCACCGATAGCGGCAAGATATAATAAAGCGCGTCGCTAAATCTATCAGCGGGTATGCAGGTGATGGGTTGCGACAAGGTAAAGGCTTCACAAGCATTCTACTCATGCAATCCTAGCATATAGCATGGCAACATAAAGTAAAGCGCTAGCAATCTATCATGGCATGCGTAATAGGATCTACGAGGTGGGTGGGAAATTAGCACCTCAACGATCGTCGACAAGTCCTCCTCGACTCGAGTCATCCTCCTCGAGTAGCTCCTCCTCCATCAAGCTCCGGTCCAAGCTAACCTCGAAGAATCTACCTCGCGATACTACACGCGACAAGAGAGCAATCAATCAAAATAAAGGCGACGGGACTTAAAAAGGACTATGACACCCGAAGGAACACAAAAGAGAACGGCTAAGCCCCTCTCGGCGTATATCCGATCCTTGGACTAAGAAAGGGGTGGTTGTTTGCTAGGTACGAGCCCAAGTCGTTGCCAAGCTCAGTATTTCACGTCGACGAGTCGACCTATACGGCTCGGGGTAAATGGCATGGACTCTAGCTCATCCTAAGCGAGACATAACCATTTGCTCACTAACTTTCGATTCAAACGTTATTAAATTAACGGAATCGAAAGGAAGGCAAAAGCGATTCGATCTCCCCTAATCCGAACGCCATTATAATTGACGAAAATTAAGAGAGGGTGGAACGAGAAAAAGAAGAGAAGGAGCGACACGCAAGAAGCCAAGTGCTTAATCCATTTGCGGGGTACCAAGACCAAGGTGCTTGAATTGCACTAAGAGGGGTCTATTAGGTACAAGCATGCAAGGGTTTAAGCACGAAAAGAAACCAAGGAGAGACGCGGCATTCACACTTCTTTTAACCCACTCGTCATAGCAACGACGGGAATTAAAGGAGTGGAATCAAGATTTGCGATAAACGCCAAGCAAGTGAGGAGCTCAATCAACGCCTTACTAGATCGACGAGGATTGAGGCAAAAGACGAGAAGAAACGGGATCCGCACTCCTTCGACCGGCTCGCCATACAACGGCGATGGTTGGGAGAGAAGAGACACGGTCCAACGATCCAAACCCACTCGTAGGGCACCACGACCGTGCATATAGCGGCACAAGGCTATTCCGGCGGTTCAGAAGCGGTGCGGCCGTCACCGCTAGATCCGATGGAATGCTAAGGTCCATGTGGCACAAGCATACGAGAAGGCAAGGATAAATACTGTGAAAATAAGAAAGTAAAACCCGATGGTCATGGAAGGGCCATGAGTTTTACCTAAGCGAGATTGCATCCGTCGCAACACGAAGGTGGGCTCCTAAGTTGTATCCCACTAAACTTGGTCATGGAAGATTCGACATGTGCGGTTAGAATCCGCGTTGATAATAATATCGATGTCGAGTCCGCAATGACCACGTTTGTGGGACGGGAGGAGGAACTAACATTCGTAGTTCGGCGGGGACAACTAAAGAATGCGAGGAAACGAGTTACGCTCGGTGTCACGACCCACGGCGGGATGAACCCACGACCCGAAACGCTCAAACGAAGTACGATTCCCTCAACCGGCTCGACGCGGGTACCCGGCAAGCAAACACATCACAAATACAAGGCCCAACAAGGCAACGCGACAATGGAGTAGCACCTTTCCTAGCGAGAGAGATAGATAAACAAGACCGGCGCGAAGGCACGGCACAGGCAAGATAGATAGATCAAGATAGATCATAAATGACACAATAGACAAGATAGAACATGATCAAGAACCAAGATGGGTATATATAGATCATTTATATGGCAAATATAAATGTAGATGTATGAACAATGATAGGTAACGAATGTAAATAAAAAGGAGTGTTGACGACGTCCAGGACGGCGCCAACGAGATCCAAGGCCAACCTTGAAGGCAAAGGGCTGCAGCGACGCACTCTGGTTGGCGGCCGGCTAGCTGTGATCCTACGGCTTGCTGCGACTTGGCTTGCTGCTGCTTGCCGGACAAGGCTGCAAGGTCTGGCTGTGATATACAGCCCCAAAGGATGGCACATCAGGCCTCTGCAAGGTGTAGAACAGCGGCACGAAGGCCGATCATCAGGCAAGGTCGTCGATATGGTCATGATTAGAAAAGAAAGGCAAAGCTTTGGTTTTAGGTGCTCACCGCTGAGGTGTTGCTGCTCATGCCGAGCGGTAGGACAGCAGCCTGCTGCTGTTGCTTCCCTTCAGCAAGGATACACAGCGGCACGAAGGCCGGTGTCAGTCAAGGCAACAACAAGATCACAATCAGCGGGTATAGGAAGGCAAAAAGGGCAGGATTTTGGTCACGATGGCTTACCCATGGAGTGCTGCTGCTAGTTGATAGCTAGGTACAGTAGCGCTATGGTTCCTTGGCGTGCACTGCAGGGCGTGGACGTGGCTGGACCAAGGTTCAGCATTGACAGCATGGTTCCCTGCAGCAGCGATCCACCACGGCACAAGGGCCGGTTTCAGATACGGGTAAAGGCAAGGTCAAGTGTGGCAAATAAAAGGGGCAAGGCCTCACGCCATGGCTCACCTGATAGCAGTTGCTATCCTTCGAACAGAGGTTCTGCTGCTGCTCTGCGAGGTGGAAGGCAGCTGCTTACTGCTGGCCGGTTGCTTTCCCCCTACAGCAGTGAAGAAATTCACGGCACGAAGGCCGGACTTAATACGTCGTTGGCAAGGCAGAGAAAATAGGGGGCTTTGGTCCTGGGAGCTCACCGGTCCTTGGTGTCCAGCAAGGTCGACGTTCCATGGCAGTGGTATGGTTGTGCTCCCTCGCTGCACAAAGATGAAGGTGGTCATGGGCAACGATGTGCACAGGCACCTGCAAGGCAAAGGGCTCACGTGGTTCCCTGCAGCAGAGAGCATGGCACAAGTGTGGGTCTCCGGTGTGTACATCAACATGGAGAGAAGAAAAGGTAGAAGCTTTGGGCAAGGGGCTCACCAGCTGCTGCTGTTGTCCTGGGCAGCGGCTTGGCAAGGTGGTGGCCACGACGTCACGACGCGGCTGCAGAGAGCAGGGCGTCGACGTTGGGTGCTCAGGCCCGGCGTCGAACACCTGGTGGGGGGTCGGCTCGCGGACGCGGGAACGGAGGCAGGGGCGAGGTGGAGCGCCTGGACAGGGTCGCGGTCACGGTCGGCTTCAGGGGCAACCGGCATGGCACCACAGTGCCTGGTTCTTGGCGATGGCAACTAGAGATGGCAGGCCCTTCCTGTGACAGCGCAGAGCATGGCACAAGGGCCAGATATCAGGCGACAGCAAGTTCACAGAGAGGAACGGTCAAGGTCGGGGCTTGGCTGGTGCTTACCGGCGGCGGTCGGCGGTCGGCAGCAAGATGGGTGCACCTGCTGTGGTGCTCGTCGGCGTGGACGACGAGGACGCGGGCAGCAGGGTGGCCGGAGTCGACGGTGCTTGCGTTCCAGCTCGGCAGCACGAGGTGCTCGGCGTGCTGCTCAGGCACGGCGTCGAACACCTGGTGGGCGGCCGGCTCGTCAAGGCGCGGGGCTCGATGGCGAGGCCGGCAGCTGCTGCTTCCCGGCGAGGCTGGTCGTGGCGAGCTCGGAGACGAGGCTGGCGTGGACCGGGTCACGGGTCGTCGCGGCAGCGTGCGCGCTCCGTGTACGACGACGCGGTCGCGGCGAGGAGGAACGCGGCCGGCTCGTGCGCGAGAACGAAGTCGCGCTGCTTGGACTCGGCGAGGCCGCTGCTCTTTGCCGCGGCGAGGACGGCTCGGGGGGCAGCGTGGGCTCGGCAAGGAGGAGAGCAGGGAAGAAGAGTGGCGGCGGCGGCAGGCTGGTGAACAGCCGAGGGCGGCGGCTGCTCCTCTTTATAGCGCGGCGGCCTAGGGTTCGGTCCGGCCGTCCCGGTGTCCGTGCCGTCTGATGTGACGGCCGGGACACGCGGCAATCGATCCGGGCGCCTGTACGGACGTCGAGGCATGGGAGCACGCGCTGCGCGCGGTCCGGGCGGCGGCGGCATCGTGTCTGGGAGCCGGGGCGGGTGTCTCGCCCTAGGGTTCAGGAGGGGCAGCGGTGGCTTGGGCTAATGGGCCAGCGCAAGAGCGGACGTGGGCTTGCTGCTGCTGGGCTGCTGCTGGCGTTCGTGGGCCAAGGCGAGGAAGGCGAGCTGGGCCTGCAGCTTGCTGCTGCCTGCAGGCTGTTTAGGGAGAGAAAGAAGGGATGGCTGGTTTGAATAGAAAAGAATGAGGCTCTCTCCTTTCTAAATTGCCCGAAACGATTCCAAGGTAAAGAGATTTAAATTCGGGATGTGATATGAATTCAACAAGGAATTGAGACCAAATCAAAATATGAATTTGGTAAGTAACTCCTCCGAGAGTTTGAAATGCATTGCCGAGAAAAAGTGATCGAGAGGAGTTGGGATTTATTTTAGGAGGAGCTCAATAAATAAATAAAAAGGAAAGAAGTTTCCCTTTTATATTGTGACAAGAATTAAAGGGAGATTCAAATGAAATTTGATACGAGCTCGAGAAGGGTTTGAAATAATTTCACAAAAGATATTTGGCGGAATTTTCACCAAGGACAATGAGAAGGTTGCCACGAATTTGTGATTCTAATCCATCGAACTTGATTAGATCCAAACGAGGTTGAGAGAGGAGCATCTAGCTGTCGCCAACACGATTTGGAAGGAGATCCGATAAACCAAAAGGGGTTGAGTCCGCTATGGCTTGGCATAGTTGGCGTTGGCTAGTCGTGGTCTCTATTGGGTGGCCGCAACGTAGAATATGGGCTACCGTTGATCAGGCGTGGTAAGGCAGCTAGGGCTGGTCAGACAGGGTTACATGGGACTATGGCTAGCCGGGCGAGACTACGAGTGGCTAGGAGGTAGATCCGACGGTTGGTCGAGTCGAGAATGTTGGCATGGCTCATCTTCATGCTGATAGTTGATGTAGCGCTGTTGCGGTCTCCGGGGTTCATGAGAGAAGGGGAAAGATATGGAGAGGATATCCCTTTTAAGATCCGAGAAATACGAGGGCGGTTCCAGAGAAGATTTGGAAGAGCTTCGAGAAGATGTGGGAAGCTTACGATGAGATACAAGAATGAAGGAGGGAGTTAGGAATGATTTGAGTTGAGGCATTAGATGCCTCCAAAAATTATTAGAGAATTTTTGGAGGAAGATAAAATAAAGTGCTACGGATTTGTGCTCTCAACACAAAACCTAACTCATCTACAAAGCTCCCGACAAACTCACCAAGCAAACAATTCTATATGAATGCAACGTTTTACTAGTAGGTCCACTTATGTTTGACCTAGCAACTACATGATTCAAGCATTGCAGGAAAAATTTTAAAAAGTTCGTAATTTTGGCTTCCCAAAAATCCGGGTTGTTACACCTCGTCATCTAGCGCTCGCACTCGGCGATCAAGCGCAGCTAAGGTTGCCTTGCACCCTACTCCCCTTCTTTGTTGTTCAGCGACCCCTCCGCCCACTTCTTTGTTGAAGAAGAGGCCGCCCGATGATGGCACCGGGTTGCCGTTGATAATCTGCCGGATTGCAAGGGGCGTTAGGGTGTTTCTTTGCCATCATCACGAACCCTCGGCTGCAACGGGGGAAGGAGATATTTCAAATGTCCCAGAAGACCTATCGAAATGTTAGTGCAATGGCTAGCTAATTTTGCATATATTTCCTAAATTTCATTCTTGTTTGTTTAAATTTCATTGCTTGTGGTTGTAATTTGTATGCAGGGGACATGTAATAGGTATTGGTTTGAGGAAGAATATGTTGTGTACCTTCATGATAATGGTTATCTGCCGGCACCTTCATCAACCATTGTAGCAGCTTCGACAACAGAAGTGCCTAAGCTTGTGGGAAAAATTGATACCTTGGAGGACACTGTGAACAAGGTGAAGGAAATGGTTGCCAAAAACAGGGAAGGCATGGGGACCTGCATTTGTCTTGTGTGTGGCTGTGTGAATGTAACATTGTTCCTGGTGTTTGCCATCTCCTTCATTGTAGCTGTAGTGATGAAGTAGGCAATGAAATCCGGTGAAGTAGGTTACGTGTTGATGTATGTTGCAAAAGAAAGTTGGTCTAGGCTTTTGAGCGATTGCTTGAACAATGCAATGCGTGTAGTTGGTCTTGGCTTTTGAAATGTATGAACAATCCGGTGCTTTATGAAGCAATGCAATCACGGTGCTTTATGAAACAATGCAATTTGGTTCTTTTTTCAAGCAATGCATGTGAATGAAATCTAGATATACATTTTGTGACGAGAATATGTACATTTCATGACAAGTTACGAACATAACATGACATATCATGTGTCATGAAAACAGAGAAATCTGGGAACTATAACTTGCATGATTTAAATGAAAACCGGATAGCTTGCATCATTTGATGAAATCAAGGCCTTTGTAACTTGCACCACACATCAAGTTCAAGTATCAAACTAAAAAACAGAATAAGGTCTTACAGTTTAACAATTCGGACACAAATGTAGTAGCATAATTGTAATACAACAAAATCAAATTGCGCGAAAAGTTCATGGTTCACAAATCTGCGCAAATGCAAAAGGTCGATCAACATCACTTTGTCTTCTCCTCGGCATCGCCTTCTTACGGACTATGGTACTCAAGGTAGGTTTCATCTTCATCTTCATCTTCATCTTCATCATCGCCGCCGCTTGATCACCTTGAGCTGCAACTTTTTGTCGACGGATGCTTTCGACAAGGTCTCTACTAACAAAGGGCTGGTTCATTTTCCATGTGGACCAAATTCAAATCGGGGATCGATGTGCGCCCACCGCACCATGTGTCGATGAAATGTGGTCCTCTTGGTATGCCTCTGTAGATCTCATCCGTCCTTGTTCATCGGTTGGTTTGTGTCTTTACGGCTCTTCAACATCGAATATATGCCGGTGACCAAATTCTTGTACCACTTTCGCCAACTTGGAGCTAACTTTGTATCTTCCAAGAGAAAAAAATTTGTGAAGCATCTGTTGCTAAAATAAAAGGATCATTCTTATACCATCGGCCTTGGATGTTTATGCTCTTGTAGTAACCATCATCTTTCACCCCGTTTGCTTTTCCCTCAAGATTGTACCATTCACACCGCAATAAGATAACAGTTCTATGGCCATTGTTGTTGTTTCTTGTAAGTCAACTGAATAATGTCTCGATTTTCCCATAGAAGTCAATTATCTTACCCTCGGTGTGTTCACCTTGAGATTTGATGGCGGAGTTACGTGTCTTCCTGTTTTCATCATCGACCTACGATTGTGGAACCGCACACCATTGATTACACAACCTATTATGCGAACGCGCGCTCGCCCGATCCGGCCGGCATGCTAGTGAGTACGGTCTTCATCAACGGTGTTGCGCCTTCGTTTTTCAATTTGGTGATCTGCAGGTTCAAAACATTCGAGAATAAGTGACTTTCAAAATATACATCTTTCTTTGCTGCTCGTAATTTATGAAGCCATGTTGGACACACATGATCCTCAAACCATGCGGCGAAATTTCTTGACATCATGGTTTGGAACATTATCGACCTCTTGTCCTTCTAATTCTTCCATATACATCTTTGCAAATGAATAAAAATAATTAGGGAACCTACTAGTATTGAATAAGATTGATGAAATGAAATGACGGAACTACACTCACCTTACGTACTCTTGAACCTCTTCGCGGTTATTTAGAACAAAGTAAACCATGGAGTCAAAGTCTTTGTCTTCGTAATGTAGATTTGAAGCACCCAATAGGTTAATTCCATGCTCAAAAATAGAGTAACCATTGGGTGAGATGTTACGTCCCTCCATCTAAGTTTCTTTTCGGACCTAGTGAACCTACTAATGATGTCATCGAAATATGTGGAGCACTTGGGTCATACACTCATAGGCTATGTATGCCTCTGCAATAGATCCTTCAGGGTCTTGCTTTGTTGCGCGTAAAAAACGCTTAAATGTTCCCAATCTTCTCTCAATGGGGTACATCCATCCATACTTTGCACCGGTCCCCTAAGGAGTGCCTCATCGGGTAAAGTGTATTGCTAGGTGAACCATAACATCGAAGAATCTTTGGAGGATAAATTTTCTCTAGCTTGCAAATGATAAGCACAATATCTTCCTTCATCCATTTGTAGTGTATCAACCTTTATAGTTTTTTGAGCAAAGTTGCCTAAAAACCTGCCTAATTCAACAATGACTTCATATAGGTCTTTGCGCACCAAACCACGAAAGAGCAAGCGGGTAGAATACGCTGCAGTAGTATATGATAGTCATGTGTTTTCGAGGCCACTAATTGATCCCCGCCCCCTCCAAATTGACACATCTTGATATATTGGAGGCATAGCCATCTGGAAACTTAACATTGCTCGATATTGCAAGAACTTTTTCCTATCTTACGGCTTTAGAACATAACAAGCCCTTGGCTTTGATGATGATGTACGGCTGTCATCTAGCAAATGGAGCTCTTTCCTTATACCTCCTCGTCTTCCAAATCTAGTCTAGCGATGATGGTGTCCTTTGTCTTGTTTGGAATATTAAGCGAGTTGCCAAAATTGCCTCACATATGTTTTTCTCTATGTGCATGACATCAAGATTGTCTTGTAGCTTCAAATATGGCCCGGTATGGTAAATCATACAAGCTAACCTTCGGATGCCATACCGGTTCATCTTTGCGGCATCGTTTTCTTGTTTTCTTCATATTTGGATTCTTGCCGGGAACATAGCCAATTGCATCTAACCTTTCCATAACCTCATGTGAACTAAATTTCCTTGGTGGCCCTCTCGTTTTCAAAGGCGGCCATTGAAAGATTTGTTTTTCCTCCATGCATGGTCCATTAGGAGGAAACGTCTATTAGACAGAAAACCGATTTTGTTTCTCAAAGCTTGAGCATGGATTCACATCACGGTGCACACATCGCGAAGTAACCCTTAGTAGTTACGCGGACATGGTGCCTAATGCGGGGTAGTCATTGATTGCCCACAAAATCGCTGCACGAGGTTGAAGTCTTTGCCTTCAAGCGCATCAAATGTTTGTACACCCTTCCAAAGCTTCAAAAGTCGCTATCAATGGTTGCATGAACACATGGAAATCTTTACTGCAGGTTTTTGCACTGGAATTAGCAAAGCAAGCATGTAATTGATTGGTCCATACACATCCATGGTGGAAAATTGTATGGTGCCGGTATCAACGGCCGGATGCTATATGAATTGCTCATTTGACCAAATGGGTTAAACCCATCGGTAACAACGCCCAACCTCAAATTGCGGGGATCATTTCCAAAAGACTTGTAGGTCTCATCAAAATATTTCCAAGCTTCCCCATCGGCCAGGATGCCTCATTTCATTCTCAACGGTACCCTCTTTTTCCTTGTGCCATCTTGCATGTTCTCGCCTTTGCTTTGCCATGAAAATCCTTTGGAGCCTTGGAATAATTGGAAAGTAACGGGAGGACCTTGTGAGGAATTTTCTTTTGGCCCTCTTTGTTCACTTTCCATCTTGTGAAGCCACAAACCCAGGACAATTTCGGTCATTTTATGGTCCCCCAAAATAAGGCACAATCATACTTGCACACATGAATAGTATCATAACCTGAAACCAAGCTTTCAAAGTTGACAATTCATTTCCCTATAGGACTTAGGGATGCCGGGCACATTCTTCAATTTCGATGAAAGCAAGTCAAGGAATGCATCAAACCCGGTTGTTGGTATCCGATTGTAGACTTTTATATGCAACATCTTAATCATGAAAGATAGCCTAGTTTCCTCGGTGCAACTTTGGATAAAGTTCACGCTTTTGCCTCTTTCATGAGTTCTTTATATAATGTTTCACCAACCCCTTTCTTTGCTGCATTTCGTAGATCTTGAATCAACCCCTGAACTCCCCTTGCACCGTCAGCTTCTCCTTCCTCATCAAGTGTTGCCCTGTCATTTCCATCCCATGACATACCATTCAGTTCAATGTCCTCTTGTACATCTTCTTGTCCAACATGAGTATGTTCCTCTCCATGGTAAATCCACGTAGTATAGCACCTAGACATACCACTCAGTTCAATGTCCTCTTGTACATCCTCTTGCCTTTTCTCTTTATGGTTCAAGCATTTTCGGCATGGGCACTTGATAAACTCATCTGCACTATATCTACCTCTTACATGCTCCATGAATTGGCCAACACCAGATAGATATTCAGGCGAAAATAGTTCATTACTATAAATCCAGCTTCTATCCATCTTGAACAAAACTTAGGTGCTCTCCCGGTGTAAATTAACTGACCTTGAACAATGGCCGTCGATGCAACAAGTAGCCTGGCGATGGTGCTATCTTGCGTGACCGGCGAGGCTGCAGCAGCTAGCCTCCTCGACGATGTAGTAGCTAGCGTGGGCGGCTAGATCCACTGCCTATGGTGGCCATGGATAGAGCACCTAACCGCCGGATGAAGGTGGGGTTTGCTGGTGGAGGATGTGGGGAATGAGGGTGAGGTGCACTATTTCTTTGTGGGGTCGGCCGACGGAGCCGGCGTCGCCGTTGCTCAAACGAGGGGGTGGCCGCGCGGCAAGGAGCTGGCGGCGAGGTTGCTTTGTGGAGGTGGGGGAGGGAATGGATGACCCCGGTTCGAGAAGGAGGAGGTCGCGGGAGGGTAATGGGCGGGGAGCGGGGGTCGCCCGGCAAGGGAGCGGGTCGGCGGCGAGGTACCGGGGCCGCGCGGCCGGAGCGGTGGGCCCGCCAGTATGCGGTCGGGGGAGGGGAATGGATGACTCGTTTCAATGAAATGTTCCAATGACATGTGGGTCTTGCTTGTCGCGTTTAGCATCTCATCCAACTAAGTTCATCGTGTAGTCATCATTTCTCTTTTAAATCTTGGGCAACATACTCGTAACTAGTTTTTGTCCCACATAGTTAATCCAAATGTGATCGTTTTTTTCTAAAAATTTTAAAAATCACGAGCTATCAAAATATTGTATTCATTTTCGAATTGAAACCAACCGGGGTTTTTAAACGCCCGAAGGCGCCGATTTCAAATTGACCAATGTTTGACTTGGTCAAACATCGCCAAACGGAGCAATAAATGGCCTCGGGCCGAAAAACTTTTGAACACGAAGTTGATAGAACTCATCGGGATCTACATTCCATATATAGGTACTTTTTTGCATTTGAGAAACCGCCGGTGAACCCTACTCTCAAATCCACGTATCTCATAGAGAGTTTATGCAACTCTATGGGCGACAGTGGTTTTTTGAACTACGCTTTCGAACACTTGCTCGGATGCAAAAGTCACCTAAATACGGAATGTAGATCTCGATGAGTTATGAACTTTCGTGTTCATGACTTTTCAAACGGAGGCGCCTAGGTCCTCGAAAACTCGTCCCCAAGTCGTAAAAATTTGAAAATTCAAAATTCGAGCCGTCGGAAGTTCGAAAACTGAAAATTTGACTCTAATACCGAACGTAGGTCGAGACCTACAAAACACGTGTTCATGACTTTTCGATTTGAATCGATCTAGAGCTTAAATCGGCCCGAAGGCGCCGATTTCAAATTGACCAATGTTTGACTTGGTCAAACCCTCGGCCAAACGGGCACTAAATGGCCTCGGCTGAAAAACTTTTGAACACGAAGTTGATAGAACTTCGTCGGGATCTACATTCCATATATAGGTACGTTTTGCATTTGAGAAACGCGGGTGAACCCTACTCTCAAATCCACGTATCTCACACGAGTTTATGCAACTCTATGGGCGGCAGTGGTTTTTTGAACTACGCTTTCGAACACTTGCTCGGATGCAAAAGTCACCTAAATACGGAATGTAGATCTCGATGAGTTATGAACTTTTCGTGTTCATGACTTTTCAAACGGAGGCCGTCTAGGTCCTCGAAAAACTCGTCCCAAGCTGTAAAAATTTGAAAATTCAAAATTCGAGCCGTCGTGAAGTTCGAAAACTGAAAATTTGACTCTAATACCGAACGACCTACAAAACACGTGTTCATGACTTTTCGATTTGAATCGATCTAGAGCTTCGAAAACTGCCCGAAAGCGCCGATTTCAAATTGACCAATGTTTGACTTGGTCAAACCTTGGCCAAACGGAGACACTAAATGGCCTCGGTGAAAAAGTTTTGAACACGAAGTTGATAGAACTCATCGGGATCTACATTCCATATATAGGTACTTTTTGCATTTGAGAAACTGCTGGTGAACTCTACTCTCAAATTCACGTATCTCACGTAGAGTTTATGCAACTCGTGGGCGACTAGTGGTTTTGATTACACTTTCCTAACACTTGCTCGAATGCAAAAGTCACCTAAATACGGAATGTAGATCTCGA
The DNA here is from genome assembly GCA_015847255.1 of Hyparrhenia diplandra. Lineage (NCBI taxonomy): Eukaryota > Viridiplantae > Streptophyta > Magnoliopsida > Poales > Poaceae > Hyparrhenia > Hyparrhenia diplandra. The sequence continues at coordinate 328,908 of JADLZK010007743.1, read as the reverse complement.
TGAGTTATGAACTTTTCATGTTCATGACTTTTCAAACGGAGGCCGTCTAGGTCCCCGAAAACTCGTCCCAAGTCAGTAAAAATTTGAAAATTCAAAAATTCGAGGCGTCGAAGTTCAAAACCGAAAATTTGACTCTAATACCGAACATAGGTCTCGAAGAGACCTACAAAACACGTGTTCATGACTTTTTTCGATTTGAATTCATTTATTACCCCAAAATTGGATCCGAAATTGTTTTAATAACTAATGACAACCCATTTACGGCCCCACACCAATTTCCACACCTACACTGCGGCAGCTCTCTCCCGCCAAGGTTGTGCGCCACCGACACATGGGCCCGAACACACCTCCCGCCGCACTCGTCGAAAATTTCACCCCACCGCCGCACTTCGTCCAAAATCGAAAATTTCCGCACTCGTCCAAAATTTCACCCCTCCCGCCTTATCCTCTTCGCGCCCGAGTCCTCATTCCGCCAAAGTCGGTCCCCTCTAACCCTACCGCCCGCCCCCCCGCCGCTCCGCCCGCCGCCGCCGCCGCCCGCCACCGCCCGGCCGCTTGCCTTGGCCTGCCGGCACTTGTCTCCACCACGCGCCGCACCTACCCAGCGAGCGGCCGTCCCGACAACATCCGTTCCCCACCCGATGCCGGGAGGCCGTAGCCTTAGGTCACGCCGCCGGCATCCCCGTCTTTCGACGACGCTAGGGTTCACGGCTCCGGTCAACGGGTAAATATGGTCCTCCTCATCCCCTCCGGCCAAGGTTTTATCTTTGTTAGTTTGTCCACGCCGCTAGGGTTTCATCCAATGCTAATGATAATTTGTCGACGCCGCTATTTTTTTTCTAATTTACCCGAGACTAAATGTTAATATAAACTTGTCCGATTTAAGGCTTATTATCATATTTACATTAATTATACGAGATGTGTGTTTTCAAATGTGAGGAACCGAGGATAACCTTGTTGGGCATCGTCGTCCCTTCTATTCTATTTAAAAGATGAAAACCAAGTATGAGCAGCGAGAGGGATGCCCGTGTTAAGAAAATTCGAGGGGAGTTTTGAGGCTTTGGGTATTCCTATCTTAGCACGAGGAAGTTAGAGCCGGGTATTCTAAAAAGCAAAAGGGCAAAGGGAAGACAAAGAGTCACCGACAAACCCGAGAATCGACATTGGTTATGATCCATCATCATCATCGACAATGATGATGAATGTGACGATGACCTTATTGATGAGGTTAATTGTGAGGTGAGATGCATTGCTTGCCCAATTAACAAGTATCCGGGTTTGCCCGTTCGAAATATTTACTTCATTGTAGTTGTTTAATCTACTAGGTCACTTGTTTCTTAATTAATAAGATGGATGTTTCTCTTCGCGAGGCAAGAGAGATGGCTCCCGGATCTCGATCTATGAAGAAGCAAAAGGTCGGGGCAACGGCGGGTGCCAGCCAGCAGCCACCGCTCACGCCAGGAAGGGTCACAAGGCAACAAAGTGCAGCCTTGCCTTCGCCTGCAGGACGTCCACCACCTAAGAAGAGAGTGCCCTTGCCTCCTAAGGGCAATGCAAAACCCGAGCCCCAAACGTAAACCCATTCCCGGTGCCACCAAACGTAACAACAATGTCATTCTCGGTACAAGTGGCCCTAAGGCCACTCGAAACTACTACAAACAAAGTGCATACGATCCTAAATTCACTATGGCCATCCCAGCCTTGTCCGACCTGTTCCAAACATAGGGTCTAGTCGTCAATCTCTCTCTTGGACAGGCGCAGCCATGCCTACACCTGTTGCAAAACCCAATGCTTACTCCTCCCCAGTAGCCACCGATTCCCGCCTCCGGATCCTACTCCACCACTAGTGTCAACCCGGAAGATGCAATTGTGAACTCGCCGATGCAATGAGCTCTAGGCAAAGCAATGACATCAATGAGTCGGATGGCCACTTTGATGCTTTGAAAATGCAGAGGCTCGGATACATAGAGAAGAGGAAGCCGCTAACGCTTCGTTCAGTCAACAATACTTGTTTTGTAATCCATCTTTTCTCCATTACATAACTACATTTGTTACTGCTTATTTTGCTTATTATTTTTCAAATTTAGTGCCTCAAAATGTACGCGGGAAAAAAGCATGGGACATGGCTTAGAGAAGCGACAAAAAAAAGGGAAATAGACGCCTATCCAAGTGGCTTTAGGGAAGAAAAGACTGATGTCCCACTTCAAACAAAAGCCGCATCGAAAACCGGTATTGCCATTAGAGATAACCTTCCTATCTTCACAGACTTGGAAGAAGTATGAAGATGGAAGTACGTCGAAGTAGTACGAAAGTGCTTGATAAAGTGGCGGTGAGATAGCTATTTGACTCCTAATACTTTCTTGCATTACTAGTTGTACCAACATGTAAACAATTGTGTGTATGAGTTGTTATGTGCCCGCAGACAAGGTTGGTCGTGGATGTTCGAAACGAGGGGCGCCTAAAAGCTGCATGCACCTACATTGTCAAGAAAGTTGTAAGGCGTGAGAGGTATCTACTTAAAAGAAAGCATTTTGATCCAGCAGAATCAAAAGAAGAGCTATTGGCAAGACAACCTCCGGCTAAGATGAAGGAACAAGAGTGGACTGATATGGTAGAATACCGGTTTGACCCAAAGTCTCGTGTCCATGCATGAATTATCTCCTTCATTAATTTTGTAATGCCACCTGTGCATGGGAATGTAAACTCGTATTGCATTTGTGGTGCGGAAAAATGCTGAAAAGAATAAAATCAACCGTGGTGTTTGTCTTGGCTACACCAAAAGGACTGGATCTAGGTCCTACATTGCCCATCGATACAACTGGTATGGATGCTATGTCTTTTGTACAGTGAACTTGAAAGATGGGACATTTGTTGCATAGTAATTAAAAGGTGCTTTTGAACTCGCAAGTTTGCTACGTTTCAAAAAACTCATCCAAGTTTGCACATGCTCCAATATTACATCTGATTTGTAAAACCAAATCTCACTAGGATTTTGTCCGGACATCCGAAAGCAAAGAGTATATGAAGTATGGATTTCGGTGAATGGTGGTACAATGCATACATATTTTTGGCACTTGCTTTGCTCATAACATTTTGAGAATCTCCTTCATATCATTGCGAATCTCTTCTTTCATACTAGGATTTGTAAGATGAGCTTGCCGGGCCGCCTTTGCTTCTTGCATTTGTAACATGATTTTGCTTTGCTTTTGCTAACTCGCCGGGACAAATGCATTTTGTGAATCTCTTCTTACATGCTTTGTTCAAAACATTTTTACGAATCTCTTCTTACATACTGCAGAGGCCTAAGTACAACAACAGGGAGCCGGATCCAATTGAATTCTTTGGGGAATGTATGACTAGTCCCAAGCATGGACGTACTCGCTTGCAAATCAGCTATACGTAAGTTACATAAGCCTTTGCATACATGTTTTGTACTTAAAATCAAGCCTTGTTCAACACTATTATATGGCCTTCTAAACAAGCTGCATCATTGTATGTAGGAAGAAATGGTGGCTGAGAAGGAAAAAGAACTAGTAGAAGGAGAAGAACCAAAGTTTCCAGCGAAGATTGTCGAAGACAGTCTAAGCAGTCACCCTTCGCCCCAACCTTCCTACCAAACATTGGTGAAACAAAAAGTGGCTAAAAGTTCCAGGGGCCATTGGAGTGAACTAGAAGCACGCCTACGCCCTCGAGTTTGAGGCAAGGCTTCAAATAGAAAGAGAGGATGCTTTGCTAGGAGGCGAGGAAGAGCTGCGATCCACAGATTGCAGCTCGCCACCTCACTTGAAGAAAATCAAGCTCATTGCGCCGGACACAAGAGGAGATCTGAGGGATCAGTAGCAAGTTTGAAGAGACTAATACACCGCTGCGTGCTATGCTAAGGCTTAAGGATTAAGGTAGGTCTGAATGCATTTTTCCGTGTTGGAACTTTGTGCGCTTGGCTCCTAGTGGAAGTGGAACAATGTTGGGATGTTTGAACATGTGTGGTGGAACAATTTGATCTTGTGTTGATATATGTGGTGGAACAGTTTGACTTTATGTAACTTGATGACAATGTGATGTGTATGTTATCTTATGAGCTGTGATGATGATATATGAGTGCCTGTATGACATGTGGTGACAGAATCGAGAACAATGCAATAGGCGTCACGGATTGCTAGGGCTATTTGTGACACGTTAACATATGACGGGTAACGTAGGCGTCACCAAAAGCACACGTTAACATATGACGGGCAACAGGGCGTCACCAAAAGCACCTAAATTAGAAGCTTCCAAAACTATTTATGACAGAAAAAAAGTATTACAAGACGCGTTGACCGAGTGTCACAAAATGCAATATTATATGACGAAAAGCTGAAAACACCGTCACAAAATGTATGGAGGTTTTGTGACGAAAACAAAAAAATCCGTCCACGCGGGACATTTTGTGGCGCTCATTATATGACGGGACGCCATGACGGACGAATTCCGTCATAACCGGGCTTTTTGTGACAGTTTTTGGGCTATACATGACAAAATTCATCCGTCTTAGAATGTCGATTTCTTGTAGTGACTTTTTAAAGGCTATGGCTTGGCCTTTGTGATGCAAAGTTTATGCCGCTGCTCAACGAAAAGAACATTGAGCTCCTAACTTTCTCCATGATCCTCACTTGTTCATGTTCGAGGAGAGCATCAAGGGGAGGTTAGGGGCTCAATGCTCTTTTTAGCGAGGCCTACACTATGTTATCTTTGAGGCCCCATCTATATTGCCTCATGTTTGTTATCAAACCGTGACTAACATTTGCTTCTACTTTTTAAGGCTATGGCTTGGTATCTTTGTATCTTGTGGGGTCATTCCGGAGTCTATGACAATTTGGGCAAAATGCAATGAGCGGTGAGTGGTTTTCCTATGCTAAGTACATTGCTAATTTGGACCACCCATTGCTGGTGCAAGCTCCACCAGCGCAGGTTAACCCATTAGGCTCTAGGTTTTGTTGTTGCTTTTGTTGAGTACATTCAAACTTGATGACTATGAGTTGTATCAGTGTAACTAGACTTGTGCTCGCTATTGGACTAATTGATCTATGTTTCGATCATTTATGTGATATATATATGATGAATGAGTTGTTTCAATGCATGGATGTCAAATATATGTGATATGTGATCTGTATGTTTCATTTGTAAAGGTGGACAGGGAAAAACAGGGAACAAAAAAAACAAAAATATGGTCATTGCACCGAGTGGGACACTCGATGCAGACACTATACCGAGGGCGTGCTCGGTGAATCTGGGAGATGGGGGCGATAACCCCATGTTCCCGAGTACACCGATGGTAGCGCTTCGGTGAAACCAACTCGGTGTAATATGGTCGTTTTCACGGCGCTACCACGCCCCTCGGTGAAAGCGACCATATTACACCGGCGCATGGATGAGCCGGCCCTCGGTGGCGGGTGTCCGGGGTTTTATTAATTTTGAGTCTACCGAGCACCCTTCCGACGGGGCCCTCGGTAGATAATGTTTTCAAGTTTTTAAAAATAAATGCACCGAGAGGGTAGTTGAGGTGACCCTCGGTGTAGTTGACGCCGACGGTGGCAAACGCCGTCGGCGTGGACGCTAGGTTTTGCGAGGGGGCCGAGCCCCTCGGTGCAAGTGTGGCATGGGTTGCACCGAGGGACCGTTTTTTAGCGCTCGGTACACTATTTTTCCCGTTTAAAATTTCACCGAGGGGCTGGTACCGAGCGCGCCCCTCGGTAGTGCCTCCACCAAGCGCTATTAGGCCGTTACGGAGCGCTTCTGGCGCTCGGTAGAGCCTCAGACTCCAGTAGTGTGCTAGATGTGATAAGCTTTCCTTGGATGATTCTTTCTTCGGATGGACGAGCATCTTCAATATTTTTATATTCCGCAGAGCATCTATGGAAGTGTGCTCCAGTTCTCCTCTCTCTGCAATTTGTTAGCAACTTAGCATGCATCTGGTCGAGTTTGTGGCTAATTCGAATTTTTTTGTTTTCAACAACAAAACCATCAATCATCATAATATTGTTCTACATGGATCTTTCACTTTCGTGCAGAAAAGGATTCTCTTGCTCTGGGGGATGAATGCACTGGTGAGATCATAGCTGCAGCTAGTGCAAATTGAAAAGCCGTACTTAAACAGTTTATTTTTATTCCCATAGCTAAATTCATAATTCATCTGTTGTTCTCTTCTTTCCCCTGATCGTATCTCTGTCTAGCTGGGACCTTTTGTTTGTGAGTTCGTCTGGCTGGTACTTGATGCTCTTTGTGTGTTTTGGACACCACTTATATGCTCCTCTTCATTTGTAAGATTCAACCCCAGAGAAGGCAAACAATTTGCTCAATATATAAAGTGTGGCCATAGGTCTTTGGTCTATATAATAATTGAGAAACCAGTAACCATGATTCGAAATCAACTAGCATTTACTGATGATCTGCATAAATTCATCCTGTGAAGTTAAAGGTTCAAAAGAAACAAGACTGCACAAAAATCATCTTGCCTATAAATAAGACGTGATACATAGGAACTCCTCGGACTTTACAGTGGCATAGCTCAAGGATTCATGGTAACTACTGGTTCACACGACCTACAAAGTTTTGCTTGAGAGGCATCAGGAGTTTTGGTTCTGCCGAGTGACTGTTTGGGACAGCATGATGGTCATATATATGACAACACGGTCTACGACACCATGGATTTCCTTAGCTAGTTGGATAGTCCAAGCTCAGCTCTTAGTGAGTAGAATTTTGAGAATGGTTTAGCTAATGATGGAGCTCAATTTCAGCCAAATTGTGAGCGTCTGTAACCACAAGATGCATGACATGTTCATGTGGCCCATTTCTTTCGGTGATAGGAGAGGTACTGGCAACAGCCAAGCTACCAGTTGGGGATGGCGTCGTGGTGTCAGGCGCATGGAGATCGTAGTGTCTTGGCACATTGTGGCCACTGTTTTCTCTTGTAGTTGCACATATCCATGTTTCAATGCTGATTTGAAATGTTGCGTTGGTTAGCAACACTGAAACTCATGTTCCCCTATGCGTGTGTTCGTGATCTAGGTTGTTTTCTTGTTTCCAGTGAGAGTACCGGTAAGCCTCCTGGTACACCACACCTGGAAGTGTGATCGGGCGATCGAGGTACCGTTCAAGGACTGCCATTGTCGATTAGCTTCACCATAATGCACAAGTTATGATGGAAGAACAAGTGGAGATGTCGATGACAATCATCGTTAGCTGATCCACTAGGTCATGAGGAAGAGCAATGACAGAGGGCAATGGATGAAGCTAACCAAGATCAAATACTACAACTAGACAGTGCTCATGCAAGTGATGCTATAGGCAAGGAGCCTATTGTTTTGGTGCTTGTTCGTGATGAGGATATCGCCAAGATGGAGTCGAGGACGACTCCAAATCAAGAAGGGAAGGATGATGAGGACATCACCACGCTAGACACGCCAGCGCCATGGTCTTCCCCAAGTTGCAATTCATCTCCAACTCAGCTGCCACGTCACCCTCGGATTCAGCACACACGTCGTCATTTTTTCGGCCATAATTACATCATACGACAACGAAACTGGACGATCTTGGAAGGACCGTTCTGATTTGTTTCTATAGTTGGCATCTACAGCGACGCAGTCATAGATCGAGTTAAAGCATCACCATCTACGTTTGCGTCCAGTTGGACATGGCGTGCACCTCTGTTTTGTTATGTGTAATTTGGCACGGGAAAAATCTACATCTCTGGTCTATATGCCAAAAGCCGACTTGAACAAAGTGATTCAAAATTTACTGAAATACATGTACTGAATTTGATTGAGTGGTGGTTATGAGGACAAAACCGTATGTGATACTTTCTATAGAACATGCATGTTTAGCAATCACATCCTTTGTTGATTCTTCCTAAATTCAATATCAGTGGCAATTATTTACCCAACTTGCAATACTACACAAATGATTTTACGAGGCACTTCGTTTTTATTAACCGTGGCGGTTATTCAAAAAACCACCATGGTAAAGGTTTCGATTAACCGTGACGGTTATTTTTCAGTAACCGTGGCGGTTATTGAAAACGCCACAATATCGCTGCTCAAGTATATAATGAAACCCAAGGGTTTCCACCCTAACACATCCCACTGCCTCTCCCCCACTCCACCGGGACCCTCGCCTCCGTACTCTCTAATCCCCTTCCCTCTCCCTCACTCTCCACCGATCCATCTTCCCTCCGCCTCTCGTCCCGCGCGGCGGCAAAGCGATGCTCGACCTCTATATCCCTCCATCCGTCTCCAGCCCGTCCGTCCCTTTCCCTCTCCCTCCCTAGCCCCACCCGACGCCGATGGCGGCGGCATGGCAGCTATCTGCGGCGGCGGCGTCCTCTCCCGAGCTTGGCCGTGGCATCCTCGAGCGCCGGATCCGTGTCCCCTAGCTCGGATCCGGCGTCCCCCCTAGCTCGGATCCGGCGTCCCCAAGCACGGCGACGGCGGCCCCGAGCACCGGGCGGCATCCCCTCGAAAGCGGATCCGGCGTTCCCAAGCAAGACAGCGGCGTCCCGAGCAACGCGGCGATGGAGGCCACGAGCACGGCGGCGGCATCCGGGAGCGCGGATCCGGCGCCTATCCGGGGGGCATTAGGCTTGTTTTTTTTTTTATTATTTTTTTATTAACGGTAGTGGTTTTGAAAACCGCCACGGTTAATCTGGCGATTAACGGTGACCCTAGCTCGGTGGTTAATCAAAAATGACCGCCACCGGTTCATGTCGGTAGTAGTGTTGAGAACTAAAATGCATAGGCACCACTTCTATTTGCATAATCTCCGGTGATGATTTCAAGTATCGAAATTTATTTAACAATTCTTGTATGTCTATCTAGAAAGCCGAGTAAATACATAAGAAAAATAAAGAGAGATTGACAAACATTGCATACTCTTCGAGTCGGGTTGACATTCAAATATATTGACACAAGGTTTTTGTTGTTCGGATTTGTGATGAGTGATTGTCAACGAAGCCGGCGCTTCGGATTGAGTTTGTGAACTACCCATAGTTTGAGTTGGGTAGTGAAACATGTCTCTTGTCTTGTGGTGCATAGATGTTGAGCTCGGATCGCGATGGTCGATGGCGAAGGTGAAGGTCAAGTGGGTCGGTGCCGATGGACTGGGGCAGAAAGAACGGACAATTGAGGCTTGGATCGAAGGACCGGAGAATCCGGGTGAATACAAGCGGTGGCCGACACGCTTGGGAACATTGACAAGTGCAAGTGAACATGGAGTGGGCGTGTTGACCGAGTCAAGACCTTGGTCGAGTAAGTCGATATCGACTATGGAAGAATTGGCGACCGGGCAATCAAAAATGAGGTGACATGCATCGAAATGATGGGGGCGTGTATTTAGTACACTACTTGTGGACGGTTTTGTGGTTTGGCCCTCAAAACCACCGGTGAATGGTTCCGGGTTTGGGCCTCAAAACCTGGGCGGAGGTTACGAGGAGGAACAGGGCGGCAAGTGAAATCACACAGGTTACATCGAGGCGAAGCAAGTCTGTGCAGGAAACGTAACGGTCCAACTCTCTCTCTCTCTCTCTCTTTCTCTCTCTCTCTCTTTCAGTCCTGATTGCCACCAATCCATAGAGAAAGAGTTGGACTGTTACGCCCTCAGATTAGTGGTTGACCTCATAAATATCTAGGGGCAAAACTGGAATTGTGCAATAACCATGTTGAATAAGGTGAGAGAGCCCCATCTCACTTTCGCCTGTTCTAGTTTTCATTTTCCCCTTCTTCTAGGTATCTGGTGTTCTTGAAAGTGAGGTTCAAGAACTGAAAAATTCATGCATGAGACGTTTTATTTCGGAGAGGAGGCCCAATCCCTCGTGCCAGCCTCTGGGTTTCATCAAGTTGGTCTGTGATTTTGATTGCACTGTGATGTGTGTTTTTCTCCATTTTGTGCTTGTCTACGTTCTGAAATTGAAGGTGTTTGAGTTGGGTTCGAGGCGTGATTCTTTCGGGGTAGCTCACCAACAACATGAAAATCTTATATGCCAAGTTTGGGGACGAGCTACTTTCATTTGGTTAGATTTTTGTTCAATTTTGTGTCCACTGGCTTTTCTGCTCTGGTGCACTTGTTTTCTACTCGTCAAGCTCGTGTTCTTTGTTCATTGAAGCAGCAATAGCAGCAGCAGGCTTTGCTTCAAGAGTTCAACGTGAATTGCTTTTCCCCAAATCTTATGTAGTCCCTTTCAAGCTACAGAGGGCTATTATTTGTTTGCTCTTTTATTTTGCCACTAGTATCATGTATGTGGTTTTGGAGAGCTCTGGTCGGATTAGTTCATTTGATCGCTCATCCTTGTTCTGGATCTGAGCACCCTTCAGTCTAATGCCCACGCTGCCAAGGCTGCTCGCCCATGCGGAAATCGCTCAATTGCCTTGGGTGTGCTCGTGCAGTGCGCCCGCAGAGCCCGTGCAGTGCTCGCACCTGGCTGTTCGTCATTCTGAGCGGTGCACCGCCGCGGTTGTCGGTGCCCTCCGGTCACAACGTTCTCTCTCTCTCTCTCAGTTCTGATTGCCAGTTTTTCTTGTAAATTTCTGCATGGGCTTGGATGATTTTTGAGTCAAGTTTTTTGTTTTTTGGTTTCGCCGTGATCTTTTCATTTGTTCTTCTATTTACAATCTATTTTTTTGCGTTGGTCTACCATTGATCTACAAAAACCCATCTAGACACTATTGTCACCTATTGGTGTGAGTATTTTAGATTCAGGAACTCACTTCTTCTGTAGAAGTCAAGTATATTCTCTCCTCCAGGAATAAAATCTACCTATGGCGGACATTTCTACTACTAATTTGTATAAAAGGCCCAGTGCAATAAACCATAGAAATAGTCATATTATAGATGTACTAAAAATCAGCTTGAGGCACAATTTTATGAAAAAATCAAACATATATAAATCATACTGCATCAGCACTAAGTGTGTTGAGGTGGCCGAGGAAGATTCATCCTTCGATGTTTCAAGGTTTCGAAGCACAGCATGATTATATCATGATCAATTCTTTTGAATATCTCCTTGTCAGTGTAGCATACCATTAAATGATTGAGCCATTTATTGTCCATCTAATTGAAGTGAAACTTTTTTGAAATGATATTGAAGTGAAACTCAACAATGCAACTGTTGCTTTTGTGTTATTGGGAATCTTCGTTGCAGTCCTGGTTACTATTGTATGGAAGAAATGAACTTTCGTTACAGCCTGGCACGCGCGGCCCTGGCTCGATAGACACAGCTTACATGCGACTAGGATCTATGCTTGACTTGCGCCACAGCCATGCATGTGCATGCTACTATTCTAGGCGAGTTACAACCGGGTTCGCCTGCGGCAGGTATGGCGGCTGCCATAGCTCGCCAGACTGGTGGCTCCGCCACTGGCTCCCTTTCATCTCTCTGGTTGCGGTTTTAAGTCATTCAACATGTTTAAGATATGTGTGCAACATATTTACATACTATCTCTATCGCCTACCTGAAGGTGAAGCAAGGAGAGTCACGAATGCAACGTATAAGAATAATGTCATGCTTCACCACTACAGCAATTGTAATATAGGAGGGCATGGTTGGTTACTCACACACGGTGGTAATAACTTCGTTAAATATAGATTGTAATGTACCTCCCGGTGACCAATATAAAGGTTTCCCTAGCCTCTGTACAAAGCACTAGGCAAGCTACCACAACCTAGTAGCATTTCGTTTCTAGCTCTTGCTGCTCCAGTCTTCTTCCTACAGTATTTGTGTATAGGAGTAGGAAGCATCAGGAACACTTGAATTACATTTTGCAGCTCTGGTCTGGCAATGCGATTTTCATGAGCCTAAAATATCTCTGGTCTGGCTGCACGCAGCTCGCCGGTTACCTGTCTGTAGTCAAGCTCTGGTTTGTGTTGAGACCTGCTCTACGCCGTAGCATCTGCCTGCATTCATCTATGATGCGTGCCCATCAAGCATGGTGGCCATGGCACGTTGTCACCAGCTCCAGCTAGCTCTCCTGTACTCGATGTGTGCCAGGGCTATAGTACAGTCGCCAGTAGGGTAGCACTTGGCTGGTTGGGTCCTACACATGGCGCAGTGGCACTACGCATATGAGGGAGATCTTCATTACTGGTTACTGGAACATATGGATCACCTGAAATGGAATCATTTCCATGGTGAGCAAGCCAATTCAATGATGCAGAGACGACGCTTCAAGGATGAATTTGGCCACGTGTGCACAAAGGCTAAACCAAGGAAGCAAGCATCCCTCTCTATATGGAGAGATAACTATTATTGATATTTTCTGTCTTTTCCTTTTTGGGCCTAGTGGCCTTGTAATTTAAGAAGTCTAGTATTTTTTCATTCTATTGTAAAGAAAAAATATAGGTAGGAGGTCCCCACTTTTCGGGTCTAATGGGTAGCGCCTAATAAGAAACAAATATCACAAGCTCATGGCTCCCAAGGCCCAGCTACACAAGTAGGCAAGTAGCTCAAACATTACTGTAAATTTGGAATCACCACAGGAATTGAAAATCTTCACAACATGAAGCTCTTGTATCTCCTGAAGAACTACAGAATGAAAGCACAAAAGCACATTAAAAGTTTGCACAAGGAGGACGCCATATTTCACAAGCATTCCCACATTTGACGCCTCTCTAATTAACGGGTCAGGCACATCCAGTGGTTGTCACCATAAATGTTTAGTCAACCCCTTAGTAAAAATGTCTGGCTCAAAAATATTTTTACAGAGATGTGCCTTCTAAGGTGTCCAACCGTGAAAATCATTGATTAACATAGTCGGTGGCCTTAGGATGCCGGTCTCCCTAAATAGTTTTCCAGAGGCGAGCATCTTTAATACTTTTATACTACTTAATAAATTAGTATACCAAGTGAATGAAATAAGTTTGCACAAATGTTACTGTAAATTCGGAATCATCACAAGAACTCAGAATCTTCACAACATGAAGCTCTTATATCTCCTGAAGAATTACAGAATGAAAGAAAAAAACACATTAAAAGTTTGCACAAGGAGGACGCCACATTTCACAAAGCATTTCCACATTTGACGCCTCTCTAATTAACCGGTCAGCTCAATTTTTCTCTATAACAATCGATGCCAATAACAGCTTTCTATAGCTTTCTAGCAAATCCATCTCTCATCCATTATCCGGTATGTGAGAATCTTTAAAATAAATCTCTATTTCCAGCTATACCAAAAAAGCATTCTCACATTTGAAAACAGGGAAGTCCTCAAGTTCCTGTTTCTCTAAATTTTGTTCGTCTGCATCAGTATGAGTAATATGGCCAATTTGAAATGATTTTGTTTTCAACAACAAAACCATTATTCATCAGATATTTGCTATTATAGGACTCCAAACATGGTGCTTTGCTATTATGGGATTCCTAACGCTTGCTTTGCTCTAATGACACCCGAAACGATTACACTTTGCAAAACATGACATTTGGTTAATTTTAATTCATTTGATAATATATGAAATACATGTATTTCTTCATAATACCTGTACTACCCTTTGATCTACGTGAGTTCCGGCGCGCCGTCCGTTCCTTCCTCGCATGCGATCTATAGATCGACGCCGCAGCCCGTTCATTCTCCAACCACGCGATCAAAGACCAACGCTGCCGCCCGTTCGTTCAACCTCGCCATCCAGAGAACCAAGCCGCCGCCCTAAATGATCGAGTGCATATACTGCCGACCCTCATGGATGCCCCAGCCGATGGAGATCGACAACCTCACGATCCTCTGGCCACGGTGGGCGCCTCAGACGATAGAGATTCAGTATAGCACACCATGCATGCTGGTACGATTCAGAAAAGAGCACACCCTGTTTGGAGTCCTATAATAGCAAATATCTCTCTGAATGTCATGCTACATCGACCTATTGCTTTCATGCAGAAATGGAGTCTCTTACTCTGGGAGATGTAGGCGATGGCGAGGTCATATCATCAGCTTGTGCAAACTGAAAATCATCAGTTAAACTGCTTAGTTTTCTTCCCATTGCTAAATTGATTCGGCTGTTGTTCTCTTCGTTCCCCTTGGTATTTCAGTCTAGCTAGGACCTTTTTAATTTTTTTTTTTTTTTTTTTTTTTTGGAGGGGGCTTGATTCTCTGCTTGTGGAGGCCCTCGGGTGTGTTGGACATCACTTTTATGCTCCTCTTCATTCGTAAGATAGTAACCCAGCACACACAATTTGCTCTCCATAAACTGGGGCCATAGGTTGTTGGTCTACATAATTGTGAGACCAGTATAACCATGATACGAAATCAACCAGCATATACTTATCTGCACAAATTCATACATCCGTGAAGTTATAGGTGCATGAAGAACCATAATGCACAAAACTATTTTTTTTTCTTATAAATTAGAGTTGATATATGGTAGCTTCTGGGACTTGACTGTGGCAGAGCTCAAGGATTCATGGTTACCGCTGGTTCAAACGACCCACAGAAATTTGCTTGAAAGGCTTCAGGATTTTTGTTTCTGATGAGTTACTGTTGGAGGTAGGTAGTGGATATGATTGCACGGATTGGCATATAGCTCGTTGGACAGTCCAGGCTCGATCAGCTCTTAACTTCAAGAATTTTGTGAACGGTTTACATAATAACAGAGCTCAATATCTGCCAAACTGAGACTGTCTATAACTGCCCAATTCATGCTGTATACATGTGAAGCTGATCCTGTTCTTTTGGTCATTGCAGCGTGGCGAGTATACCATCACCAAAAAGGAAATAATTCCTGACACTAGGCTTGAGCTTTGAGGTGAGGTCACACAGGTTTAAATCCTCTAGAATGCACGCATGTGACTTGCAAATTATACTGTTTTTATTGCAACCTGTTTTTTCTTGAATATAAAAAAAAAATCATGACCGCTTGCATATTTTGCTTTTTATGATTCTTGGACAGAAAATCAAAATTCCAGGGGTGGTAATGTACCCATCTGCCCAAATGCTTGACGTCTGCTAAAGGGGGTAGGAAAAATTCTCTAAAAAACAACTAACTCGCAATCTAAATTGTAAGATGTTTTGGCATCTCTCGAAAAAGCATGCTTCGTTGTGGATTTAGATCTATGCCATGCTTGTATATACAAAGTAAAATCAATGTAAACAAAAATCATTGGACAATAATGGTAAAAGGCTTGTGAAAATTACTTGTATAGGTAAGATAACACATTACAAATACAAATTAATATATTATAGATACATGACAAGAATTTTAGTACGATATCTTAGTATTTGGCCGAACCATTAATTAATTACATGAACTAAACAAAGAAGTAGATTAATCGAAAAAGCATGGTACATGCAGAAACAAGCAACTCTAAAAATAGATCCGGCTAGAAAAAGATTTGCCTTGCCACGATGATTTCTGTTCGTTGTTCTTGGTAATTTGTCCAAATTGCTTGTTCCTCATCATGTTCAGGGACACTGAAAACTACCCGATAGCCTCCACGGAAAATTATATCACTTGTCCAAATCACTCTGCAAAACTGCAGTGTGCATCGAATTAGTCAAGGCGAAGACTTTATGACCACGATTTTCCTGGTGCCACCCATTCCCATGGGACAACCAATGTTGTAGTAGAGGACAAGATCATCAGTACATAGTTGCGAGATAGACAAGACACACCCTGGCATATCATGGTGACCAGTTTGGAGTGACAGGATTATAATGGAGAAAAGAAGGGATGGCAGTGATGCGTTGGAGCCTTGACAGCACCATGTAATATATATCTTCCTCAGCATCGGGACAGTGATGTTGTGGGCCCAATTGACAGGGACTTCGGTGTAATTTGCCAGTTGTATGGTGGGCGGGCACATTGAATAAAGCATGAGTGGTTTGCTGATATATATGTCATGATTTTTCCAGTATATTTGATGGAAAGAGTGAACTGAAGAGACATCAAGTGGTTTGGAATGAGGGAGTTGAGCACAAAACGTGTCTATCATTGAAATAGGAAGATCCTGCCCGCATGTGGTGGCGAGGGCCTCTTCTTCTGCAACGGGCTTGTTGGCGTGACAACAGGTTGGTGGGCACCTACCGGCTCCAATGCGCCATGCGAGTGTCAGTACGTGCTTCTCTCGCAGTTTGGGTTTGTCTGTCTAATTTCAGACTCATCATGAGAAAGTGCATTATTAAGTCTCAACTTTCAGAACATCGACAGTTTGTTGTACTTCCCTAGCACCATTTTCCAGCTGATGAGCAAATAATCCATCTGAACAGGCAGTAGATATGCTACAATCATTGACATTTGCCAACTTTGTACGTACAAATCTATCATTGTCGGGGTTAGCACTCTTCTGAGATCGTTTGAATATCACCTGAGCACATTTTTGAACCGTAGAAAATGGTGTGGAGACTGAAGGAGACACTGCCAATCTCTTTCCAATAGAATATTCTGGTGAACACTTATTGGGACTAGAATTTTGATCCTCGTCAGGGGACAGGTGAACGTACACCATATCTTTCAGTCTCAGTACACAATTTGTTATTCTTAGATTGAATCTTGAGTTTTAACTTATTAAGCTGCTGGATTTGCTGTGTAATTGATTCTCGGTCCGGTGTAACATGGGCAAATAGTGTTGCATTGATGCATTATTATTGTGTTTGCTTTTTCCTGCCGCTTCTGTCCTAGAGATCGGAAGCAATGCCTTGGTTGCACAAATGTGAGGAAACTGATTCGATTATTACAAGCATATTGAAATTGGAAAATGCATCATTGCCTTCAGAGGCAACCAAAGTCTCAGGCATCTCAGCTAATTCTTATGCCCATTCTTTGGCAATGACACTAAATGTAACACACCAAGTAGGTGGAGCAGGTAATTGAGCTGCATTCAAGGGTTGCATTCTGTCTCAGAATGTATGTTGCATCAAGAACATTGAACTTACTAATTACCAGAGCATACTTGCACAAACATAAAGGGTTTGAGTATTTTTATAGCTAAACATACTTTAGTATCGCTGCCAGCTGAATCACACTGAAATTGACATTTATAAGTTTGGTGCATGTCTTACATCAAGGGTTAAATTGTTCACTAAATTAGAAGGAATCACACAAAAGAAATCTTGGTAAAAAAACTGCTTCACGGCTTGCAAATAGAGGAAGGTGCAATCTTCACTGGCCTCCTGTAGTTGGCCGTTTGACATAACTGCTAGTTCAACTTGATGTTCTGAGACGGTGAAAATTATAAGATAGCTTCCCCTTAAGATTCTATCTTTGTCTTTAACCCACTGTGCTAGACTGCAATGGATGATTAACAAGCATGCATTGTTTCAGACTAGTGAACGCAGCAGGAGTAACGGTGACCTCTCTCTTCCTGGTGCCAACCATTCAAATGGGACAACCCATGTCGTAGTAGAGGAGGAGACCATCACTATACATGGCTGTGAGATGGACAATTAAGGCACACCCCCGGAGTCATGGTCACAGCTGGTTGGGTTGAGACCTTGACAGCAATCTGTTATAAGCTCCAGAGCAATGGGATAGTGATTGGTTGGCTGGTGGCTCCATTGATTAAGGCTTGTGTGTAATGTGCCGGTTCTAGGGTGGGTGTGCATATTCAATCAAACATAAGGCGATGTATTTTGTTGGTGACGATGTGAGTCACTGTAAATCCTAGAAGCAGATCAAACAACAGATATTTGAGAACCTAGGTCCCTAATTAACAAACTCAAATGAAAACATTTCAACTAGAAAATTGTAGATGCCATCTAGTGCAACAACTTTCATTTTGGTCGTTTATGTAAGGTCGTTTGAAAATTTTAAATATTAAATGTCAGAACTCCAAACATAATGTTAGGACCACAAGTGATTAAGTAATCAACTACAAAGTATTCAAAATATGTTTCGAACTACAAGTCTTGAACAAACATAATGAAACTAACATGTTTAAACTTGAATTCTATATAAAGTAACATTTATGACTTAAGACATTCTATGTTGCCACATTTCTATGTGTTTAATCAAATTGTTTTTCTTGATCTTTGTTAAATGTGTTGCAATGTTGTCTTAGGAGTTAACTACCCGTTAATTTGTTTTTGTAAAGTCTGTACACCTCAAATGGAAAATTTAGAATAGCCCAAGGTCATCAAACTTCGTTTTGGACTCACGGACCAATTTGGCCCATAGCCAGGAACAAATCGCATCCCACCTTGCCCAGACCGTAGCTCGCTACGTGTTCGACCAAATGTTGTTGTGGCTGCCTTGCATGGATGTCGCGTGCCACCTCCCTGCCGCGTGCCTCCTAGCCCCTGCTTCACGGGGCCACCATTGTTTTGTGTTGGCCAGGAACCCCACATATATATAGGAGTCAGACATGACTAGCACCTCATAATTAGCAGAAGGGTCATGGGGCCATTAGGGCCACCACAGTTCTTCAGGCGTTCGCCAAGTGAGGAGCAGCGGCGGCGGCGAGGGTGAGCTAGGCCGCCAGCTCCAGTAGAGCGACAACCATGCCTAGGCCTGAGCCATACATGGTCTCACATATTTTCATTTGTTAAAAAGTAACTGTAAATGATCTAAAAATTTATAGGTACCGGGTCCCACATATTTTGGAACTTTGCGATATATTTTTGGGTGCTTGCTATTTATCCATCTTCCTATCTAAACCCATCGACACATTTTTTTTTGCAGCCACCGTAAACCTTGTATAACATTAGCTTGATTACTTAAACCTCACACTATATATAGTATATGATGCCTGTAATCTATGGTTAAATTGGATTATTAAAAGATTCATGATATCGACACTACTACAAAAGTTTACTGTAGGAACGCCCCCATTTTACATTAGGGGCGGTTCGTTTTACGAGGCGCCCCTACAGCGTGCGGCCCGTGCAGTAAATAAATTAATGAGTAGCAAATAAGTCAACTGGGACTATATAAATATAACAGGGGTCCTCACGGGAAACTTAACAATAATAGAAGAGGACATATGCGTGTGCTGCTGTCAGCTGTATGAAATATGGTAAAACACGCTCGCATAGAAATAGGAGGCACTAGGAATCATACAGATCTGATAATTCATAAGCTCACATGCCATGGAGCCTTTTTTTTTTTTGCATTTGAGTCCAAAGATCCACCCATGCAATGGTGACTTCTTGTTAATGGTTGTTAATTAGGGCCTCTGTGGTGAGGTATGTAGGGCCTTGAGCTTCTACTCACACTGAATATTACAGAATGCTGATCACCCCCAGTTTGAGGCATTAGGCAATGGATTCTGTCGGTAACAATGTGAGTCTCTAGAAATCCTAGAAACGGATAAAAACAGTACAAAAAATACCATGAATCCCCATCAGGTCTGCAATTGTTCACATAAAGATATCTGCGTGCGTGTCTATATGGGGTTGAAAGCAGCGACTTGTGGCTTTCCACGTAGCTTCTGTAACCACTCTACTCAAAACTCCCTTGTGACTGTAAAGGGCATATGGATTTCCCTTGTATTAACGTTTCTAGACTTCGAAATGGATAGTTGAGACCCTATCGAATTCAAATGAAAATTATTTAAACTAGAAAATTGTAGATACTATCGAGTACAACAACTTTCATTTTGGTCATTTGTCTGAGGTGGTTTAAAAATTTAAATATAAAATGTGAGAACTACATAATTTTAGGAACACTAGTGATTAAGCCATCAACTATACAAAGTATTCAGAATATATGTCATGCATACTACGAGCTTGGAACAAACATAATGGAGTCTACATTTTTAAACATGAATTTTGTATAAAATAAAATGTTGGACTTAAGAAATTTTATGTTGCCAGAATTCAATGTGTTTAAGAAAACATTGTTTAATTAAGTAACATTAAACATGCATCAATACAACATATTGAAGTTCAGATTTTAGCAAGTTAGTTATGCTAAACATTTTTTTGGTTTTGTATACTATTTTTACCTAACTTTGTTAAACACACAAATAGTGTGGTCTGGTCAATTCTCTAAGGCTCCGTTTGGATGTAGGTATTGGACCTCTGAATTGGAATTGGTATTGTGAAGCTGCCAATTCCGGTGTTTGGATGTCTAAGAATTGAGAATTAGAATTGAAGCCCAATACCAAATGGAATTGGCTATGCCTGGCCTCCTTATCTCCAATACCGAGCCAGACCCCTAGGAATCGTGTGGCATTCACGCTGCGACGCCCGACCACATCTTCCCCGGGCGCTCCCGACGCGCGCGCGACCGCGACGCTTCTTCCCCCGCGGCTCCCGGCGCCCTTGCGGCACCGCTACTTCCTTGCGCTCCCAACGCCTGCGTGACCTCAACGCGAGGCCACCCACGCCGCGCGGTCCTTCTTCCCCAACGCTGGCACGCCCCTTCTTCTCCATGGCCGGCGCACCTCTTGTCCATGGCCGCGCCTCTTCTCCATGGCCGGCGCGCCCCGCCGGGCCCGCCGCCGAGAACAGCCCGCGATGGCGGGGTCGAGCCCCCATGGTCGTGGTTGCTGAGATCCACCCGCCTGGCTGGGGTGGAGCTGCCCCCTAGATCCGCCCGCCATGGTCGTGGTGGAGCTCTCACTACCATGGCCCCCCGCCGTGGAGGCCGCTGCCAACCTCCGTCTGCCATGGCTGGTGTGTGAAGCTCGGCCGGCATTTCAATTCCTTGCTTTTGCATCCAAACATGAAACGGATTTGAGCTACTTGCTAGGTTTCCAAAACGCAATTCAATGTTCACCCAAACAACAATATTTGAATTCTGGCCAATTCAATACCATGGCTGCTTTGGCATTGAACCCAATTCAATTCCATCCCCTCCATTCCAACATCCAAACAGACCCTAAGCTGTTTTTGCATTTCATACAGTGTCAGTTCCTTAAAGGCCATTGTTTGGTAAATTCTGCGTACTTGGCTACCTCCTAAAGGCCATTGTTTGGTAGCCAGTGGGTTTGATGATTTGTTGCAGTTTTCCATTGTTCTGAGTACTCGCTCATTTTTCAGTTACACATACTTGCCCATTTTTCCTTGGCCAGCAGATGCAACTATGAGAAATGAATTCCTCCAAGTTGACACAGCTTGCCATCTGCTACTTAACAGTTACGGAGGATATGGATTGATGGCTATTACTACATTCAATCGGGCAGCAGTATGTCTGGATGGGTTCAACAGAACAGAGGTATTGTGTCAGTCTGCAGTTCACATGCTAATGAGATTCCACTTACTGCACATCTGACGCAGGAGTTTTGGTTTGACAGGTAAAGACACAATCAGTGAGAAGATTCAAATCACTAGTATTTATTTATTTCTGACAATCGGACAAATGTTCCTAAATGCAGAGCGTTGCACGATTGCTAATAGATATGAAGGAAATACAGTGAGCGTTGCACAATTGCACAATTCATTTTCTGGCTAACTTACAAGTGAGCATATGTAAAAGGCCTAAAATAAATTGTTTTCATCATAGATAAACGATAACTGGGACCGTTGCAGAACAATATATGCAAATGTAGCGTAATAACAGTGGAACTTTGCGATATATTTTTGGGTGCTTGCTATTTATCCATCTTCCTATCTAAACATATCCATACATTTTTTCCAACCACTGTAAAACTTGTAATAACATTCGCTTGATTACTTAAACCTCACATTATATATAGTATATGATACCTCTAATCTATGGTTAAATTGGATTCTTAAAATGTCATGATATCGAGTATCATCGGGGAATGACTGAGAGCTACGTAGCCATGTGGGTGCAGTAACTAAATTAATGAGCAGCAAATAAGTCAACTGGCACTACTACAATAAGCTGCAATAGGGGCGGCTCATTTGCTCCCCTAACTCTCCGTTCCTACAAGTGGCATCACTGTAGGGGGCGGTTCTCGAGCCGCCCCTTATGGTCACTGTAGGGGCGGCTAATAACAACGACCGCCCCTACTGTGGCTTTCATTAGGGGCGGCTCAATATAAAACCGACCTAATGAAGAGACACAGTAGGGGTGGTTGTTTCTATAACCGCCCTAAAAGGGAAAGACTATAGGGGCGGTTTAATCTAAAACCGCCCCTACACCGGATTTGGCGCCAAAAAAATTCAAAACTGAAATATATATACCCGCCTCTTTAAACATCTATAATTCACAACTATCACAATATATGTACATATTATATTTAATAAACATCTATAATTCACAATTCTCACAATATATACATATTATGTTCAATAAAACCATCTATAATTCACATAACTCACAAAGTATCATCTCCACTACTCAATCTTACAACAAACATTCATTATTCACATAAGTTACAAGTTCAATCTCATCTCTTAGTTCACCTCCCTATTGCTAGTCTTTCCCACTCACGAAAATGTTGAAGTAGTGGATTAGATGCAAGAATCGGGAAGATCGATCAAGGTAGAAACCTTTTGGATGTATAGCATGATCTAATATGAAGTCACAAAGGCTAGCTACGAGTTCCAAGAGGTCATCATCTCGGTAAGGGTCCCCTTTTCTCCCTACCTGGTGTCTCGCCTACACAATTAGGAGATAATGCTGTAGTTAGCCTATATATAGAGACACATAGTGAGCATATACATAGAGAGAGAGGAATGAGCATATATACCAAATCCGGGTGTCTCTCAGTGCGAGAGGCTATTACTCATCGCCATGCATACGTAATATCCACAAAGAACACTTCCAGGGCTTTTGCTTGGCACACTTTGTGTATATAAAATTGTTAGCAAATACATTTGAGATTATGCAATACTGAGGTAGGTCATACTTACACAAGTCTCTGTTTTTGACCTTACAGCTCACCCTTCATTCTGGCAAGATGTCTCCCATTCAACTTTTTGACATACCAACGGTATGCCCTGTTGAAATTGATATTCACAAATACAACGTGTTAGTATGTGACAAAAAAAGTTAGGAGGTTATATTGAATCATATAAGAGGATTGTCGTTATTTATACGATTTGAGAATCGCTATGAAGTCGGAATAATGTGCGGGCGGAGTGTGCGCGAATCCAAAACCCACGCGACGCCGAGCCCAAGATCGACGCATATAGCGATCCAATTAGTTAATGCATAAATTCAATCGAGAAAAAATGATAAGCACATTTGCGTATAATATGTATTAATGTAACACCCGGTTTTAAAGACAAAACCAAGTATACACCATATGTGAGCCCCGGAGGTCAAATCTC
Organism: Hyparrhenia diplandra; assembly: GCA_015847255.1. Classification (NCBI taxonomy): domain Eukaryota; kingdom Viridiplantae; phylum Streptophyta; class Magnoliopsida; order Poales; family Poaceae; genus Hyparrhenia; species Hyparrhenia diplandra. Next base: position 305,776 of record JADLZK010007743.1, on the reverse strand, counting down.
ACATATAGCCACAAGTAAAAGGGTAGTATCAATTCACAATGCTTAGAAATATAACAAACTCAATATAAAACAATATAACCTCAGCTAGCGAACGCGGAAAGCACTTTGATCTTCTAGGTAGACTCCACGAGGGACCGACCGACCGGGTTGATCACAAGCCTAAACTTCTCCCGAGGTGTGGGGAATAGCAAGAGTGAGTCCATGTCGAACTCAACAAGCATAGCCGGGTATTTACATACCTTTAAACCATGATCATCAAAACATAAATAATGTAAAGCATAAAACGATAAACATGAATGATAATAAACACAAGTCATTATCCTTAATGCTATGGTTCCGGGGCCGCCCGTGACCTTGGGCAAGGCTAGTATACCGCTTTTCAAACTTCTGCTTGAGAGGTGTACACTTTCACTATGAGTCGTGATCCCCAAATGCAAAGGTTAGCTAGACCCACACACCGGAACCACTAAGAAGCCCCCTAAAGGTTCGTCCTAACAAGTTGGGGCAGCTAAGTCGTCGACATAGAACCCCCTTCCAATATGGCACATTACCGCAGCCTATACACATATCTTCGGGATAGAGAGCATCCTATATCCAATTCGGCAATTCCTCCAAGTTGCTAGAAAAATGATCTCTAGGGAACTAATGTCGAGCCATATAACCCCCATAGCTGTATCTTGTAATACCCGGATTCGCTAAAGCGCACAAATCCCCATGTTACTAACAAGCATATTTTCGTTTATGGCATAAACATTCATTAAGTTATATGATCATGTTAAATACGATAAGTAATTCCCAAGCTATACTTGCCTCTTAAATTTGCTCCAACTTTCCGATACTTTTCTCCCCGGGCATCATCTTCCGATCTTCAACACTCACAAGTGATCCTCGTTCTACTCGTAGCAAGCATCACACATACAAGCAGTAAAAAGGATAAACTAAGAACAGCACACCAATCATCACAAAAGCTTTAAAATAGCATGCTAAGAGATAACTTGCTACGGTAGAGAGAACACACAAGAAACGCCAATAACGAAGCTATCGATAAAAAGAAACCACTACCGATGATTTTATATAATGGAAGGAAATAAAAGTCTACATGCTTTATTTATTTTAATTAAGAAAACCATGTGAATAGAATTAATTCAGATTAGTCACATCATATTTGAATTCAAAATCGAGTTGGCTCTAGTCACATTTTACTTATAAACATGCCATGTAAGTTAATCAAGTTTAACTATTATCTTTGCAAAATAATAATATACATGAAGGTAACTAATAGATGTGTGGCATATGCAACTGTGTTTGAACTGAACAAATTATTATTTGTGAACACATTTATAGTAGCATTTAATCATATTAACATTTTATGTAAATCACCGAGATATAAACCTATATTGCTTTTAATTAGAAAGCTATTAAATAATTATTAAGCAAATTGCATTTAAACAAATAAATTCACAAATAAGTGACATGAAAAACGTTACTGCTACTGCGTAGAGAACGGCGATACGAAACTGACGCAACTGGAATGACTAGATTCGGACTTAAATCGACGCAAAGGCGGAGATTATACGATGGATGGCAGAACTGTAAATACTGTGCGGTGGCAAACTTGTAATTACCTGCATCTTCTACCTTCCTTCTTCACGTACGGAACATGGCCATGGCTGCTGCTGTTCGTGTTACACATGAGGGCAAGGAGGTTCGACCGGAGCTAGGCTTGCTGGCAGCGGCACGGCAGTACGCGACACAGGGGCCCACTCGACCAAGGAAGGGCTGGCCTGCTCGGCCAACATGGTTGGCAACACAGCACACACGCCTGCACGTACGGGACGACTGCGGCCTCCTGCTGCTGCTTGGCAAGCAGCGGCGCGCACACAGGTGGCGAGGTGCCGGGTGGCGGCGTGGACGTGGGGCACCTCGGAGTCGTCATGGGGGACAGCCGGGGCGACGTCAGTGGCCGGGAACGAAAGAACAGCAAACTGTCCATGGACGAGTTCGCCGGAAACTTCGATCGGAAACAAAGAACGAACGGTTAGGGGTCAAACGGCAACGGATCGGGATAAACGAATATACCACGGCGAAGAGGACGACGAGAGCTACCTTTTGGACGGAACGGAATTCGCTGGAACGCCATAGTTTGGCCGGGAAAGCTCGCCGGAGAGTTGGCCGGAAACCTAGGTGAGACGAACTTCGGCGATAGATGTAGCGAGATAGAGGTGGCGGCTGCGAAAACGGGCCGTACTTCTGAAACCAGCGGGTCGAGGGCTTCGCCGGCATGTATATATAGGTAGGGTTCCGAGTAGATATGAAAACGAGATTATTTTATAATTTCGGGATTTAATTAATTTCGTGAATTAAATAATTCCAGAAAACCCAGAATTGATATTTAAGCCACGAAAAATAATCTGAGAGCCCCCAAAAATCTGGGGAAAATTCCTCAAGATACTTTGGACCATGATGAACCCAAATAAAGTATTTAGTGCTCATGAAAAGATATTTGAGATGATCTAGAAAAATAGAAAAGCCCAAATAAAAGTGAGAAAAGGCTCCGAAAATCCAAAAAAAAGTCCTTACAATATTTTAGGAGATGGATTAATGAAACTTGATCATAAAGGAATGGTTTAGAATAGGAGACAAAGGATTTTAGAACCTCTCAACAAAGGACTAAGCTAAGATATAAGGGAGTTGATGGTGGAAATAGTCAAAAAACAGGTTGGAGAGAGAAGACCGTTGCACTAACCACGATTCGAAAACTTTGTACACACTCAAAAACATCAAAACAAGTAACAACCAAACGAATTGGGAAAGATAAAAAAATTAATCTAGTGTTTTCTATTCACACGGCAAAAAATTCGAAAATTTGGGGTGTGACAATTAACCAACCATTATATACGTATTGAACTTACCCGAAGTGGTATGGTAGCCATATAGTATGATTGTGTTCGAAATTCTTGAAAGACACGGCTAAGTATGCCGCCATGTTAATGGCCGCGTCCTTCAATGCCTTCGCCGGGATTTTCTCTTTCTCCTCCACGGTCTCCTCGCACCCGCTAAGTATCTGTCATCATGTTTCCATTTCCTAGCAAATGCAAAGCATGTTTGTGCTATTTGTCGAGGATCCATGTATGCGCTGTACTTGGAACCTGTTTTGCAAGGTGCGCTTGCATACTAAAAGAGATCGATTAGGTTAGTTAGAACGTTATCAAAATATCGAAATCATACCATATTAAGAGAGAAAAGGACTTACACGCAAAGAGATGTGAACTAGATTAATGTCCATTTCACCGAGGTGAAACAATGTTTGAATGTCGTCGAAAGTGAAGGCAATCTCACCACCAAGTCCACCGAGAAGGTTATCGGGGTAGTGGAGTGTTATCTCGGCTATGTCCTGTCCTCTCGGATACCAACAAGTACCAATCATGAAACTTTTTCATTCCACGCGGCATCTTCTGCATGACATCGTTTGGAAGGAATATCTTGCCTCTTTCATAATTTTTCGGGCGGTTCGTTGACCATCTGATTCTTCCAACATCGATACTTTTTGGCCTGGAAAGTGATTGGTGAATGAAGGGGTCAAAAGTCCGTCCCGCTACTTCTTTGACTTGGTTACGTGGCTTGAACTGATCATGGGCGAACCACCTAGACACCAACGAGACGTCCTTCATGGCCACAAAGACGGGCCTGCAATGGATTGGATACTTTTTCCTAAGCTCCGACTCCTCCCAAAAGTCCTCTGATGCCATAACTTGTTCGGTACGAAAGGCCCCTGGCGGAAGCTGCATGTCTGGAATTTGCTGCTTCTCTTTACCCTTAGGTTCTTTCGGAGGCACCTCTTTCTTTTCGAGGCACCTCTGTTTGTTTCGGGGCACCTCCGCTTCAACCGCAGCGGTGTCTTTTTTGAAGGCACCTGCTCTGTAGGGCGTGGAGAAGAGTGTGGCATCTCGGGCATTTGTCGGTCACGAGGAGGGGAGTGTGGCATCTCAGGCATGTCTTCGTCACGTGTTGGTGAAAGTATCTCCCCTTCCTCGATAACTCCTTCTAGCCGTGGAATATTGGGTGGGGGAGGCGAAGAACCGGTTAGTACGATGTCTCGTTTGTGCGGTCTAACATCCCGATATTAAAAAGTAATTAAAATTTTAAATATGATCATTATCATGTGTGATAATCAAGTATCATGGCAATAATACATTTCATGTTTATATATATTACATGTATATGTTGCAAATAGTGTGTTTTTGGTTTGCTACATGAAATATTGACATTAAATAGTTATAATGATTTGTGATTTTGTGATGGTTGATTAATGATTGTTTACTTGATTAAGTTGGCTAATCAATTATTTTATTAATCCTAAATTCAAAATCCTACTTTCTAAACTACTTGGAATTGGGAGATGGTCCTAAAAGCAAATGTGGAGATCTCGAGAAGCTGAACAACTTTCGTTTTTGGAGATTTTGAAGTTTCTATGCAAATTTGGGAGATATTGGAAGAAGATCGAAGGAAGAGACACTAGTACACAATTTTCAGAAGGCCACCGAAGTTGCTTGCCCGCCGCGCCGCGTGACGCCGTAACGGTTTGGCCGTGTCGTCGTGGCGCCGCGCAGGGAAGCAGGGGCCGGCCCGCGAGGCTGCCGGATGGCCGTGGCCGCGCCCGGGCTCCTTAAGTCCGCCAAGCTGGTTGCCGTATTCTTTTCCCCTTCTTTCCTCCATTATCGTTGCCACCGACGGGTCGCCTCGCCGCAAAAAAAATTGTCGGTTAGTCTCTTCGCCCACCTCTTGCAGCTAGCACGGCCTCGAGCTTGCGTCCTTCCCCTCGTACCGGCCGCTTGAGCCTTCGTTGTCGGAGTCACACGCACCGCTGCCGCTCGACATGGTCGCCGAGCTTCCCCTCACCGCGGCTGCCTCTCTCGTGATGCACTTCTCTCTACCTTTCCTTTTTCGCCGCATTCGCCATGGTCCCTTGATGCTCTTTGGCTCGCTCGCTCGCTCCGTTCTTCCCCCGTGTTTCGCCGGAGCGCGGCATGGCGCAGCGTTCGTCGCCGCAAGCACGGCAACCCAGCCGGGCAGCCCTCCTCCTACCCTCTCCCCCGCACCCGCCCACTCCCGGTGCGCCCGAGCATGGAGATACTCCTATGCCTCTCCCTTGCCATCGGTGAGCATCAACCGGTCAAGAACCGAGCCTCGCCGTGCGTCTCCTCTGCTCAAATCGCGACCAGGGGTCCTCGTGACAAAGAATTAGACGAAAAGGAAGGGCCTAAGTGAGAACTTCGCGACTCGATAAACGAGAAAGAGAAAGGTTGGAAGTTGCAAGTACCAAGCGTGTGATGCTTTGGTCTCGTCGGAATTAAGGCAAGTGCATGACGAACCTTTGTTTGGGCTTTTACGCCTATTGTTCGAGTATTTCTTTGCTCTCAAATGTTAAGTGTTATACATTTCTGGGTTCAAGTTCAAGTTTCCAGTTCATGAGATTCAAGTTTCAAGTTTTCATTTACATTCAATTCCAAAGGCGGTTTATCCGGAGGTGCAATTTGGTTCTTATATTCAGGTGCCTCGTGGTAAGTCTTTGGCCCCACTTGCTCGGGCTTTACCGGTAAATGCTAAGGAGTATTCAAGTGTCTGTCCGTTTAGGGCGGAAACTACTATTTAATTGGAGTTTCGATGAATTCATTCATAAGTTCTCATGAGTTGATTGCTCTTCGGTTTTTGAATGTACTTGCTGAGTGTTTTCACTCACCCTTGTTTTATTTGGTTTTTAGGTGCTAAACCATCATGGCTTGCATGGGAACCGAGAGTAGCACCATCATCACAAGTACTCACTTTTCGTTTACAAACGGCGTAATCTTTTACATAGCGGGCCGTGTAATTGGTTTGTTTTAGTCTTAGTGAATGTGTTGAGGGGTAGCCCCGGTGGTGTTTCTAGCCTGGGGCGTTCTGACGAGGATGAACTGTCGAATGCATTGCCCGACTTTTGGACACCCCTCGGAGTCGGGTGGTCAAGGTCATAATCCATGTAACGGGCTCCACGCTATGCACCTCGACCCTAGTGTAGTCCGGCGGGATAGGCCTACCGTGCCACCCGCCCCGGGGGATGTGCCACACCAATTGCGACAACGTTGACAACTTGAGCCCTTCCAACGAGAACCACACATTGGCAACTAGTTGGTTCCCCGTATCGCGATCGACGGGCGGTTGTGCTTGCGGTGGAACCTTGGCTGCTAGGAACTTCCTGGAGGCTCCCGACAACCCGCAAGTTGGGCGGCGGGGTTCGCAGCCGCCTCTTTCCTCGAGCGCCTTCGCTACCATGGCCATGACTGTGCTTTCAAGCTCCGGCCGCCGGTCTCTACCATGCTTCTTGTATGTGTGCTGGTCCTCTTCAAAGCCATGTCTCCGGGTTGTTCTTTTCCCTATGCCCCTGGTGCGGCCCGGGTGTGCTCGGCGTTCCCAAGGCAAGTGTCATTTCGTCCTTCTCTCGGAAGGTTTGAATGAGCCCTTCTCCTTTCCTTGACCGTATTCCAACATCTTTGATACTACCTCTTGAGTCTCCGATTTGTCAAACTTAAGGGAAGAACCAGACGATGCGGTGCTCCTGGCATGTATCCAATTCCTTGACCGTATCCCCAAATTCTGCACGGGAATCCCAGTACTTCCGCCTCTTTGTCCCTCTTCCCGAAAAGTCTTTTCTGGCGCAAAGTATCCAACCAGGACCTAAATGGGTAGGGTGTATGTTCTTCTTAAGCTAGCTTCATTTATTCACCCCACCGATGGCCAATGCTTCCGTCGTAGTCTTTTTGAGCCACTAGATCGTCCCATTGACTCGAGTTATGTTCCCATACTTGTGAAACGGCGTCCTGCCCTGTTGGATATATTTGGTGTTGAGCTCACACTTCCAACGTCGGAATATCTCCCCATTGTCCTAAAGGCTTGACGTCAATGTCAATGCCCGGCTTGACGTCGAATACCACCCCTTCCTTGAATAGTTTATAGAATTCTTCCAACACTGGCTCAATAAACACGTCAATGTCAATGCCTGGTTGTTTCGGACCTGAGATGAGAACAGTAAGGAAAAGGTACTTTCGCAGCTGGCACAACCACGTTGGGATGTTGTACATTGTCAAGAACACTGGCCAAGTGCTATGGTCAGTCATCCTCTCATTGAAGGGATTCACTCCATCGATGCTTAACCCAAACCGTACATTCCTCGGTTCTCGAGCAAAGTCTTTGTGATTATTATCAAAGTTTTGCCACTGAGTACCATCGGCCGGGTGTGCAATCTTATCATCATCTATCTTGCGCTCGTCTTGCCACCACGTCATCAATTTGGCTTCTTTGGGGTTTAGGAAGATTCGCCTCAAGCGGTCGGTCACTGGCAGGTACCACATTACCAAGGCAGGAACTCTTCTCTGCTTCGGATCAATTCCTAACGGAGTGTCCTTTTCGAGATTAGAATCCTGTACCGGCTTTTTCCCACCCTTCTTTCTCTTGTTTCCAATGGAGGTCTCTTCCCCGTTGTATAGATTGTTGTTCTTGTACCGACTAGCGCCGCACCTAGGACATTTATCCAAATTTCTTGAACGTGTCACCACGAAAAAGGATACAATGGTTCGGGCATGCATGGATCTTTTCAACACTCATTGTCAATGGACTTATAACCTTTTTTTTGCTTGGTAGGTATTCACTTTTACGAGTTTGGTTGTGGCGGCAACCATGACAAGAGACGCAACAGATCATTGAAACTACAAATCCGACCAACCCGTACTTAGCCTTCAAGATCAACAGCTCAAGCACAAAACGTAGTAGCGTCCAAAAGGTCGGACAACCTTTTCAACACCATACACGTTTCCTTCGATGCTTTGCTCTCACTCTCTCTAGGTTCTCTACACCTTTCACGCTGTTCCGTAATATTTCTGGTCCAAAGGCATTAAGCATGTCCTCCAAATAATCACCGTCATCTTCATCCCCTTCACGTGCTACGACATCATCAGCAACATCACCTTTGCCCGTACCATCAACGACATTTGTGTCGTCCATACCATGCCAACCATCATCATCGCGTAGTTGACTATCATGCTCAAGGTTCCTTTTATTTTGAAGCATATCTACACACTTTGAGAGAAGCGCTCTAGGGTTTCGGGGTCATCTCCTAGATTTTCGAAGTCGAGGTCTTCACCAACATAATTTTCACCGTGATGAGTCCAGACTGTGTAATCTGCAGCAAATCCTCGTGTAATCAAATGTTGTTTGATGGTCTTCACATCTCTATATGCTATCTCGTTCTTGCAATCACGGCACGGACATATTATGATATCCTCTTTCAATGTCTTCGCATTATTCTCAGCGGCTTCAATAAATTTATCCACCTCGTCACGAAAACCATCCTTCCACCTAAACGTGCCATACATCCAATCATTCCTGTACTCCATCCTTTAAAAACAAAGAAAAAAAAAAACATCAAATGTGTAGTTAGTGATATATATGAGTACATATGCATGGCAAACCCTAAATGGTTAAAATTAATAATTGCATTAATATTAAAGTTGAAGCACACACTAAAAAGGTTATCATTTTAGAAAATTTTAGAAAAAAGATAACCGCATTTGCACATCATATGAGAGAGAAAAAACTTGTTAGAAATTTAAACTAAGAATTAAAAAAAAAAAGACATGTTCATCAACCATGAACACATGAAACCCTAGCTATTTTATTACTCCACTAAAATCACATGTAAGAGCCACTAAAAAATGGGTCTAGTTCAATACTCTTACTAATCTCCACTACCACTTCCAATCCTAAGCTCTACTTTGCTCCATATAAAGCTCAAGCACTATAGAAAGTGAGAGGAAAACAAAATTCAAATTACTCCACAACTAACCATACAAAATCAAATTAAGTGGTAGGATTAGCATTTCCTTACCTTTTTGAGCCTCCCCACCAAAGGATTTGAGTTGAAAACCTCCCCCTTAGTAGAGCAATTTTTAGGAGGAGCCCAAGGCCTCCCAACCTTTTTTTTTTCGAGTTTGAGTGAGTGACCCGAGGAGGAAGAAGGTGGCTGGTTCGGCCTTATCTACGAGACCACTATAGGGGCGGTTTTTTGATTGAGCCGCCCCTCTCATTTACTACAGCAGGGGCGATTCACATCCAGCCGCCCCTCTTTACCGCCTTCATTAGGGGCGGCTGGATATCGAGCCGCCCCCAACAACTGAGGGGGCGGTTCGTAACATGAGCCGCCCCTACTGTGCCTTCGGTAGGGGCGGCCCATAACCCTCTCCCCGGGCGCCTGCGCTGTAGGGCGCCTCAGTAAACGAACCGCCCCTAATGTAAAATGGGGGCGTTCCTCACAGTAGGCTTTTTGTAGTAGTGTGGGACTATATATATAAATATAACAGGCGTCCTCACGGGAAACTTAACAATAGTAGAAGAGGAAGTATGTGTGCGTCTGCTGCTCTCAGCTGGATGAATATGGTAAAACACGCTCACATAGAAACAGGAGGCACTAGGAATCATACAGATCTGATAATTCATAAGCCCACATGCCATGGAGCCTTTCTGCATTTGATTCCAAAGATCCACCCATGCAATAGTGAAACTTATTGTTAATGGTTGAGGCATGTAGGGCCTTGAGCTTCTATACTCTAGGGGTACTATAGCAAAAGCCAGTGAAGCACCTCAAACCTGGCTTCACCGATTTGACATGTTACCTAGCTACTACTCACACTAAATACTACAGAATGCTCATCACCCCCCAGTTTGGGGCATTAGGGAATGGATTCTGTCGGTGACAATGTGAGTCTCTAGAATTCCTAAAAACGGATCAAAAAACAGTACAAAAGGTACCATGAATCCCCATCAGGTCCACAATTATTCACACTAGAACATCAGGCACGCTTTTGCGCGCCCTATCATGGTTATTATTTTTTAGCGTGCATATCTTGTATAGTCATGCTTAAAACTATAGCCCTACCCTCTGCCATCTCTGATTTCCAACCATGCAATGTAATATTATTCTAAAGCTCAAGCAAGAGCCATCGAAGGTCATCTTGAGATGTTTACCAGACAGCATTAGTGAGGTTGATTCATGTAGAGTTACAACATTAAAAAAAAAGTAAAATTGTATCAGCACTCAGCATTGATTCAGGCAGCACTTTGATTCAAGGATGGAAATAGTTGCAGATGGAATACAGGAAATTGCATCCTATACATGAAGTTAGTATAATATAATCAACCAAATCAGATTAAATGACATCTTTAGGTAGACAACATTGAAAGTCCATAATAATGACAATGAAAGTCATAATACAACCATATCATCCATCCATTATTTAAAATACAATGCAACAAGTAGTAATTACAACTCTAATATTTTTTCACTCCACTTGTAGTCTCATTCACTCCAACACTTGCCTGTTCCATTCGGATGGCTCTAAAATACTCCACAAGCACTTAGTGTTTCATATGGAGGCACCAGCCTGTGAGATTAAGCAAATCTACAGTTAGTGAAATGTTGAACTAAGTGCATGGGCCATGTCAAAATCTAAAGTTAGTGAAATGCAGATAGCTGCACGTTGCCATTTTCAAAACATTGCAGTCATCCGAAGAAAGAATACCTGCTAGAGAAGAAAGAGAGGGCACAACAGCAACAATTGACATTCAACACCAGCACTCTCTCCCCATACAACATCCATCCTTCTAGCCTGATGGCAAAGCAAATTTCAGTTACAAAAGATTATTTTGACTGAAGTAACTGCACAAAATAAATCCATTTCAGGTTTTCATAACTCCTAAGTCAAACAAGTATACAGGAGTAACAACCAAGTATTCAGGGCTATCGATTTAAACTGACAAGGACAACAACAAGTACTATTGTTCAGTGAAAGCATAAAAGAATTATCAGTGTGTGTGTGACTGCAGAGACTGAGAGAGAAAGGGACCATTATATTTGGACACAATATATGCAAATTTCAGAGATAAGAACACAACGACAGAAGAATATAATCTAGATACAACGAATATAGGGCCTGCTAATATATATAGGAATGATGTAGTATTTTTATCCACAAATCCAAAGATAATATGAGATAACTCAGGTATTGACACATGCTGCAGGTTACATACTAAAATTGGAGGTGACTCATCAGTATTGAGAGCTTGTGGTCTAAATATTACAGCAGAGAAAAAAGCAAGAAAAAAACATTTCTCGCCTTCAAGCTTTACTTGCACAATGGCACAAGTGCAGATCTGAGCCTTTATGCAAATTTATAACTACAAACAACAACTAAAGAGATGTCACAAGATAAATTGGACCCATATGATGATTAATAAATAAGAAAAAAAAGGAGAAGAATAGGATATGTGATTTCTCCCTCACCTTAGCCGGACCAGAGGCAACTGCAGGATTAGACGATGACGAGGAAACTGGAGCTTTCTTAAGCCCGGAAACAGAGCAGAATTAGGTGGGAACTGGAGCACAAAACGTACTGAATACAACAAAGAAGAGCACATCGATCAGAGCTCGAGGAACATTATATCATCTGGTTTACGGTACCATGGACTTCTTGGGTCGTCCGGCCTTCATCTTGATTTTGCGACCCATCAACGAGGTGTATGTATCAGAAAGTACAGCCAAATCACCTCGATGATGATGTGCGCGGCAGAGGGAATCGAAGCACGGGAGATCAGGAACTGAGGCAGCGGATGGCGCGTATGCAGCTGGCAGCGACACGGCAGGAGGTGGCGGCTGGTGGCGCGACATGCTTGGCGCCGTGGCTGGAGGTGGCGGCGGCGGCGGCAGGAGATAGGGTTGGCAGCGAGTTGAGGATGCGGGAGATAGGGTTGAGCCGCCCAGCCCGTAGAGGATGCAGGAGATCTAGATTGCGAGTTGGTTTCGGAAGAGGGCTTTTCTGCAAAACATGTAGCGCAACGTGTCGACACACGGATGAGCCACCAAGGCTCGAACTCTCGTTTGCGGCAAGCGGGGGTAGGTTTTAATAACTCCGATGTCTATGGGGTTCAAACCAGCGACTTAATTGTGGCTTTCCACGTAGCTTCTGTATTAACGTTTCCCTTGTATTAACATTTCTTGACTTTGAAATGGATATTTGAGACCCTATCGAATTCAAATGAAAAATATTTAAACTAGAAAATTGTAAATGCCATCGAGTACAACAACTTTCCTTTTGCTCATTTGTCTGAGGTCGTTTGAAAATTTAAATATAAAATGTGAGAACTAAATAGTTTTAGGAGCACAAATGATAAAAACCATCAACTATACAAAGTATTCAAAAATGTGTCAAACTTAAGAAATTTTATGTTCCCACATTTCTATGTGTTTAAGAAAACATTATTTAATTAACCTATATAAACATGCATCAATACAACATATTGATGTTTAGATTTTGAGCAAGTTACTTAGGATAAACATTTTTTTGGTTTTGTATACTATTTTCACCTAACTTTGTTAAACACACAATTAGTGTTGTCTGGTCAATTCTCTAGGCTGTTTTTACATTTCATACAGTGGCTGCCCTTATATTCGCGCCAGCATTGGATATTGTTCTGTGTACTTGGCTACCTCCTAAGGGCCATTGTTTCGTAGCTAGTGGGTGTTTAACTGAAGTATTGTGTCAGTCTACCGTTCACATGCTGCTGAGATACCGCTTGCTACACATCTGATGCAGAAGCTTTGGTTTGATTGGTAAAGACACAATCAATGAGAATATTCAGATCACTTTTATTTAGTTCTGACATTCAGACAAATGTTCTGACACAATCAATGAGAGCGTTGCACAATTCATCTCCTGGCTAACTTACAAGTGAGCATATGTAAAAGGCCTAAAATAAATCATTTTTTTCATACATAAAAGAGAAATGGGCCCGTTGCAGAACATTATATGCAAATGTAGCGTTGGGAGTTGTGTGGCGCAATGAACAGATGGATGCCATACTACAAGTGTCTACCTGATGGATTGAGTACGCAGGAAATATACTCAGAATCGATGAGGAATCTGGTAACAGTTGTGAGATTTTATAAACGTAGGTGAAGGGTTGGCGCAAAGGAAAACAGAAAAAAGGGAGAATTGTTTATTTGGCCCTGGAAAAAAAGTCTTCTTACTCATCTGGGCTCTTTTTTTTTACGAAGTTGTGTATTGGGCTTCGAAATGGGATTCATTACTTATTTGGCCTGCCGTTACATCTGAGGTGTTAACAGTGTGAAGTACCGGATCAAAAGTCCATTTTACCCCTGTCTGGGAAAAAATTAAAAAAACAGAGTTTCGTTCTGATATGGTTGACAAATACTTTGGTGAAGAATATGGCCTGACATGTGAAGTTTGGATAGCAGAAAACCGTAGATAGACATTGACATCTTGTACAATACGAAACAAATAACCTGGCAGTTTAAACAAATAACCTGCCAGTTTTCTTTCTCTTGCGGCCATTTGCCAATCAAAATCTGAACCTATTTCTTTTTTAGAAAAATTGAACAGATTGCTGCAACAGCTAGTTATAAGGTTGTATGTGCTAAAATATTTCCTGTAAAAGGGGCTGTATGATTTCTACAACATGTATCAGTATGTCCGTTGTTGCAGTAGCAGGAGTCCTGCTGCAGGACACTAAAATTGTAGCAGAAAACCCATTTGTCAGCTAAAAAAAAAAAATCCCAGAGTGGACTAGGAGGCAGAGGCAGTCGTCTTGCTCTCGTCTCTCGCTCGCATTTCATCGAGATCGTGGCGTCCCACTCAGCGTAGAGCGCTAGGTCTGGGCGGTACCAGGGCTCAGTGCGGGGCGACGTGGAGCACGACGAGGATCTGCAGGGGGTGGCGGTACCAGGGCCAGATAAGTAAGGAGACTTCTTTGCAAGGTCAAATAAACAATTATCCCAAAAGAAAACGATGTAGAGTCTCTAGCACAGTAACGTTCGGTTCTGCAGTGCCAAGACGCTGTTCCCTAGTGCAACTACTACAATACCCGTGGTGCAACACATGGCCAAAGCGACTTAAGATTACATCGAGCCAAAGCAGCAGCTCGCAACCCTAGCCTCAGTCGTACCCCACTGTTTTACTATGTGGATCTGCTCCTTTGTTGGTATCACAACAAGTTACCAGATGAAGCAGCAATGCTTTCAAAGAGAACAAGATGGTCCAGACTTGGATGAAACTGATGTGTTTCTGGTGCTTCTCTAGTTGCCGAGTTCTCTCATTCCGACCGAGGTAATGCCACCTCACATTCTCACATGCACCGGTAACTCTCATTTCAAGTTTTTGATTCATGGACATAGCACAAGACTAGAATGAGCTGTGCGTTCCCTGGTTATCAATTTATTAGGATGTGTTGTGGCAGCATATTGTATTATTTTCCAGCTGAATGAATGAAGATTATTTATTGTTAAATATAAAAGTATGAGTACCTGCAGGCTGCATCCCCAATAGTGGCAAGTCCATCAGTTTCTGGTCAAGGGAACAGGGACTTTGGCAAATGGAAAATTCTTCTAAAAGAGGAATTTGGTCTGGTTTGTATCAATGCCAAGACAGCAAAAAGCAATCAACTGAAAGCATGGATCCAGCAACTCTTGTTTTGTTGTATTTTTTTCTTTTGGGCCTGGTTGCCTTGTATTTTGTCCCTTTTGTTTTGTTGTTCCTCTTTTTCCTGTTATTGTAGTTCCCCTCCCTCCCCTGTTAGTCTAGTTAGTCCAGTTAGATCTGTTGTTTTTCTTCTTTTGGTTATGCCCTGTAACCACTTTTCTTATATCAGAAAATGAAAAACATAGGTAGGGCCGGGCCCTGCTTCTTTCTTTCCAAAAAAATACTATTTATTGTAGCTTTTTCCCTATATATTATTGCTGTTTTATCAGTGACGATATACTTTTCTTTGCTACCTCTCTATGCTGTTACCATCACTGGAACATGCTTTTCCATCCATATGTATACATAGTCATACTCCCTCTCCGTATATCCTAAACTTCACCATTGACGGGCAAGTACCTTGTACAGGAAAGTGTCCGTGTTAACTGTTGTTTTCAAAAACAGTAGTCTCCGTATTAAGTTTTTTTTTTTCCAATCAAAATACACACTAGTCCCTTTTGAGAACGGGAGGCATTAAGAATCAGTTGGGTGTTCACATCAAGATGATGCAAAACAACAGTTCGATCGCATCGGGGAGACTTGTTAGAGCCATACAAGAACCATGTCGGAGCCATCAAAATATTTATGCATAATCACTTGCTTTCCACTGCCCAGTCGATCTTTGGACTGTATGGCAGCAGCATCGGACAGTTCTATGGTGTGAATATGGTTGTTCAGCAATATATTTTGCATGTATTCTCCCCTTGTCCCGAAAAAATTGTGCCAGAGAAAAAATGTATGAACTTTGCATTCCGATGGATGAATTCAACAAATGAGAAAATAAGGTTTGGCTGTGGGACTCACTTGCGGCGAACCGACCCATGGTCTTGAGTCACCTCTAAATAGAAAAACTCTATCGGGAGTGTATGCTATGGAAACCCGGCTCCTATAGAAACTATGGAAACCCAAATCAAGGTAATGGTGGGTTGTTTTAGCATAACCCCCCCCCCAACCCCATTTCACCATCCTAATATTGTTTTTTGCTAACCCACCACGCACGGGAGCCCGGTGTTGGTTCGGATCTTTTGTCGCCTGGTCATGCGGCGCGCGCCCGCCCGTCCACGAGAGAACACGGAGGCTCCATCGCCCGCTCCTGCCGCAGAGGCACGTGAGATTAGGATGGAGGCGGACTATCACAACTGCCTTCGGGATGGCGGCGGCGGTTTGTGAGCGGCGCCTCGGCGGCGGCCCGGGCGGTGATGACGAAGAATGGTGGCGAGGGGCGAACGACGGCAACAGGGCAGCGGCGTTGATGGCGGCAGCGGCGTCGCCGCGTGGGGGGAATGAGAGAGAGAGGCTGAGAGCTGAAAGCTTAGGGTTTTACCCCGATTATTTCCCGATTAGATTCAACCCGATTACACGCCCCTTGTATTTATAGTCCGAGGGACACATGCATGCTAAGAAATATCTAGGAGGTTTTTTATAGATCGGAATACCTCTTGACCAAGAAATTTATTTCTTTGCCTAAATGTTTATTCCCTAATAGTTATTACTTAACGACGAAGCGAAGGATGACAACGGACTGTGGCAGGCGGCGGCAGGGCAGCTAGGCGCATGCACTTGTGCCCCTTAGGCCCCTGGCGTGAGGCCCATCTTGGGATGTGACATGGACCATCGCCACGATCGAGCCTGGACGGATCGACGGCGATTGAGCGACGAGGCTACCCCGCCGCATGGGGGAATGCGAGAGGCAGTCCATCACCAGCGCATGCTTTCGGACGGATCGACGAGGGCGGCCACCAACCGTGCTATCGATCGATCGACGGGGACGGTTTGTGCGACGGCGAGGAGCAGCCATCAATGCAGTAGCTCGCCACCATGGACTCTGTTGCTTCTGCTGTTAGCACAATACATGCAAAAAAAAACATTACAGGCACAGCGGTGCAGCACCATCTCCTCTGTGGCGGTTCTGCTAAAAGAAATCTCCTCTGCGCTTACGCTAAAAGAAATCTCCTCTGCGCTTCTCATCGATCGATCGCCTTGTCTAACGATCCTCGCCGATCCATCCGTCCTCGTCCCATCGATTCTCGCCGATCCGTCTGTCCTCGTCGATCGATGATCGCCATCCTCGTCGATTGATGATCGTACAACACGGAGGCGGGGCAGCGGTTGATGGTCGCTCAACCGTCGTCGATCCGTTCGAGCGGGAGCGGGCGATGGACCGCCTCTGTGTTCTCTCACGACGGGGCAGTGGCGGCGCCTCGTGCCACCAGATTTGGACCGGCGCCTGGGCTTAAGTCGCGGTGGGCTGATTTGCAAAAAATGATATTAGGATGGAGAAGTGGCGGGTTAAGTGCTAAAACTACCCACCATTACCTAAAGTCATCAGATTAGAATTGTAGGGACTTGATTTGGGTTTCCATAGTTACTATAGGATCGGGTTTCCATAACGTATGCTCCCATCTATAAAAGCCTCCCATCACCTTTACGTCGATAGCGAGGCCTCACTCTGAGCTTCGTAGACCACTTCATCAACTTTGATTATTTTAAGTTATAATAATGAGATCTTATATTAACAAATACACCCAAAAATATAAGAGATTCAAGATTAGCATTAGAAGTATAACTTCAGGAAAAAAATTAAACAGTTTTACATTTTTTTAGAGCAATGTGAACGTGTTTGAACTTATCAGAGACATGTGTTGGATAGGCCCGTGTGTCATGAGGATTGTTAGGTAGTGTAACAAATTGTTTTAGTACTCATTTAAGTAATATGATTAGCAAGTGGCATGCAGTAGAATATTCTATAGATCTACTATCCTGGTATGGTACACAGATGAGCATCAACCACAAAACCAAGCCATATGGTTCAAGTTGTCACAACCAGGAGAAGAAAACAAAAGCAACCGAGTATAGCCCTTCTAGGTCGAGTACCTCAAGTTGACTACAAAAGAATAAGCTACGCTTCATCTAGCTACTGAGTTTCTCTTTGTATATGTAGATGTTTTATGGCCTCCACCACGTAGCAGTACCTCTCTATGCTCCTAGTGTAGGTGAAACTGCAACCATATATAAATAAATGTATGTATGTTAGCTGAAATCTCTGCCTAGTACGTATAATTTAATTTGTCATTAAGTGAACACGTGACGGACAAACTAGCATGCATTTGGTGTTTTTGTCCATTTGGTGCTAGTAGTACAAAACACATTTGAACTGCTAGCACCTTAAAATTTTTGGTCTGGGCAAGAATTTGTAGTTCAAATATGCTTGGTCAAACCATTGATTATAGTCTTGGTTGGACCTAAACTGTTGGAAAAATAGAATTGTGCTGGGACCTGGAAACAGAAACTATAGAAATCACGGTCTTCTGTCAACTCACCCGCTCATCTCATTGCCGGCAACAAGCACTGAGCGTCGATCTCACTCTGTGCTCGCCACACCCCCCCACCCACTCCATCTCTGCCCTTGTTCCGAGTTGCAGGGAAGTCACCTCTGACCTGTTCTACACGGCCACCTTTGGCGGCAGCGGTGGTGGTCTAACGACACCCACCTGCCTGGGTGGTGGCGAGTGTACAACTGTGTGGTGCTTTGATGTGTTGTAGCATTATGAACATACACATGCAAGGGTGGTGCGAGAAGATCTACTCTTCCATTCAACTCTATCTCGTCAGTGTCATGGAGGTGCTCTCGCCATATTCATGTTAGGCGTCATCGCCTTCCTTCCTTCATCCACCTGCTCGGCTTCTTCAGCATTTGTATTTTTCACCTACTAAGGTAGTCCGACCACCACTGAGATTGATTTGTTGGAGACAGACTTTTGAAACCATTAGACATGTTTTTGTGGTACTGGTATATACAAAGTAATTTAACATCATTGCTAACATGTGTGCTATGTATTGTGTTATAGTGGTCCAATTCTATAGGGTAGTTGACTGATAAAGCCTACTTGGTAAACATGTTTCCACAAACCTCAACGACCAGTCTAGTTAAGAACACAATATTACTGTAATTATGGGTGCCATATATAAATTTATTTGGAAAAGTATCAAATAAATAAATTTATTTTGTGTCAAAAAAAAAATATTTGGACAACTAGCAGGTGTCTGGGTCCCATGGTCTATCAAGTCTAAGAACCTCAACTAAGGCTGTGTCATGTCTTATATATAATCATTCTTTCTTCCTCATCCGTATGCCCCTTTACTTTAGCTCCATATATATACCCTTGCCACACATAACTGCTTCAACATATGCACTTTCTATAGCCCATCTGCAACTTTGATCTTTTAGCATAGTGGTTGTTGTTTTCTTTGGGCAGGGCTCATCATCTGTGCAGTATGTGTGTGTTTGAGATTTTGCAGAAGCACATCACGTGTGCATCAAGCCATATCTTGGTAAGAATGGGAGGCCACAGGAATTTGGCAGCCACAGCTGTTTGTGTTCTGACAAATCTACCAATCTCTCTATCCATCACCATTATAATTAACATAGCTAGAAGAAGCACGGCACCACGGATCCAACTACACTATTCGTAATCTTTGAGATCAGCAAGTGGTCGCTGGAGCAGAGTGTTGAGCTTGGGGTTCCCAACACGGTTTGACGCCTCCGCTCAGGCGGAGCCCTGAGGGGGTTTTGGGGTGGATCGGGTATTCGGTGTGGAGTTAATTGCAACAATACTCCATAAATGGAATTCACCAACCTGCTTCTTGGGGGAGGACTGCTCCCTATTTATAGCTTTACAATACCGAGTGATGTAGGATTACACGCCTGCCCCTCTAGATTCGGGCATATTCCCGGGACCTACAAACGGGATCAACCTATATCGTACTTGTACATGACTTGCCGCCTTTAGGTCCCTGGGGTCTATCGCGAAGGTCTTCGGTTTTCGCCAGGGGGTCCTCCGCAGCCGGCATCCTTCGCGATCTCCCAAGGAAAAGGTCGCGGAGGTGTGGTCCTCCGCCATCCCCGCGTGCTCGGGAAGACCTCGGGCGCTTGAGGGAGCGGAGCGGAGTGGCTTGACAACCCCGCCTGCCCCGCTAGCTGAGGTCCGCCGACCGCGTCCCTCCCGGGCCGCTGAGGGAGCGGAGCGGAGTGGCTTGACACCTCCGCCTGCCCCTGCTAGCGGAGGTCTCTCGACCGCGTCCTCCCGCACGCAAACATAGAATCTGAATGGTGAAATTGTTAGCGCCGCTCCGCTGAGAGTCCTCCCCGCGGTTGCCAACATCTCCGCCCGAGTGTCGCTGGGGCCTACTCCCCAACAGTTCCCCCCCCTTGGGAGCGAATGGTCGTAAGCGGAGGCGTGCCTTCGCTCTCAACAGTTTGCGATATAGCGGAGGTGTTGAGGGTCCTTCCCCCCCCTGGGACGTTTCCGTGAGGGACCTTCGCGCTGCAGAATTTGAATCGTCGCGATCGCAACGGACAAATTGGCTCGCACCCCAATGTTGAGGTGACCGTTTTCTGCCCGTTGGTTGCAACTGTTCATCTTGGAATGCGAAGGGTCGGGGTTGGTACTATAAAAGGCCTCCCCCCCGGTGAGGCCTCACCCCTGCCATCGCTTTCACCTTTGTGCTCGCTTGCCTTCTTGCGCTCTCGCTTTTCTGCTTTCCGCTGCTTCTGCCTGCCTCCGCTAGCCCTTGCGACTCACGCAGGTGCATGCGTGCTTGTCCCAAGCCGCCTAGCGTAAGGGGTCGCTTCCCCCGTCGGGAGCTCTACGGTCCATACGCGGAGCTCTTGCCGTATCGCGCTAGCCAATACCTTCGCCTCTTTGAGGATTGCATGCTAGACGCAGCCCGCGCACAAGATCTGGAGGAGACCCTATCCGGCGTCGAAGCCTCCGTTGGTGACCTCATGGCTCGCGAGGAGGCTGATCTTCGCTTCACGAGCTCGGCTCGTCGAAGATGACTTAATCGATGCTCGACGACCTCCGAGAAGGGATATATCGGAGCCCGAATTGTGAAGTGAAGCTCCCTCAAGGCGAAGCTGTGCCAGAGCTACCGGAACCGCAGCATCAGTGGGGCATTGTCTTTAGGGATTTCTTCACCTGCGGGCTCCGCCTGCCCTACTGCTCGTTCCTGCGCACGGTGTTGGAGTCGTTCGAGGTGCAGATTCATCAGCTCACTCCCCATGCATTCCTTGCATTGTCGAAGTTTGCATGGGCGGTGGAGTCTTATGGCGGAGAGGTGGATACGAACACCTTCGTCGCTTCTTCGAGCTTCACAAGCAACCGAAGACTCGAAAGATGCCCGATGGGGAGCGAAAGAGGCTTCAATTTGGATGCTTTGCACCTTCCGGCCCTCGTCGTTATTAGGGTGAGGAGAAAGCGGAGATCTCCTACGCCCGAAAGAACAAGTGGGAACCCGGGTGGATGGATTATTGGTTCTCACGCCAAGTCTGCGAGGGCGAGCAAGATGGTTGACGGGGAGGAGGTGTCCCGTACCTTCGCGTCGGTGCTGGTTCCGTGGACATCGTCTCCCGCCCGATCCAAATGAAGAGCAGACTGACAGGAGGGAAAAGTGTCGCGAAGCGTTTCTGCTCGCGTGTCGTTATTCTGGAGGGCGCGACTTGGTGGAGGAGATGTGCGCCGCTAAGTATTCTCCCCTGCGGCGTCACAAGGACCCGTTGGTAATAGAACGGGTTAATCTTCCTGTTTTGGGGACGCGGAGATGGTTCCCTTCCCCCCGGCTCGGTGCCCATCTCCTGAGGGGTGTCAGCGATGCCTTTGTAATGCGGGTGGAGATGGAGGCCCGGGAGGTTTTGGGTCCCATTACGAAAAAGGAGTTTTTAGCGGAGGTCGCAGCGGGGAAGATGCCCCGTCTTAACTGCGTTTTTGAAGAAATGAAGGTGGAATATGGCAACCATAAGGTTCCCGGAGAGTGTTAGCGGAGATTGAAAGACGCGAGGCTGACGAAGCTGCTAAGCTCGCAAAGGCGCTCGAGTAAACCTTCCGCGGCTCCCGTCGCGGTGACAAGAGAGAGGCTCCTCCGATGACACGGGGAAGACCAAGAAGAGGAAGGTGGAGGGCAGCACCTCCGCCGCCCCGCGGCTCCCGCTTCTTTGCAACGGCCAAGGAGGAGGCCAAGAAGAAGAAGAAGATGTTGGCCCATAAGCAAGTGAAGGATCCGATAACACGGAGGGCGATGCCCCCGAGGCGGCCGGCGAGGAGGCCGAAGGATGAGGAATCTCGCTGGTCCCTCGGGTGCCGCTCTTCCCTTAATTGGCGGAGGGGAGTTTCTTCTCGCCCGAAAATTGGGTCGGTTTCCCCACTGCTAGAGAGTGTCGTCCGGGCTTTCTGGCGAGGCCACTTCGGAGGTGTCGAAGGCCATGGCCGACCCCGCGTGGCCGACTTCCCGACGCCTAGCGACAACTCCGCTAGCTCGCGCAGCCAGGAAGGCTTGGGGAGCCAGTCGAACAGTTGCCGCGCATCGACATGGTGGATGTTGAGGAGGTAGCGGCCGTGTCTACCTCCGACGATTCTTTTGTGCCGCCCGGTGGCGTGAGCCCGATACCCTCGGATGCAGAGCTTCGTGCCCTTCACGAGGCCTCCAAGGGTAAGAGTGTTGAGGGAGAGACCTCCGAGGCGAAGGCTACAAAGGCGGCGGAGGTGTTGGAGGTTCTACGCACCGGTGCTGCCTCTGCTCACGCTGGCATTGGAGGTATGATATGTTTGTTATCTTACTTTCTGTTTTTGGTTATATTGTTATTTGTCTAATTCTTTTTGGTTCAGATGACGGCGGAGCTACTAATGTCCTTGGCCTGGGTTCCCCTCAAGTTGCCGCGGAGGGTGATTTGGGTGAGTGTTATTTCTTGTTTCACTCGCTTGCTTTCTTTATACTGGTTTTGGTGACATTGTCTAATATTCTGATTAGATGCCATGCTTAAATATTTTTCAGAGGGCGATGTCTACGATGTCTTCGGGAAGGCTATAGACCAGAGCCTTTCGGTGCGGAGATGTCTTCTTCCCGTTTTCTTTCTTCTCTTGATTTTGTTGACGTAGCTTTATATATATATCGGTTTTTCACAGATGACCGCTAGCTTGGAGTGTGTTCGTGCTAAGGTTCATCAGGAACTTGTAGCGCGAGACAAAATTCTGGTTGAATTGAAGGCGAAGGTCTCCGCTTCATCCGAGGAGAAGGTGTCCTTGGAGAAGCTTATTTTGGAGGAGCGGGAGCTTCGCCGCAGTGAGGCTGCCGCGGCTAGGAAGGCGCAGGACTTGCTGGTTTCCCGCGCGGAGGGTGCCGAAAAAGCTCTGCGCGAGATGGAGGCTAAACTGGAAGAGGCCAACGCCAGCCTTACCTCATCGCGGGCGCAGTCGGGCGAGCGGCGAAGCGGGGTGGACAAAGATTTATGCGTCTGTACTTCGCTGCTCATTCAGATGCGGGAGGTCGTCACCTCCGTCGGGCGCCGTGGTGACACCGTTTCCTGTAGAGGGCGGTAGTGTCAATGTGCTGTCCTGGCTGGCGAGGAATGTCTCCAAGCTTCCCGACGTGCTGCGGGGTGTGTCTGACTTTGGTGCTTGAGTCGCGGCGACGAACATTACACGCATCCTCTGCAAAGAGGGGCATGGTGATGTGGCTCGAGTTCGTGTGAAGGACACTCATCAGCCGTCAAGCCTGGCGGAGCTTGGTGTTGAAGCGCTTAAGTTCGTGGGCTCCTTTATGAAGAAATTCTGGGTGGTTCATGGGCGTGCGGAGGTCGCCTCACTTGCTCGCTCCCTTTTCGTGTGAGTCTTGCACTTTAGGTTGCGGCTTACTTTTTGGTGATTTTCTTTGTTTAGCGGTGTTTGACGAAGTTTCTTGTTTAGGGTGGAGGACCAGCGGAGGCTCCTGCTCCGCGGATCGAAGTCGTGGAGGAAGCTCAACGGGATGCTGCTCCGCCACCCGCTCCGGGCCCGCATGGTGGACCGCCTTCAAATGAGGACACGGAGGTGTAGGAGAGTTTATAGGTTTTTCCTTTTTTATGTGGCTATTAGCGTTTGTTGCGCGGATGGTAGTCTCCGCTTGTAAAAAAAAATTACCATATTGCTTAAATGAAAGTTTAACGTTTTGTTCAAATAATAATTTCCTGCGCAGGTTCCCGATGAGGTGCCTGCGCAGGATGTCTATCCCCTTTGCTTTTATCGCAATGGCGTTTACGTAGACGGAGATCTTTGGCGTTTTTGGAGGGACACCTTCGCCAATGCTAGAGTGGATGACATGTGGGAAGATGTTTTATTTGACTTAGGCGACGAGCGGATGGCGTTTACTAACTCCTTAGCTTGGGAGGGGCCTCCGCCTGAGTCGTTGTAGGCTTTGTTTCTTGCTCTGGTGACATGATGTAAATAATCATTTTTTTTTATTATTAATAAAGCGGAGATTGCTCAATCTTTACAGAGTTTGCCACATTTATATGATAGTCGTTTGTTCTATTCATTTTTGCACTTATGGTTTGGACAAATGAGGCTAATCATTTCTTTTGTCGCGCCAATTCGTCCCCTTCCGCTGCGAGATGTTCTCGTGGGGTAGTGAATATTTTGTTTGGAGACCTCCACTACACGTGTGGGAAGCGCTTCTTGTTTTTCCTCCTCACGGGTCTTCGGCAAGGATCTGGCATTTGGTTGTTTTGCTAGAACTTCCAGTGCCGGGGGGATGTTACGAATTCTTACGCGGTCTCCCCCCTGCCATTGCCCGGATGCCCGAGGCTTTACGATTTCTTACACGGTTTCTTCTTTTTTGTGGTTGTGTTGGCGGAGGTGTACATCCGCACTCATGCCGTACTCCTAGTTTTCTTTGGGCAGGTGGTATTCTGGGGTAGTGAGCGTAGTGTATGGGTCGTGGTGAGGGGGAGGGGGTTTAGTTTTATAGTGCCTTTGCCATTAAGTCGACTTATTGAGGTTGTCCTTTGGTAGGTGTGTTAGGTGGGTTGGGTTAGTATATAACCCAACCGTTTTCTTCCCCCTCCTGCTGTGTTTGGTACTATGGGCCCGTCTAGCAGTGGTCGGATGAGTTAAAATGTGAGACCGTGTGAGGGTTCGTAAACAGTGGTCTGGGACTCCAATTTAGTTGTCCTCTTATTCGTTGGCTGGAAGCTTAGACTAAGACAGGCACAGAACTATTAATTCTTGCCGATGAGCTTTGGTGGTTTGTGCAGCTTACCCTCTGGGTTAGGCCTCCGCTAGAGCATCTTTAGGTCTATCTTGGTTCCTGCTGGCGGAGGTCTACTAAGATGAAGGTGTCCTATGGCGGTCTGCAGTTTGTACGAGAGGACGCGTCGACGCTGGCGGAGGCTTCTTTTTGCGCGCGGGGTGAAGCTGTTGCCTTACACGGTGGTTGTGATCACGTCCTCTGTCTTGCTGTGTCTGTACTACCACTGTACCATCTTCTACGCGATGGTGTTTGTAATTTAGGCAGCACAATATCAATCACTTGTATAATTTTCGTATGTAATAATATAGCAAGGTTTTTTCTAGATATAAAAGAAGCTTTGTAAATGACCTCCTTTTTTCCTTTGCTGGCGGAGGTGATGCTGATGCCTGAAGTGGACAGGTCTTTTTTCAGCTTTTTAGTTTTGACACAATGCCGTTGTGCCACCTCGATGCCTACGCTTCGGGTAGGACTTTTTTCGAGGATTTTACGGACCGTTTCGTTGGTCTCTAGAGGTCATTTTTAGGATAGAACCTCCGCGTTCTGTCCTTAAAGATGTCCTCTCAGGCGTTTTTGTTACCTTCGTCGAATTACGTGACTGCGTTGCTAGTCACTTTCGACATGATTTTCTTTGTACGTTGGGGAAATTTCCTCTTTATATTTCAGAGGATTTTACATTAGTCTTGCCTCATTAAAAACCTCACCTCCGCTAGGAGTTCCCCCGAGGAGGAAAGAGTGCGAGACTTTTTGAACTGGTATGATAAATCTAATGCTACTTGCGTGAAAAGTAAAGTAGTGGCGGACCTCCGCTTATATTTTGCGGGTACGGCCTTACACGTAGTACTTTTTGTAGATTGTCTACATTCCAAGTGTGGTCGGAGGTGTTGCCTTCGCCATCTAGGAGACGGAAGGCCCCTTGTCTTGTTGTTGCTTTTTGCGATGAATGGTCCATCCCACTTTGCTTGCAACTTCCCCACCGTTGATGCGTTTGGTTTTCTTTTGAGTACGAGATCTGTTAACACCAAATTTTGGTAAAGATCTCGCATGCAGTGGGCCGGTGCAAGATGCTAATAATAGAAATATTCCCGGAGAGATGAGATCAATTCGGCAACCACATTCGGCATTCGAACCTGTCGGGATTCGGGAAAGAGTGCGGTCGGCAATACAAGGGCAAAACCGTAAATAAAGCAGCGGGGAAGGTTCTCGATTCGGGGAAGGATGTCCACGTCGACAAAGATTCTTGAAGACTTGCGACTCAAGCTTGCATCTTAAGGAAATCTTGTATCTTAAGGAAAATCTATGTATTATTTTCGTAAGTCATTAGGACTCGCATTGTCACCCGGGGTATAAATATAAGCCCTCGGCCATTGTAATAAGGATCGTTCAATCAATACAATCAACCGCCCCGTGCCAACTTCGAGTCCTTGTGTCGTGTCGTCGAAGTTCTTCGAGAGGAATCATCGACCGTCGACCTCCGTAAGTATCGACAACCCCGTTTACTTCGACTGAATGGCCGTGCGGTGGCGTTTGCTTAGTAGCGGTAGTCTCGTTTATCTCGATGGGATGGCCGTGCGGTGGGCGTCTACTTGATGACGGGAAGTCTTTGTTCATGTTTTTAGTTTGTCTCGACGGAGTAACCGTGCGGCCGGTGCTTGCTTGATGGCTTTGCATGAACAAGATAGTTATCGGCTCTATTAGACTTGGCAAAATCTAATAGATTCATTAAGTTACCACGTGTTTGCATGTTTTTTATGTTTATTTATATAGTTGCAACACTTTTTTTGCCCAATCTAGATTGATTTTGGCTCGGCTTCACGTTATCATAGATCTATCCTATGCTTTCAATGCCTTATCCTGTCATGATGTTTAGATCTTATGTTTAAATCATATATCCATGATAGCGAGTTTATATCAATCTAGATTGTCACATGTTGCGGTTCAAATACGTAAGATGAAGATAGGCCTTGACGGGATCGGGTGCCGTCTGCGGCGGATGCGGGTCTTTGGGTTACTCTAGAGCTAGTCATCCGGTGGACTAGAATTCGGTTTAATCGATAGGGTTTTATTTAGTTTACGTGCTTGTTCCTTCTTCATGGATCCCGATTCGGTAACCTTACCGAATACGGTTACGTTTTAACGAGTAGTGAATGTTTATAAATCTATTTGGGTGATGAATGCTTTTTAGCTTCTCATAACTAGACCGTATCATCGCGGTGGATTAGTCTAGTTATTAGGAGTGGTGTAGATTTTAATTAAGTTGTATCATGCGGTGGATTGACTTAATTGAGTTTATGCTAGATTGGGTTTAAGAAAGCTAGGCGTGCGGCAGACTAGTTAGATTAGGCCTATGCATTTATTATTTAGATTAAATTTATTTATATGATCTACCTTTCTTTTATATTTTTTGGTATTGATCAAGCTTGTTCGATCAACGACATGAACTTTAATTATTACAACATAAATGATTGGATACTTGTTCAAACATGTCTTCTTTATAGTCGATCGGCAACTATGTTCATATTTGCCTTCTCCTACGTGTTTACCGAATGATCCATAAAACTGTTGGCGAATAGCTTCTCATAGCTATATGTCGTCCGTAAAAATGGCCGAGGGCCGCATATATGGAACCGTCCGGTCTCACCCGACCGCGTTCCATCTTTTGAATCTAACAAACTTCATCCCTTGTCGGTTTTGGACAAACCGATCGCACGCCTCCGGATTCCAACGCCGGGCACCGTTTGAAGCTAGCTACTTTTTCGGCTTGTCGGTGTGTGCGACACAGGGAGCAATTTTGTGTCAACACACTTTTTGGCGCGCCGGTGGGACCATCAAGTTTGATTCAAGATGCCTGACGCCTCCGCCGCGAGGGGATGACGTTACGGGCGTCACCATGGAAGATCTTCGAAATGATATGCAAGAGATCTTTGAAGAAATCAAGC
Source organism: Hyparrhenia diplandra (assembly GCA_015847255.1). Taxonomy (NCBI): domain Eukaryota; kingdom Viridiplantae; phylum Streptophyta; class Magnoliopsida; order Poales; family Poaceae; genus Hyparrhenia; species Hyparrhenia diplandra. The sequence continues at coordinate 278,163 of JADLZK010007743.1, read as the reverse complement.
GGCGGCCCGATTACATAGACAAATGCTTGCTGTCATATTCCAAGAACAAAAGTGGGAAGATCATCAAGAAAACTAGTTTCCTAAGAGTTCTTCTTCGAGGGCAATCGATTATCACGGTCAAGAAAATCGAGAGGGTGCAAGCAATGTTTGACAAGTCTCTTGGGCGCTATGCTTAATCACAATCTTTGCTTTTCTCAATACCTTGGATCTATAATGAAGGAAACTTTTGGTCTGCGGCGGACAAACGCTTTGAAAGAAACAGCAGGGATCTATGAGAGGGCCTGTTTATTTCAACACTCCACGAAGCCTGCGGGCGTCTTTGGAGTTGAAGGATCGAGGAGGAAAAATATGAGAGAAGAAGCCGGGACAGAATAAAAACGCTAGTCAAGCATTGTTTGGAGCTTCAGATCAAAGATTACCACATTCTGCTTATAAGATTCATTCTCGCAACTAATCGACTTCAACGAGAATCCATTTAGTGAAGGTTATATAGAGTACCACGGATTTCAATAACATGCATGCTCTTCCAAACCACGGATATCGAGTCTTTGCCGGGAAGGATAGGTGGAGAACCAGTCAAGAGAGACCACAGATCCCATTGATGCCCTTATGCACAGGATGGCTGATATGATGCAGAATCAATTCGGCTTGAAACCCAAAGGACGAACACATTCCTACCAGTCTCCTTTTCCCGAATGGTACAATAAAGTGGCATTACCATCCAGGGTGAAAGTACCAAGTGATTTTTCAAAATTCTCTGGTCAGGATGACACTAGTACCATTGAGCACATTAGCGGTACTTGATCCGGTTGGGAGAAGCTAATCTGAGATGATGCTTTCGAGAATCAGATATTTCCCCTTATCCCTCACAGGGACCAGCATTTACATGGTTTTCTTCACATCAAAAGAATTCCATTGGCACTTGGGCTGATTTGGAACAAAAGTTTCACTCATACTTCTATACTGGAACCAATGAAAAGAAGATGGTAGATCTTATGAGCTTGAGGATGGGAGCCAATGAAACCCCTCTTGAGTTTGTTAGGAGGTTCAGAGAGATCAAGAATCTATGCTACTCTCTAAATATTCGGATGATCGGCTTCTGGAATGGCCATAGCGGTGCATGCATCCTAACATAAGGGAGAAGTTGTTCGGTATGGAGTTTGATGATCTTGGGCGGTTGTCACAACGCTTGACTTTGATGAGTACTTGTTGACACTTGTTAATGCATACTTTTAATTATCAACTAAACATGGAAAAGGACTAAAATATAATTAGATAACCTTATTAGGGGTTTCTACTAATGATTTCCATGAGTTTTGGTAAAGTTGTGATTTGCGGGGGACTTAACGGAAAAACAGCCAGAATTGATGTGTCATAACATAGCGCAATCCAACTCCAAAACAAGTCTAGAAGGCTCCGGATTACTCCCGACGTGAACGAAACTTGACACTGAAGAAAACATCATCTAGAAGACTCGGAAGCCACGCGGCGCATCGCGGGGCCCGTGGTGGGACCCACCTCGGGCCGATCGGCCAATAACCAGGCCCGATCGGCTGGCTTGGCGGCCAAGTTGCCCCCCCTCCGGAAGCTTCCTCCACCGCCTCTAAGACGCAATCTAAACCGGTCGTATAATGTCGGTTTGATCCAATGGTCATCGTTCATTGTCAAGGCCCATGAAGATTAGTACCATATTGCTTCTTTGAAGTTTGAAGAGACATAAGAAGACCCATATATATAGACCCCTAGGCCCCCGGCTTCAATCATCTCGGATCAACTCATCATCATATCGGTCGGATCCAGCTCTAGTCGACGGCTTTAGCTCTAGTTCAAGAACTAGAAGTAGAAGATTAGACAAGATGTAGAACTAGAAGCCTTAGATTAGAGTTGAGAGTAGAGCTTCAAGTTGAGAGAATTAGAGCGGTTGAGGCGGAGTTGAAGGAAGGCCCGTTTGTCGGCGCCTCCATCTTCTTCTTCCTCTGGAGTTGGTGCCATTGGGCGCAACTCGAGATCTTGTGGATTGTTCGACTTCCATTCGAGTAAGTGGTATTGTCTCTATTGTTCTTAAGGTTCGTATTTCTTTGATAAGATTACTTTGATTCTTGGTTGCTCTTGAGTTGAAGTTGTTAGATTAATGTAAAAGCGTGGTGCTTAGATTGACTAGCTTATTACGAATACCTTCTATAGGCCGGGGGTGAAGACACTTGTTAAGGCTGATCGTGGTGGTGACAGCGCCATTGAGTCCTTTGTCACGCCTTGCCCGTTTATAGAAATCGTAGGAGCCCTAACGTTGTTAGCGTAGATTCCCTTTATTAAGAGTTTCTTCATGACAACCCCTCTTAAGAACAATGTGCAAATGATTTACTTGAAGTGAGAACAAGACCTTCCTAATAGAACTCCTTACCTCTCTTTTTAATCTAGTTTTAGCCACTCTGGGATTTAGCTATACACTTCGACGTACTCTCTTACCTTCTCCCCTGTGGATTCGATATTTAAAGCCCTATTCCCGGGTGAAGTGCTCACCACCGTATCCGTTAAACTGCTATGGATTATCCATCATAATATTCCTGTAGGTTAACAAATACCAACAAGCATTTCTGGCGCCGTTGTCGGGAGAACGGTTTGAGACCACGTTGAAAAACTATAGCTAAGTCTTGTACCATACTTTTATCTTTTTTCTTTTATTCTATCTTCTCATCTTTTTCTATCTTCGTGGGATCAATTGATTCCATATTTATCTATCTTATACTGCACCCTTAAGCGGAAGCTCTGGCCACTAGAATCCTTAAATCTCATCCTTACATCTGGCCATTAGCTACGCCTACGGTTGATCAAAATGATCATGAAGCAATACTTCTCAGGAGTGAGAAGCAGGATCATATCTTCTATGGTAGGAGTCTTTGCCGACATCATGAAAGTGTTGTGCGCATGATCATCATGCAGATTTTGGAGGAACCTTTTCTTTCCCTTTTTAAGCAAGGTTTGCTTTGATCGAACTCAGCGGGTGAAACCCATATACTAGCATCCTTTATGACCACCCAAAGGAAGAAGAATCATCCTCCAAAGAAAAAAAAAATATAGAAGTTCCGATAGCTATATCACCATCACTCCAATCCCAAGGCTTAGCTATCAACCCCAAATCATCAATGCGCTAAAACCTTTAAGGGAGAAGAAATTCAACCCTTGGATATCTCTTTAGATGATGAGTTTCATGAACTTCCAGCTTCACAAGAGACCATATATAATCCAAACCTCTTTTGAGATAATCTCTTAGAAAGCACCTTTATTACTACGTGAGAACATTGGGGGAACCTCAAAGATGGCATATCTAATCATGCCATAGGAAGAGAGCAAAGCCATCAAGAAGCCACTCCTGTCTCTCTCTTTCTATGTTCAAATTAGATAATTCTTTTCAAACCCATCTTTAACCACATCCTTGAGCCCAATGAATCCTCTTGTGCCCTTTTCTTGCGTCTCCTCACGATCCTAAAATATTATGAACGATCTAAGGAAGACCAAAAGGAGCGCATTTTATGGAGAACATCAATGAGCATAAAGACTACTTCATAAATGGAACTTTTCCACCTAGTCCATGCTCATTTGAAAACTCCTAAATTGATTACCATCTCAATTCTTGCCGCACATGAGATCTCCAATACTCTCTTTCTTAGAAAGGGTGGTTGTTGATGAATTTTCCTACGGCTTGAAATTTTGAGACTGGCATTATAAGGGAAACCACTTCATCATCTTGATTCATAATTTGAAAGTTTCCCAAGGACGAGTTTTTTTGTCCTAAAACAAGCACTCTAGGGGGAAATACTATAAAGACTTATATATCACTATATACCCCTACATTATGAGCATATTTTTCCTTCGGGTATTCTTGTCACTTACCATGCCAGGGTTTGGAGTAAAGAAGAACGAAGGATGACAATACGAGGTATGTCCAACCAGTCATTATGCAACATTGAAATTACATACATAGAAACATTTATTGTCGTGTTGCTACACTAGCTTGGTTATCTTTACCTTTATGCATGCTTTCGACACTCATCATGCTCTATCATCTCTGTTTGAATAAATCTACGTAATGCTTTCATGCTACCGTTGTTTGCTATAGTATGCTTAGGTTTTGAAGTATTTTTTTCATACACCTTTTAGATTAAGCAGGGTGCTTAGTTTAAATTGTTTTCATGGCTCGAGTTAAACATGGTGTTTAGTTTGATTCCTGAAACCATAAGGTGTGGTGATCTTTCTTCTAAAGGCTTTTTAAATTAAGCGTGGTGCTTAGGTTAGAACGCCTTCCTAAATCAAATTAGACGTGGTGTCTAGGTTGACTTTTTGAACCATAGTAAACTATAGTAGATGCTTTGGTATACTTTTGTTGGACTAACCCCAGTAGAAAATAATAAACTCAAAACAAGTTTGGGGAGGTCGAGATGAACTCACTAGAGATGGAGCAAGACATGTGAGACATGACTTATGGATAAAAGAATTCCCCGATGAGCCAAGAAGAAGAAGAGTGACACAAGACAAGATCCACAATCAGAAGCACTCACTCATGGGGGAATTCATGGGTGATAGAAGCATCAAGGAGGGAGGCCAACTCCATTAAAGATGATCAAGCCATCCTCTTCCTCCTGACATGCACCTGTCACTCCACATGCCACTCAAGAAGGAGAGAAGGACCACCACAAGGTGTAATAGCGCCATCATATTCCAATAATAAAGGTAACACCTTGAGGTAAGTTGTCGTTAATTCCTCTTTACTATAGCATAAATGAAAAGTCAAAACATGCTAGAGTTATAGTTTCACATAATTCAATTTTGTTAACTCAGCATGTTAGCCTTTTAATTTCTAGCATCATTATCTTGATCGCTCTTTATTTTGCTAAAAAGATTTACGTGCTAGATTCATCTTCTGATCTTACCACCCTTGTCATAAAAAGAACTTATACATTATCTTTATCTTGTTCAAAGTGCCCACAAGGTTAGAGTAGAAGTAAATGAAATTTTGGTTCTGATGGTGTTTTCCCACCAACAGAGCCCATGCACTTGATCTCTACCTTGTCTTTGCAAGCAGGACTCACTTTTGCGCAATAAGAGGAGAAGTCTTACTTCCCCAATTCCTATAAGAGTGGAAGTCCCCGACCTACAAATATGCACACTAAACAAGACGCCGCTGCCGCCACCATCCAATCTTCCTTCAAGCAGTGAATCAGCGAAGAACATGGGCAACGCCATCACCAAGTGGCTATTAAGATCGATGATGCACTTGAAGAGTGACCAAGGAAGATCAAAGTGAGCACGACATGATCGGAGGTGTAGACCACTTGACAAGAGTAATGGGTCAGCATTCATCCCCATACTCCATCAAGAGGGCCTTACACCACCACTATTGCCTACCTCACCACAAGACCCAAGAAGAACAAGACGCGAGACGCTACTAAAAATCACAAGACCCGGTTGGAACGGAGTTGGCGAACAAGGAAGACATTAAGAAAGATTAAAGAAGTTCGCCGCCCCCGACCAACCGAACACTCAGCTTTTGCCACTCCAAGAAAGGTCTCCTCGAAAGAAGCGACATGGAAGAAGAAAGAAGCATCACCTATCAAGAGGACGTCAAGAGTACACCTTCGAAGACCTACCACTACCCGCGTCATCAACCGAACAAACACCATCTCCATCGGCCACCTCATCTACGCCACTCGCCGAGATCATTGAAGGCACCATTTCGAACCACGACATTCCGACGAGATGCCATCGATGACGCACGCCATGGGAGTAAGTACTCAAAACTCTCGCCGAGAGGTAACTTCGGTATTTATCTGCATATTTATTTTTTCGCACGGCATATTTAAATTAACATATTTCCTTTTAGCATATTTACTTTCCTATACCTGCATAAAAAAAAATCATAAAAATATGTTTCTTGCTTTTCGCATCAGTTTCTTTAAGCCCCATGCAAGTACCCCTTGTTGTGGCGGCATAAAAAAATAAAAATCCAAAATATTGCATTCATATGTTTTTGCATCATCATTCTTTTGCATAGAAAAATTCCTAAAAATATGTGGGCACATGAAGGTCCACGCTTTTTCTGAGAAGAAATCCAAAAATACGTGAGCACATGAAGGCTCACAATATGTTCCTAGAATTTGTTCCTTCGGGTATATGCGGAATTAATATTTGCGGGGAGAACATTTAAGGAGAACCCGAAGGCGAACAATTTCAAGGACGAATCAAAGGACTACTTCAATATCCAAATTGGGGAGAGCACCCCCTTATCACGATAGGTATCACTATTCTATCTTTTAAATTATTAGCTAGTTATTATATATGTTTGCTTTGATTAGAGTTAATAAGTCTTAGCGTTTAAGTCTTAAAAGTTAGTTCGATTAATTGATTTAGTTCGGTTTAGTTAAAATTAGTTTACTTTAAATATTAGGATTCGAATTATTTAATAAAGTGCTCTTATGGAAGTCATCCACAAGCCGAGTCAATTATTCTCCATATATTTACGGATATGTTTTTGTCTCCACCATGCTTTGTATGCAAGATAACGTAAAAATAAGTGTGGGGAGATCCTCGACAACCAAACAGAATTTTTAGCGACCAAAATCAAAAATTGAACCAAGACGGAACTATCGACTTCGCCGCGACGAACCGTGCCCGACACGGTCCGGGTGGGAGGCCGACCGCCCATATACCAGCCGACGGCCCCCTGCCAGGTCCCACGTAGGCCCCGCTTCGTCCACCGCCGGTTTGCTTCCTAAAACTTTTCAATTTTCGCAAAATTACTTTCCGTTCGAATTAAAAATAAGTCTTTTTGTTATGGTATGTTTTCCCTATATGAAAAAAAAAATGTCTTGTTAACCCATGAACAAAGTTTTGCATGATTAAATTCCTACATATACTGTCACTTGTTGGGATGCTTTAATTGCTTAAAACATGAGAAATAATAAAAGTTAGAATAATGAGATCCTCTTTCTTTTTATCTTGTCTTTGGAGAGTTATTTATTTCAAAATATTAAAATCATTAGTTATGCTTCTCCTTTGTGATCAATGATACATCCTAATAGAGCCGTAGCAATCATTAAAGATATATCTAATTAATTGTTGCTTTCTTGTGTTGAGCTTTGTCAAAACCACGACCCATGTTGAAATTTGTCTAAAGTCTAAGATCAAGATCACATACACTTTACTTTCACTAAAGTATCCATGCTCTAAAAAGTTTTAATCTCTATCTCCCATAATTTTAATTGTTAAAAAGGTACAGCTATGAAAAAGCCAAATGTTCAAAATTCTAAGAGTGGAGAGAAAAAAGTGAGAGAGAGGAGAAAATGAGCAAGTGTTCTACGGGTCGAAGAACCCCCTCTCTCGAAAAAAAAAAAAGAAAAAAGGCAAAAATGAAGAGAAGAATAATGGACAAGTGTCCGAGGGTGAGTAGGGCCCACTTCTCTAATAAATAAGAGAGTAAAAATGGACAAGTGTCCGAGGGTGAGTAGAACCCACCTCTCCACTAAATAGCTTGGTTACCTCGCTTGGAAAATAAATAAATGTTCCAAAAAAGGGAGATAGACGATTTTCAACTAGAGAGAGCAAGATATAATAATAATCTTGACTCACATGCACATCTTGATCTATGACTTATGACATCTATCTCCATGGATCCACGATTGACTCAGCAAATAAATACAAGGTAAGTGTGATACATGTTCTTGAGCTCCACATATGATATAATAAATGAATCGTGAGGATATAATACACTTTGAGAGACTTGAGAGTATCACAAAGGAGTAAGTAGAGCTACTATGTTTTCTTTTCAAAACTTATGCAAAAAAATCTCTCCAAGTGACTTGGTTTAAGAATTTAAAATGATCTGTTTTCTAACCATTTCATGCTCGAGATATCCCAAGGTGAGAGAAGAAGTCGATGGGCCGAATAAAAACGCTAGTCAAGCATTGTTTGGAGCTTCAGATACAGTACCACATTCTGCTTATAAGATTCATTCTGCAACTAATCGACTTCAACAGAATCCATTTGGTGAAGGTTATATAGAGTACACGGATTTCAATAACATGCATGCTCTTCCAAACCCTGGATATCGAGTCTTTGCCAGGGAAGGATAGGTGGAGAACCAAATCAAGAGAGACACGTATCCCATTGATGCCCTTATGCACGTGGATGGCTGATATGATGCAGAATCAATTCGGCTTGAAACCCAAAGGACGAACACATTCCTACCAGTCTCCTTTTCCCGAATGGTACAATAAAGTGGCATTACCATCCAGGGTGAAAGTACCAAGTGATTTTTCAAAATTCTCCTCGGGTCGATGACACTAGTACCATTGAGCACATTAGCAGGTACTTGATCCAGTTGGGAGAAGCTAATACAGATGATGCTTTCGAATCGATATTTCCCCTTATCCCTCACAGGACCAGGCATTTACATGGTTTTCTTCATCACAAAAGAATTCCATTGGCACTTGGGCTGATTTGGAACAAAAGTTTCACTCATACTTCTATCTTTTGGAACCAATGAAAAGAAGATGGTAGATCTTATGAGCTTGAGGATGGGAGCCAATGAAACCCCTCTTGAGTTTGTTAGGAGGTTCAGAGAGATCAAGAATCTATGCTACTCTCTAAATATTCGGATGATCGCCTTCCCGGAATGGCCATAGCAGGCATGCATCCTAACATAAGGGAGAAGCTGTTCTGGTATGGAGTTTGATGATCTTGGGCGCTTGTCACAACGCTTGACTTTGATGAGTACTTGTTGACACTTGTTAATGCATACTTTTAATTATCAACTAAACATGGAAAAGGACTAAAATATAATTAGATAACCTTATTAGGGGTTTCTACTAATGATTTCCATGAGTTTTGGTAAAGTTGTGATTTGCGTGGGACTTAACGTAAAAACAGCAGAATTGATGTGTCATAACGCATAACGCAATCCAACTCCAAAACAAGTCTAGAAGGCTCCGGATTACTCCCCCGACGTGAACGAAACTTGACACGAAGAAAACATCATCTAGAAGACTCCGGAAGCCCGACGCGATCGCGGGCCCGTGGGGGACCCACCACGGGCCGATCGGCCCAATAACCGTGCCGATCGGCCCGGCTTGGCGGCCAAGTTGCCCCTCGTCTCCGGAAGCTTCCTCCACCGCCTCTAAGACGCCAATCTAAACCCGGTCGTTATAATGTCGGTTTGATCCAATGGTCATCGCTCATTGTCAAGGCCCATGAAGATTAGTACCATATTGCTTTTTGCTGAAGAAGACATAAGAAGACCCATATATATAGACCCCTAGGCCCCCTCGGCTTTCAATCATCTCGATCAACTCATCATCATATCGATCGATCCAAATCTAGTCGACGGCTTTAGCTCTAGTTCAAGAACTAGAAGTAGAAGATTAGACAAGATGTAGAACTAGAAGCCTTAGATTAGAGTTGAGAGTAGAGCTTCAAGTTGAGAGAATTAGAGCGCGGTTGAGGCGGAGTTGAAGGAAGGCCCGAGTCTGCCGGGCGCCTCCATCTTCTTCTTCCTCTGGAGTTGGTGCCATTGGAGCGCAACTCGAGATCTTGTGGATTGTTCGACTTCCATTCGAGTAAGTGGTATTGTCTCTATTGTTCTTAAGGTTCGTATTTCTTTGATAAGATTACTTTGATTCTTGGTTGCTCTTGAGTTGAAGTTGTTAGATTAATGTAAAAAGCGTGGTGCTTAGATTGACTAGCTTATTACGAATACCTTCTATAGGCCGGGGTGAAGACACTTGTTAAGGCCGATCGTGGTGGTGACAGCGCCATTGAGTCCTTTGTCACGCCCTTTGCCCCGTTTATAGAAATCGTAGGAGCCCCTCGTTGTTAGCGTAGATTCCCTTTATTAAGAGTTTCTTCATGACAACCCCTCTTAAGAACAATGTGCAAATGATTTACTTGAAGTGAGAACAAGACCTTCCTAATAGAACTCCTTACCTCTCTTTTAATCTAGTTTTAGCCACTCTGGATTTAGCTATACACTTCGACGTACTCTCTTACCTTCTCCCCCTGTGGATTCGATATTTAAAGCCCTATTCCTCGTGAAGTGCTCACCGGTATCCGTTAAACTTGCGGATTATCCATCATAATATTCCTGTAGGTTAACAAATACCAACAAAGTACTCGTGGCTCAAAGCTTTAAGAGAGATAATCGATTCCGGAAAAATAATGCAATGATTGATGTGTATGAACAATTTACGGAGCAGGCTTGTGAGTATGAGGATGAGAATGAAATTGCTTGCCGCTGAGATAGTGTGGGCCAAGGAGCCTACTCAAGCTCTTCCCAAGTGGGTCAAACAAGACAAGGGGGCATATAGTTTTGATGTGACTAAATCAGACAAGCTCTTTGAATTGCCGATAAAAAAGAAGGACGAGTGAAGTTATCCAAGGTCATCCCATGCTCGAGCCGAGAGGGAGTTAAAGACAAGAAATATTGTGGTTTCCATAACACCAATACTCACTCTATTAATGATTGCCGAGTATTCAGGGTCAAAATTCAGCAGGCTATTCGAGATGGACACTTGAAGTTTACTGGAAAAATGAAGATAGATTCTGAACCCTTTCCTGTTAACATGATGGGTTTTACATAAAAACATGGTAAATTTCAGTGATTCTAAGGGTAAGATGAAAGTCCCGACTTACGACGAGCAAGAGTCAATGGGTCTGTTGATCCCAGTCGGCAAGTGTCTGTTAAAGAAGTTCAAAAAGGTGCTCGGTTTCTGAATAGCCAGTTTGAAGAGGGAGAAACTTCGAAACCTAGAGTCACTTCTCGTATCTTACTCAACAAATGGCAGAGAGAGCAAGAAAAAGAACATTATTTAAAAAGGAGGTTCATGGAAGAAAGGAGAAGATATGAGGAGGAGGCCTATCATCGAGAGCAGGAGGAATATCTCAGGGAACAAGAACAGTCTCATTGGGGATGTTCTTTCTTCAGACATTGTTGGAATGAGGGTTTGAAGTTACCATCTAGAAACAATTGTCCCGAATGCAGTGATCAATATTATGAATATAGGCAAGGTAGAGCCAATCGCCGTCCCATCCAAGAAAGACTTGGAATTCAGTATCCAGAGGATGATCGGCGTTTAAAAATGATAAGTCCTGATAATCGGCAAGGGAAAAGGTATGCCGATGAGGAGTGGAGCAATGATGATGACTACATGGAGGAGAGCTATGAATCTGAATATATATGGCGTAAAGGCCGGTGGTGTCCTCCGTGTCTCGGGAAAAGTCGGAAAAGGAGAGTTCAACGGTTGAGGAATCGAACTTAAGGATGCTGCAGTCAGAAAAAGACAAGTGTGGCGCCCTAAGAAACCGAATGAGTCAAAACCTTCAGCTGATGTGGCTATGACCTTTTTCCTCCCGTCAGAATTTGAAGCTCCTGAGGGACAAGATGATCGAGATGAAGTGTATTCTCGACTTTTGATGAAACCGAATTTGCGAACTGGCGCACGTAGCTAGTATTGTCGAAGCAAGCGGTTTTCCATAGGCCAATCAATAACAGGCATTTGAAGCCACTCTATTTAAAGGGGTATGTCAATGGAAAACCTCTCGAAAAAAATGTTTGTGGATGGTGGAGCTGCAATCAACGCCATGCTTGTATACTACATTCGTGAAGCCGGGTTTTAATAATGAAGATCTCCTAAAGACAGATATGGTACTTAGAGATTTTGCCGAATCCTTCGAGACACAAAAGGAGCAAAGCACATGTGGAATTAATGATTGGATCCAAGACACTAATCACAACATTCTTTGTCATTGATGGCAAGGGGCATATAGCTTGCTTTTGGGAAGAGATTGATTCATGCTAATTGTTGCATCCCTTCTACAATGCATCAAATTTTGATCCAATGGTTTCTTATGATGACGTTGAGGTAGTTCATGCCGATGATTCGGTAAGCGTGGCTAGTGCCGAATTGGCTTTTTGGGAATACGATGGAGTTGATTGTTTTTCTGGTAAAGAATGGGAAGAAGGTCCACCAATCCCCGAGACAGAGACCAACGGCCGATACAAGCAAATGGCTCAAATAGCAATTTTAATGGGTAACCCTATTGATGGCAATAAAGGAAAGTTAGGACGAGGGTTTATGTCGGCCGATAAGTTAGAAGAAGTGGACATTGGAAATGGAGATAAACCAAGGCCGACATATATCGCTGCTAACTTGGATCCCAAGTTCGCATGGGAGTTGGTGGATTTGCTAAAGGAATACAAAGATTGTTTTGCATGGGATTATTCCGAGATGCCTGGTCTGGATCGAGATATTGTTGAACATGAGTTACCAATTAAAGCTGGTTATAGACCATATAAACAACCTCCCCAGAAAATATACAAGGATGAGGTATTGGCCGATGTAAAGAAGGAAATTGAAAGATTATTAGAAGCAAACTTTATTCGGCCATGTAGATATGCAGAGTGGATCTCCAATATAGTTCCCGCTTACAAGAAAAATGGAAAGATGAGAGTTTGCATAGACTTCGAGATCTCAACAAAGCTACTCCTATGGATGGATATCCAATGCCGATTGCTGATTTGTTTGGTGGATGCAAATGCTGTCATGAAGTGATTAGTTTCATGGATGGCAATGCCGGGTATAACCAGATATTCATGGTCGCCAAGGATGTATCGAAAATCGCTTTTAGATGCCCCGGGCATATTGGCCTATTCGAGTGGATAGTAATGACATTCGATTAAAGAATGCCGGTGCAACTTATCGAGAGAGCTATGAATTATATATTCCATGAGTTGATCGGCAAGATTGTAGAGATTTATATAGACGATGTGGTTGTTAAGTCCAAGAGCTATGAAATACATTTGGTCGACTTAAAGAAGACTTTGGAGTGCACCGAAAAACATGGACTAAAAATGAATCCAAATAAGTGTGCCTTTGGAGTGTCACCGGAGAATTTTTTAGGATTCTTGGTTCACAAAGGAGGAATTGAGGTTGGAAAGAAAAGCATGGAAGCTATTGATAAGGTGGTTCCTCCAACAAATTTAACTGAACTACAATCGTTACTCGAAGATTAATTTTGTGAGAAGATTCATATCTAATTTATCCGGCAGCGAGTATTGCCGTTCTCTCCGTTGTTGAGACTCAAGAAGGATCAAGTTTTTGTGTGGGGTGACGTACAACAAAAAAGCTCGATGAAATCAAAGGAATACATGAAGGCACCACCAGTTTTGGTACCTCCTCGCCTTGACAAGCCTTTTTTTGTTGTGCGTGGCGGCCGATAATCAAACTATTGGATCGGCCCTTATGCAAGAGTATGAGGGAAAGGAGAGAGTAATAGCATATTTAAGCCGAGAATGCTTTGGATCCGTAGACAAGATATTCGGCTATAGAGCAACTTTGTTTATGTGTCTATTACTCATGTACCAAACTTCGGCACTATTTGTTAAATGCCGAATGTATAGTGGTTTCAAAGTTTGATGTGATTAAACACATGTTATCAATGCCAATTTTGAATGGTAGAATTGGCAAATGGGTTTTGGCTTTATCCGAGTTTGATTTAAGATTTGAAAGTGCTAAAGCCGTTAAAGGCCAAATTATAGCTGATTTTATTACTCAACACCATGGTGATTCTCACTGAACTTGTTGATATTATGCCATGGACATTATTTTTTGATGGGTCATCGTGTGGCAAAGGAGGTGGTGTTGGTATTTTCCTAATTTCACCCCCGGGGAGCAATTTTCGAATATGCTATACGTATAGAATAGTCCGTGACTAACAATCAAGCTGAATATGAAGCACTACTCGGTTTTTATATTTCCTCAAAGACGCCCAAGCTATTGTTTGTTGAAATATTTGGAGATTCAGAATTGGTAATTAAACGATTTGCTTGGTCAAGATGAGTGCAAAGATGAAATCTTGAGGATATACTTCAAAGAGTGCAAGGAGATATTGAAAAGCTTTCAAGTTGTCACATTACATCACATCCCTAGGGAATCTAACGGAGAGGCAAATAAGCTGGCTCAAAGTGCATCTGGATATAGAGAGAATCAAGAAGCGTTTGCTGTGGACCTACACGCATTCGGTAATGATGAAGCAGATACCGATTGGAGAAAAGAGATTACCGAATACCTGAGAAATCCATCACAAAGAGTATCTCGAAAACTCAGGTATAAAGCTATTAAGTTTGTACTTCTTGATGATCAATTATATTATAAGTCTATAGATGGGGTTTTACTTAAATGTCTGGATTCGGAGGAAGCTAAAAGGATGATAAGTGAAGTGCATGATGGTTTATGTGGAGCACATCAATCATACACCGAATGAAGTGGATAATAAGAAGAACAGGCTATTTTTGGCCGACAATGTTGGAAGATTGCTTTGAATATTACAAAGGATGCCAAGATTGTCAGAAATTTGGAAATATTCAGAGAGCTCCAGCATCAGCTATGAATCCAATAATAAAACCTTGGCCATTCGGAGGATGGGGTATTGATTTAATTGGACGATAAATCCTCCATCTAGTAAGGGGCATCAATTTGTGCTTTTGGCAACCGACTATTTTACCAAGTGGGTTGAAGCAGTTCCTTTGAAGAAGGTAACATCGAAAAATATGATCGTTTTGTTAAGGAACATATAATTTACAGTTTTGGAATCCCTCGCACCATAACAACCGATCGGGAACTCAGTTTTACTTCTTCAGAATTTTGTGACTTTGCTGAAAACATGGGCATTAGATTGAATAATTCATCTCCTTATTATGCCCAAGCCAATGGTCAAGCGAGAGGCATCAAATAAAATCATGATCAAGATTATTCAGAAAAAGATTAAGGAGAAACCAAGAAGATGGCATTTGGTTCTCAATGAAGCTCTCTGGGCTTACCAATGGCTTGTCATGGTTCTATTAAAACTTCTCCTTATGAATTAGTTTATGGTCATCATGCAAGATTGCCATGGAATTGCAAATCAATCAAGGAGAATAGTGCTGCAAAAGATTTAAAAACAGAAGATTATAATAATCTCATGATAGATGAATTGGAAGATTTACATCAAATTCGCCTTAAGGCTCGGAAAATATTGAAAAGAACAAGATGCGTATTGCCAAGTATTACAACAAAAAGGTTAAGGTCAAGGAATTCGTCGAAGAAGAACTAGTTTGGCAAACCATATTGCCAATTGATCAAAAAATTATGGCATTCGGCAAATGGTCTCCCAATTGAAAGGACCTTACCGAGTACACAAGTGTGTTCTGGCAATGCATATATATTGAAAACATTATCCGGAGAAATATTTGAAAGAGCTATCAATGGCGGTACTTGAAAAATACTATCCCAAAGATTGAAATTGGTCGTTGAATCAAGACAGAGACGTAATATATTGTGAAGACAAAAGCCGATTGATAAAATCGACTTCGGGGGTTTTTATAGCCGATGTATACCGGATACATCGCCTTCGATACAAAAACAAACGAGAAAAAGGAAGAACTCCTCGAGGCGCATTATAAGTTCATACATCCCGAAAGCAAGATTCATACGGAGGAATCCGCATTAACAAAAAGATACTACATGATTTTATTATCTAAGGGTTTTTCTTCTTCATAGCCTCCTTTGACTCGGCCGATGACCGCTTGTACATGGGGGACTGGTGGATCCATTGGGATGTCCGTAACACGCACCAAGCCTTCGACCGCCGTATGAGATGAGTGTGCCGCTCGGAAATCTCTAAAGAAAGCAGGAATAATTGATGATCAATGGAATAAGACAAAGAATCGAGCAGGTGCTAGATGAAATTTACCTCCAATATGAACTTCCGGATGCATGCGGTGTGCACGCCTCGCATTGGCGTAAGAATGCACAACGCTTAGATCTGTCTCAAGATCTTTACGCCGACGCTTCTCTGGCGGAGCCTCGCTTGAGAATGGAAATATCTTCGGGGAGTTTTTCATCCAAGAGTCCAAGGAATCGGGATTGGGATAGAGATTGATCCGAGAGCAAAATCCGATGGATGTGCACCCTAAGTATGAAAAGGAGATTACAATGATGGAATCATATGAGAGGCGCTTAGGAATTTCAAAATGGGATTGACTTACTCGGACTTTGGCCGATTCACGATGAATCCGATGCCGGTTCTTTGCCCTTGTCCGCCATTGCCGTGTTGAAGTGTCCTTTGAAGTACTACTCTACTAGACCGACTACTAGAAGGATGGAGGACAAAGTGTGTTGTTGGCGTATTTAAAGGGGAAGGATATTTTTCCGTAAGATTCTTTGATAAATGTGGACTGAGTAGGTTTATTGGGAAGCGAGAAGGACGCGAGTATTATTTTAATGTTTTCTAAACAAAGGGAAAATCTTGTGAATCGGAATTGTCGACGTCGAAAAAGATTGCCGAATGGGGGTTTTTCCGCTCGAAAAGACGTATTCGGCAAAGGAGCTCAAACAAGATTGATGCGGGAAACAAAAAATGGAAATTTTATTCATCCGCCAAGAAAGTCCTAGTTACAAACTACTCCCGCAGCCTTGTCAAGAACCATCTCAAAGAGTAGTGGCGCGATGACGGCGGTGGCATGATCCTCGTAGCGCCCACCGGGCGATCGACGTTGTCGGCATCCGCGAACTCGCCGGGGCCAACACTCCTCGCCGAAAAATCCTCTCGGTGTGAGAGGATAGGGCGCGTTAAACCCGTGAGCCGCGCCAAGGTGGACGCCCCGCAAAGCCACCTCATCAATGCGGTTGTCCGCCACATCGACAAGGCAAGCTTCAACCGCCTCGCCACCACCACCACCCTGCGTTTGCGACTCTTGTTGCCGCCGCATTGACACGATCGAGCTCCTCCCCGAGAGCTGCATGAATGAACGAAGAATGCATCGCAAAAAGAATGCATATTCACGTATATAGATTCAATGGAAAAAGGGGACAGGGAAAGATTTATTCGAGAACCTGCGATGGTGTCAATCATCCGCACCCGCTGGTCTTCCCAATCCAAATTGTTTGCGCTCCATCTTCTCGGAGTAATCCGAGAACTCTCTCCTGGCCTCGCCCCGCTCATTGCGGACAGCCCGGATTTGGAGCCGAGAGAACTTGGGGCGCTCCTCCCCATGGCAGCTCGTCGGAAAGAGCTGGACCCCCGTCGATGCGGGGAAGGTGGGTTCGCACCGCACGGGGTAGGAGGAGCTTGTGTCGCTGCCCGAGCGGCGGCAACCCCGCGCATGATTGAAGATCTAAGATTGAACAAAGGATTAGCGCTGCGGATTGGGAAATATGACCCAAAGATTGAAGATTAAAAGTGTCGAACTTACCCGATCAAGCGCGGCGCCGGCCGTGGTCGCTCTCCGCCACCTCCTCTCGCAGGCGCTTACCGTGGTTGTCGCCATCACCATGGCGGGAGATCGGGAAGAAGAAGGAGAGGATTTTTCTTGCTTTTCTCGGAGAGGAGAAGGATGAAGATTTCTAGGAAGGCAAAAGTTGTGGTCCAGATTGGTCTTAGAGGATGAGTTCCCTCGTATTTATAGATGGCGTAGATAATTGGCGTGGAAGACGGCGATTTCGCCAGTCCACTACTCCACCTAAGAGTCCGGAAGTTGTTAGCCGAGTTGGGCCGAGTCTTTCACTAATGGACCGAGGCTCGCGAGTTGGCGTGCTACTAAAACCTTAGAGGAGGTTTGATTCGGCAATGTTATCATTCGAAAGAACTCATTCGGTAAATGGTATCTTTCGTAAAAGAAAAAGCATGGTTCGACAAGTAAAAATACACGCACGTAGGGAATGTTTTATACTTCTAAATTACACATTCAAGAGGGCCTTGATAGCTTGGATGGCATTATCTTTTGCTCTTTGAATTTGGCCGAAATCCTCTTGTCTTTCTCTTGAAGACGACACAGGGGATGAGTTTCGCTTTGGATTGCCTGTTCTCCTTGATTATTGTTACAAGACGGTCTTGTGCAGACTTGATTGACAAAGGAAGAGAGGATAATTGCCCCTCATGATTCTGGATCTGGGCCTCTACTAGTTTGAGCTTTGCTTCGAGATCAGCCTTTTGTTTTTTCAAATCCTCCAGAGTAGGGGGCAGCTGGGCAAGGCATGCTTTGTCCGAAGAAATTTGCTGGTGTAATTGGTTGGCTTCTTGTTCCCTGAGACTCATACCTGATGACAGTGTTGGCCTAGCAGACAGGTTCCCGCTTGCCCTTGTGACAAGAGGGTGATGGTCGTCCAGGTAATGAAGGATGGATAAGAGGGCCGAAGGGATTACATGCTCAGACAAATTGATAAGATCTCTCATTCGGCTAACATCCCGGGAAGATAAGCCGTCTTTCTTTAAAAAGGATAAGATCTCTTGATTCGAGAAGCATGCTCCTCTGAAAGAGTTTCACCAGAATCAACTTCCTCATCACCCTGAACATATTCATCAGGATTGAAAGCATAGTTGGGTGATGAAGGAGAAATTCTCTGCAGTAAAAAATGAGTTAGTAGGAGGAATGCACTATTACTTGGAAATTTCAACAAAAAAAAAAATGGGCACCCCATGAGAGACCGTGAGTCGTTGATAATCCAGAGCGGGGTTTGAAACCACATTCTTGGGAGAAGTTAATTGAAGATCCTTTGGGTGACTAGTTGCGTGGAGAATCAGGAACATTTATCACTTGATCAGCAAGGATCATTTGGTTACCATGAGACTGCATCTGACAATTATCAATTGTTTCTTCAGAATCACTGCTTCCAAGACCCAAGTCCGCCTTCGTAATCCCGAATCGGCCAGAAGATCTATGGCATCCTGGGTTTCTGAGGACGAGTAGATGTTAAAATGTGAATGATAAGCATGGACTTAAGGTGATGAGTAGATGAGTTTACCAAATTTGTCATTGATTTCCTTGAGCTCTTCAGAGGTCAAGTCTGGTGAAGATAAAGGTATAACCTTACTTTTCTTCCGAGGTCGAGATGATCTGGGACGAGAAGAGCTTGGAATTTTTCTTTTGTAAGTCATGACCAAAGCTGCTGGGGTTTTCATTAAATCTCCCAAAGATAAAGCATCACAGCCTAAAGCAGGATATGGCCCAGAGTGTAGTACTTGACAGCTTGTGTCAAAGATGCGTGTTCGATCCCGAATAATAATAAGAAAAAATCAGATAGTAAGGTTCAATACAAATGAGAAGGTGAAGAGAAGTAATGATAAAATGGTTTACCTCACCGCCGCGATTCAAAATCGACATCGATTCTTGCCGGGCGAGGAGGATGAATTGCAAAGTATTGAAAATGTGACTGTGCCATCCTTGCCACCAAGAGTTGAAGAGTGGGTGAGCATGCTCAATTGCTATCGCAGGTACAGAGCATACCGAGGCAAATCCTTCCCAAGGTCAAAAACTCGAGAGCTTCAAGTGGAGCGATATTATTTCCCTAGGCCTGATAATTTGACAGAAGAGTAGCCTTGGGGGCACTTGGGCACATCCCAGCTGTCTAGCTACCATATTTGGGTAATAGAACTCATATGTGGGAATTACTAGCTTTCCATGGTTGAATTCTGCTGGCAGTATGCAAGGTTTAATAAAGGCATTGAAAATAGCTGTTGAAGTTGCATCAATACAAACTGCACCCAAAACTAAAGGTAAAGGGAAAGGTAAAATGTTCTTGATCTCCATAGAGAAACCAAAGATGGTTTGTCAAAACCTTTGAAGAAGAGTTTGAATAGATGACCAATGTCAAAATCAATGGTGATGGCCGATGCTTCTCCATATGATTGGCATGCCTTGTTCACGGATCCGAGCCTTCAAAGATAATTTATAGAGGGAAAAGACAAAGCTACGCAGGTCAATGGAAACAATTTGATGCATGTGCAACTGCAACCACATCTGAATGAACCACCAGGGACCATTTACACAGGATATATTCTTCTTCTCAAACATTTGAGTAGTGATCTGGTGCAGCATATGATACACACTTCCCAGGAGATACTTGCCCAAAGGAATCAATTTGGTTGCCAGTAAATCTTCAGCCATTACCATATAATTCAAGGTAGGCTCATTGGATTTCCCACAAAAGATGAATCTGCAGAGCCACATGTTTAAGAAGGCTTTATATTCTTTCTCTTGGACTGACCCTGAAGATTGGTAATTTGCTATATACTTGGTATAGCTTACTCCGCATACCACGCCTTCTGCGGAGCCCTTCGTGAGCTTGCACTTCTATATTTGAAAGGGTTGACATTAGCTGTCACATTCAAGCCTGTGATCATAAAAACATCTGCCAGAGTGGGAGTCATTGGACCATGACCAAACACAAAGGTATTGGTGGTGTTTGACCAAAAATGAGTCTTTGCTATCAAGAGCCTGTCATTCTTGGGCATATTCGACAAAGAGAGATCCAAGCATTGACTAATTTCTAGGTGATCCCATTGCCAAGCCTTCTTGACTGCAGCTTTATGAATCCTATTGTACCAATTGCGCCATCCTCGCGATTGGGGAAAGGGCCAGTCTTGAAGGTGTTTGCCCATTGCTTAGGCGCTGAATTCCAAATTTAAAGGGGATCCTCTGTGATTCCTTCTTAATGAATTCTCGAGGGATTTGAATCTCCTAAAGGTCCTAAAAAGTATGAATCTGCTCCCTCGGCAATTGGGAATAGAATATCGTCTCCCATTTGCTGAATAAAGGCGAAATTGGGATTCAAAAGAGGGAGGAGATCGGTAAAATTGCCGAATAGATAAAAGAGAATCGATGATACCTGCAAATAATTGTCTGAAGTGGCCTCTGAGGGCTTGGATGAAGTCGCCATGTGGATGGATTCAGAGTCCGGCTAGGGTTCTTCTGGAGATGAATGCGGCGGCGGCTGCTGGTAGCTTGCACAGTGTCTTTGACCTAGAAGAGAAAGGGGATGCTATGGTCAATTCTAAACATAAAGTATTTTATCTTCAGAATTGAGGGGCATATGTTAACACCAAATTTTGGTAAAGATCTCGCATGCAGGTGGGCGGTGCAAGATGCTAATAATAGAAATATTCCGGGAGAGATGAGATCAATTCGGCAACCACATTCGGCATTCGGAACTGCCGATTCGGGAAAGAGTGCGTCGGCAATACAAGGGCAAAACCGTAAATAAAGCAGCGGGGAAGGTTCTCGATTCGGGAAGGATGTCCACGCCGACAAAGATTCTTGAAGACTTGCGACTCAAGCTTGCATCTTAAGGAAATCTTGTATCTTAAGGAAAATCTATGTATTATTTTCGTAAGTCATTAGGACTCGCATTGTCACCCGGGTATAAATATAAGCCCTCGGCCATTGTAATAAGGATCGCTCAATCAATACAATCAACCGCCCCGTGCCAACTTCGAGTCCTTGTGTCGTGTCGCCGAGTTCTTCGAGAGGAATCATCGACCCGTCGACCTCCGTAAGTATCGACAACCCCGTTTACTTCGACCGAATGGCCGCGGCGGCCGGGCGTTTGCTTAGTAGCGTGTAGTCTCATTTATCTCGATGGGATGGCCGTGCGGCCGGGCGCCTACTTGATGACGGGAAGTCTTTGTTCATGTTTTAGTTTGTCTCGACGGAGTAACCGCGGCGGCCGGTGCTTGCTTGATGGCTTTGCATGAACAAGATAGTTATCGGCTCTATTAGACTTGGCAAAATCTAATAGATTCATTAAGTTACCACGTGTTTGCATGTTTTTATGTTTATTTATATAGTTGCAACACTTTTATTGCCCAATCTAGATTGATTTTGGCTCGGCTTCACGTTATCATAGATCTATCCTATGCTTTCAATGCCTTATCCTGTCATGATGTTTAGATCTTATGTTTAAATCATATATCCATGATAGCCGAAGTTTATATCAATCTAGATTGTCACATGTTGCGGTTCAAGTACGTAAGATGAAGATAGGCCTTGACAGATCGGGTACCGTGCGGCGCAGATGCGTGTCTTTGGGTTACTCTAGAGCTAGTCATCCGGTGGACTAGAATTCGGTTTAATCTGATAGGTTTTATTTAGTTTACGTGCTTGTTCCTTCTTCATGGATCCCGATTCGGTAACCTTACCGAATACGAGTTTACGCTTTTAACGAGTAGTGAATGTTTATAAATCTATTTGGGTGATGAATGCTTTTAGCTTCTCATAACTAGACCGTATCATGCGGTGGATTAGTCTAGTTATTAGGAGTGGTGTAGATTTTAATTAAGTTGTATCATGCGGTGGATTGACTTAATTGAGTTTATGCTAGACGGGTTTAAGAAAGCTAGACGTCGCGCGGACTAGTTAGATTAGGCCTATGCATTTATTATTTAGATTAAATTTATTTATATGATCTACCTTTCTTTTTATATTTTGGTATTGATCAAGCTTGTTCGATCAACGACATGAACTTTAATTATTACAACATAAATGATTGGATACTTGTTCAAACATGTCTTCTTTATAGTCATTCGGCAACTATGTTCATATTTGCCTTCTCCTACGTGTTTACCGAATGATCCATAAAATGCTGGCGGATAGCTTCTCATAGCTATATGTCGTCGTAAGTGGCTTCACCGGGGCGCATATATGGAACTGTCCCGTCTCACCCGACACGCGTTCCATCTTTTGAATCTAACAAACTTCATCCCTTGTCGGGTTTCAGGACAAACCGACCGCACGCCCGATTCCAACGCCGGGCACCGCTTGAAGCTAGCTACTTTTCGGCTTGTCGGTGTGTGCGACACAGGGAGCAATTTTGTGTCAACAAGATCTCCATCTTGGATGTGCTTTTTGCGGACTTTGTTGTCTCTCCATTTTTTGGTCTCCGCTTGGTACTTTTGAATGTTTTCCACGACTTCTAGCCTTGTTTGTTCAAGCGTTTCTTTTGCGTAGTCCTCGTCTTACGCTATTTTGTGCTTCATGACGCGGAGGCTTTCGTGTTTGATTTCTTACGGGAGCATTGCTTCCTCTCCATACATAAGCTTGAATGGGGTGTATCCAAAGTGTACGCGAAGATGTTGTGTTATGGGACCAAATGACCCTAGGTAGTTCATCGCCCATTTCCCCTTTGCGGAGGTTGAAGAGAGTTTTTGAAATCGCGGAGAATATTATTCGGTTTGCTCGTTCCACTTTGCTCCATTTGTTTTGCGGGTGATAGACGACGCGCGAAGGCTATTTTTGTGCCCATTTGGGAGCGAAATCTCTGAACTTGTCTGAGTCAAATTGCTTGCCATTGTCTACTGTTACCATTCTTGGTACCCCGAATCTGCATATTATGTTACGCCAAGAGAATTTGATTATGGAATCGGAGGTGATTTTTGCCGATGGTTTTGCCTCTATCCATCTGGTAAAGTATTCGATTTACAACGATTGCGAACTTGTTTCCTCCTTGCGCCGTCGGTAGTGGACCCGGCGATGTCAATTCCCCATCTTTGTAGTGGCCAGGTCGGAGGTATCAGTTGAGTTTCTGCTGAGGGGTTTTTCTGGTGTGGCGCGAAGTTTTGGCATGCTTCGCATGACTTGACGATTTTCTGTGCGTCTTTTATGTGTGTGGGCCAGTAAAATCCTTGACGGATGGCCTTCGCAGATAATGCCCTTGGTCCAATGTGAGACCCGCGGATGCCGGCATGTATTTCCTTGAGTAATTCTACACCTTCGCTTTGTGAAATGCACTTGAGCATTGGTTGGACCACCCCTCTCTTGAATAGTTGGCCGTCGATGAGCGTGTAGCTTCTTGCTCTGGCTTCGTTCTAGTGGCCTCCGCTTCGTTTTACGGGTAACTTCGTATTGCTCGGGTTATCCAAGATATCATCTCCGCTTAGCCTTCTACCAACATGACCGTCCCGAATCTTTGTTTTCATTGTTTTACATCGCGGTTTTATGCACCACGTTGTAGATTGTGTTTTTTACGGTATGCGGAGGTTGTTTGCCGCTGCCTTTGCTAGGGCGTCTGCCTCGTTGTTTTGCTCTCTTGGAATGAATTTTACTGTGAATCCTTGGAATCTTCGTTCCATTGCCCTGACCACTGCTAGGTAGTTTACGAGCTCTAGCTCTCTTGCCATGCATTCTTTTTCTACTTGGCCTGCTACTAGCATTGAGTGCGATTCGACTTCTACTAATTTTGCGCCGTAGGCCTCGCCTTTGTGAGCCCTAATATGAGCCCTTCAGTATTCTCTGTATTGTTTATTTGAGCGCATTCTAACCGGATAGCGAAGTATGATCTGATTCCTTGTGGCGACATTATCACGGCGGAGGCCCCTGCTCCATTTCTGCCCCATGCTCCGTCTGCGTAGACCGGCCCTGTCGAGCTCCGACCGATTGGTTTGCTCTTGTTTCTTGTGCGGTGTCCATTACGCTACAAAGTCCGCTGCACTTGTGATTTTATGGCTGTCCTATGCACAAAGGTTAGTTCGAACTGAGATAGCTCCGCCCATTCATTTGCTGATTCTTCTTGATGTTTCTTTGTTTCTTAGGACCTCCGCTAACGGTTTGCGAGGTGGGTACTATCACTTTGTATGAATGGAAGTAGTGCTTCGGTTTCTGGATGCTATCACGAGGGCATATGCTATTTTCTCTATTTACGTGTAATTGATCTTCGCTCCGTGAGTGCCTCCGACACATAGTAGATTGGAAGCCGTGTAGTGCAATCGCTTTTCGTTTTTCTCTTGGACTGCCTGCTTGGCCGACGGCGTGATCGATCTTTGCGATGTACGGGGAGTATAGGTTTCTCTTAAATCGGATCACGGCTACCGTTAGCTGTTCTTGTAGCTATTCCTTGAGGTTCTTTGAAGGCCTCCGCCGCTCCTTTCCCCATTTGATGTTTCCTGTTCCCCTCGGGGCTTGGAAGAATGGGAGACTTTTTCTGCCGACTTGGAAATAAATCTGTTGAGGGGCGCTATTCTTCTGTTAGCTTTTGTACTTCTTTCTTTGTTTTGGGCTCCGCCATGTCTCGATTGCTTTTGTCTTTTTCGGGTTCGCTTTGACTCCTTCGGAGTTGACTATGTATCCTAGGACCTTCGCCTTGGTTACTCCAAACACACACTTTTCGGGGTTCAACCTTGGCCCCGACTTCTTCGTGTTTACAAAGGTTTCTTGTAAGTCGGAGATATGGTCCTGCTCTCTTTTTGCTCATGACTATGAGATCATCGACATACGCAATCATGTTTTTGCGTAGTTGTCCTGTCAAAACCTTGCTTGTCATTCTAGCGAAGGTTGCACCTGCGTTTTTCAGGCCCTCCGGCATTCCGACAAAGCAATATGTTCGAATGGTGTTGTGAAGCTAGTTTTTCTTCATCCTCCTTTTCAACCATATTTGATGATATCCCTCAATAGCAGTCCAGCAATGAAAACCTTCGACACCCTCTTTGCTTTGTCGACGGAGGTGTCTATTCTTGGCAAGGGGTAGTTGTCTTTTTGGTTGCCTTGTTGAGATCTGTGAAATCTATGCACATTCTCATTTTGCCGGGAGGTCTTTTTGGGACCAGGGACGGCGTTTGCTAGCCCGGTCGGTGTATTTGACTTCTCACGATTACTCGGCATCAAGTAGTCTTTGAACCTCCGCTTAGGCTGCGAGTATCCTATCTTCGACATTTTCCTCGGATTTGCTTCTTTGGTTTCATTTTGGATTGATGTCTAGGGCGTGTTCGATTGTATCTCTGTCTACTCCACGAAGGTCTGGCTGGCGACCGGTGAAGATTTCTTTGTTTTTCTTTGAGGAGCTCCGCCAACTCTTTCTCTTCTTCGAGCTTAGATCTGCTGATTGTTATGGAATGGTCGGGTCATCATCTATTCTTATCTTCTTGATTTTTTCCCGGCCTTTGGGCGCTTGTTTGCTCTTTTTTCATGTCGGTGGTTACGGACCTTCGCCGTTTCCTTCCACGGAGTTAACATTCCTATGTGCGCGGTATATAGCCTTTTCTATGTTTCTTGCTTCTTTTCGGCTCCCATACAATGTTATGATCCCATGAAGTGCTTTGGGATTTTCATACACAAATAGCCCATGTGTATTGCGGCATTGAACTTGTTTGTGAACCCTCTGCTTAGAAGATTGCATTGTGCGGGGAGTAAACATCGGCGATGTCGAAGGTTATGTACTCGTTCTTGCACTTTTTTCGTCTGCGAAAGACACCGGTAGGACTATCTTGCCCAACGCCTTGCACTTGTCTTCCACCAAATCCTATGTGTGGTGAGTCGGACGGCTGTAGTTGATTTCTATTGAAATTCATCTTGTCAAATGCATTGGCGAAGATTATGTATGCGAGCTTCTGTATCTACGAACTCTCTTCATTTCCCATGTTGCTCTGTTGGTTTCTATCACCATTGCATCAACGTGTGGGAAGCTTTCGGTTTGAGGTCCGCTTCTAAAAAGTTATGGGGGTCTTCGACCACTCTCCGAACTTAATTGAGGGGCTGAACCGCTCGTTATTTACTAAGCGGAGGTGATCTCTCTTCGCATTTCTTGGTTTCATACTCTATTGATGAACCCCCCTTAATCGGCATTATGGTTCCTATGGATGGTAGAGGGCGTGGGGGTTATATTGGTTTTCGAGTTTGGCTCATTTTTCATGGGAGCGCGGGTGGGGGTCCTTGCGGAGGTGGTGGCAAGCTTTGGTTTGATATCGATTGACCGTTTGTCTTGTCGCGTGTTGAGGTTGCCCCGCCTCGACATAAGTCAAATGTTGCCTCGAGTGGAGTATGACATGCTTTCGACTCTGGAGTAATTTTGGGGTAGAGGCGGTGGTGGCGAAGGCCTCCATGCTTTGGTAGAAAGCTGGGGTAGTAGGCATTTGCCCGGGGTAGATGGGTGCACTTGGTTTGATGTTAGGGAGGGATAAATTGGGCGGTCTTGCTGGTGTTGATTCCGAAATGGGTGGAGGCTCGGTGCGTGTATAGGTGTAGGCGTTGTTAATTTCTCTCGGGCTGCGGAGGTTGGTTCGCGGGGGTGGGTTTGCTAGGTTTTTTGAGGGCCTTATCTCTTTCTTGTTGGATGATTGGGCAATCTTTTGTATAATGGCCTTTCTCTTAAAGCCATGTATCGCAAAAAACTGTTTCCTTGGCCCCTGTTCCAATTTTTCTCGGGTCCTTTTCCTTGATACGGCTTTTGGTTATCTGGTGGCCTGGCTCCCCGATTGTTTATTTGCTGGTTGGGCTCATTTGTCGACTTATCGTCGAAACACGTTGACCACTGGACTTGCTTGGGTTCTTTAGCGGCTCCGCTTGCTTTGGTTTTCTTGTTACCTTTTGTCACCGCTTTTCGATGTTTTGTTCTTGAGTCTTTTCCGATAGTCTTCGTCGGCCGGATCCGGATCTCGAATTGCTCCACGAGAGCTCCTGCATCGTTTTCGGCTTCTTCGGCGCTAACTCTCCGTGAATGGTCCCAAGGCGGAGCCCTCTGATGGCTGCATCTATTGCCACTTGATCGGAGACGTCACGGGGCCTTCGCCTTCCATTTCGCGAACCTTTGCGGTAATCCTTTAGTGGTTCATTGTAACCTTGCTTGCATTGGAACAGATCCATGGAGGTGAGTGATTGCCGCGACCAGGTCCTTTGAAGTTCTCTAGTATTTTTGTCACGGAGGTTTTCCCATGAATATATCGTCTTTGGGCTTGAGCATAGAGTACCATGCCGGGCGTCTCCCTCATTTTGCTATTATGAAGGCCTTTGCCAATCTTTGCATCGTTGCCCCGGCGAAGCTACCGCTGCCTCATAGCTCATTATGAACTGTTGCGGGTCTGTTTTTCCATTGAACTTTGGGAGCTGGGTGGGCTTGTATCACGGTTGGCCATGGTGTCCGCTGTATCCCCTCAGACAAACGGGGACTTTGGATCAAAAGCTCTCCGGTCCCGTGGGGGATCTGAACAACCGTGGGTTGGGTGAAGCTTCTGGTCAATGTTTATGGGGATGTAGCTTGGTATGGGAATGGAGGGATAATTAACGGGCGGCTGAGTTGGCGGAGGCTAAGTGGCAAACTGCATGCTTTGAATTTCTGCACCCAATAAGCGCCATCTCTTTGCCTTATCTTGGCTGCTTGTCGCGAGGCTGTTGTGATTTGAGGACCTCAGCGTAAGCCGCGGCCGCTCTGTCTCTTTCTGTTGGAGCCTACGCAAAAGATGCTTGCAACCGGCGTAGCTCACGAGTCTATCTTGGTGCTTCGCCCCGGGCTCGGTTGTTTCTCCACCTTAGCCGATTGTCTCCTCTCCCGCCTGCTCATTCTCAAGCGGAGGGTCCTCCTCCACCATTGCGTAGGTGCTCCTCGTGCTCCGCTTTGGGGTCGGCTACTTTTTCGGGTGGTGCCCTGGCGCCCGTGGTGGTTCTCTTTCTCTTTTGTGGTGCCATGGTTTTCTCGGTCCGGCCCCACGGTGGGCGCCAATGTTGAGCTTGGGGTTCCCAACACGGTTTGGCGCCTCCACTCGGTGCGGAGCCACGAGGGGGTTTTGGGGTGGATCGGGTATTCGGTGTGGAGTTAATTGCAACAATACTCCATAAATGGAATTCACCAACCTGCTTCTTGGGGAGGACTGCTCCTATTTATAGCTTTACAATACCGAGTGATGTAGGATTACACGCCTGCCCCTCTAGATTCCGGGCATATTCCCCGGGACCTACAAACGGGGATCAACCTATATCGTACTTGTACATGACTTGCCGCCTTTCGTCCACAGGGGTCTATCGCGAAGGTCTTCGCGGGTTTCGCCAGGGGGTCCTCCGCGTTCGGCATCCTTATCTCCCAAGGAAAAAGGTCGCGGAGGTGTGGTCCTCCGCCATCCTGGCGTGCTCGGGGAAGACACGCCGCTTGAGGGAGCGGGCGGGTGGCTTTGACAACTCCGCTGCCCCGCTAGCGGAGGTCTGCCGACCCGCGTCCTCCCCGGCTGCTTGAGGGAGCGGGCGGAGTGGCTTGACACCTCCGCACGCCTGCTAGCGGAGGTCTGCTGACCGCGTCCTCCTGCCACGACAGAACATAGAATCCGAATGGTGAAATTGTTAGCGCCGGGCTCGCGAGAGTCCTCCCCGCGTTTGCCAACATCTCCGCCCGGTGTCGGCTGGGGCCTACTCCCCAACACACAGAAATGTGGAGTTGGCGGTATCCATGAGAAACACAAAAAGGATGACCTCCATGTAAAGGCTGCGAGTAGTGGCCTTATAATCGATGAGTTGAATGCAAAATATGCATGCTTTTTTTAACTATTTGTAGACATCTTGTCAAGTTAAATCACAATAGAATACTACGACGACGGCTACATATATCGGGTATTCGCGCTATACTTACATATAAGGGTTGAAGGTATGGAATTGAAACCTGATCCTTAAGAACATATGTCTCTGGCTTCCTTGGGCACCAATCCTTGGCTAAACACATCCCTTCTATTAGGGCTTAGCTAGGAGTCTAATGGAAATATTCACATGCCTCCGAAATCCCATTTTATTTCCATAATTTAAGCCCGATACACATATATGGCAATGGAAAGGCTTGACATCTGCCCGAGTCGAACTGGTTTTGGCGTCTGGCGGCCGAGAAGTCCGCTTCGACATTGACATGTGTCCGACTTGACATTCACATATGCCACATTGCATCTTGATTGGTTCAAGCACATTGAGAACAAACATGATGTATTGCAACCTTCATGCCCGTTAACAAGGGTCAAAGGTTTCCACAATTGTGGTGACATAGCTAGAAAGCAACAAAAACCACTATATGTTAAGCTAAGATTTGAAATTGATGAACACTTTGCATACGCATGTGTGCTATATAGAAGAAGAAAATTATAGATGGATATGTATTGAAAAAAATCTCCCTCTATCCAACTTTGATAAGTGTATTTTAACCTCATGCATCATCTAGACTCAAAAAATTCTGGCTTCATGTTAGCACAATTTTGATACACACAATGGTCACATTACATCAAATTTCGGCTTCATGTTGGCACAATTTTATTTTTCTTGTTGACAAACCCATACAACAACTAGCGCACTTAACAAACACTAAGATTGTGCCATCAAACACAACTCAACCCAACCATGCCTAATAGCCGGAAGCCACATGGACTGGCACCACGGTTGGCACAAGGGCGGGAACGTGAGAGATCCCTCAT
The DNA here is from genome assembly GCA_015847255.1 of Hyparrhenia diplandra. Classification (NCBI taxonomy): domain Eukaryota; kingdom Viridiplantae; phylum Streptophyta; class Magnoliopsida; order Poales; family Poaceae; genus Hyparrhenia; species Hyparrhenia diplandra. The sequence continues at coordinate 248,160 of JADLZK010007743.1, read as the reverse complement.
GCATCATCCGGACTCAAAAAATGAAGCTCTTACACGAGAGGATATTATGCGTTAACACTATAGTTACACATTGGATGATTATGTGAAAAACACAATAGTTATATGGTGGATCTGATTGACTGTCCGAAACTCTCTCAAAAGAATTTGCCCACCACTCTAAAAAAAGTTTGTTTCAGAGTGGCTTCGGACTGAACTAGTAGGTTGTTCCAAAGTCCCTTCTTTTTTCAAGTCCCGATATGAACTATGAAAAAAATGCATTGGCTTTATTGGAGTCGCATCAAATTAATCCAGTAATAACTAGAGGCACTTACATGTTTCTCACCTCTGTTAATCCTAAAACCTATATTGAAGACCAGGTATGGGCATTCGTATGGGGTGAGGGTGTTGACACCTGTTATCGTATAAATTTATTAATCAAATAAACATGAGAAAGGGGTATATATAATTATACCAACTTAGAATAGGGTGTTACTAACATATTTCCACGAGTTTTGGTGAAGTTATGATTTGCGGGGACTAAACGAGGAAAAACACGAGAATTCGCGAGCCATACGACTACGCGACGTAATGCAATCCAACTCCGAGAAGGCTCTAGAAGGCTCGGACTAATCCCGACATGATCAAGACTTAACACCCGAGAAATTAGGAGTCCGGAAGGTCCGAGAAGCCACGACGCCGCGACGGGACCCGGTGGGCCCGCTGCGGGCGATCGGCCCTATTATTGGGCCGATCGGCTGCTACCTCCGCCATATCGGCCCGCTTCCGGAAGCTTCCTCCACCGCCTCCAAGGCGCAATCAAAACCGGGTTGTTTGATGTCGGTTCGATCCGAGGGCGTCGGTAGAAGCACGGGATGGATTAAGATCAAACACCGGATTAGTACCGCGCACGCCTGCTTGAAGGAAGGGATAGGAGAAGACCCATATATATAGACCCCTAGACCCCCTCATCTAATCATCAATCATCCGATAAGATCAATTTCAGATCATCTCATACATCGGATGGAGGCACGGCGCTTTGGAGAATTAGATTAGACGGCTACAATGTAATAGAATAGATCTAGTAGAGAGTTAGGGAAAGCGGAGCTACGCTCCGGTTACGGAGAAGTCTTCAGCGTTACGGTATATCTTTGTATCTCAACTCTATTAGACTTATGCTTTAATATATTTATCTTCTCTAGTTACTTTTATGCCTTTCATTTATTGATTAGAATATAGTTGTTATATAATTGCATGGGATCTTCGCTCGTATTGAGTGCTACGGTTATTCATGATGATTAGAGTAGTAATTAATAGTGTGGACATGGTGTCTAGACTAGAGGTTACCTTAGATTGCGCCCAATCCCACGGTTAGTTGTGGTAGCCCCAGGGGTGACAGCCCTGTCAGGTCTTTGTATTCCACCACGTTCGGGTTGGTGATTCGTAGAGCTTTTTGGCGGCCTTCCCCCGATCACCTTTTCCCAGTCTTTTTCGAGGATCGGGACGGTACCGTTGCTCCGAAGTGTTCTTATATAATCGCTATACCCTTTTCATGCCTTAGTTACTCAAGAACCAAAGTACTAGAGAAGTATTCAGGAACCTAGATCTCTCCCGTTGTCCTCTCGACCTAGTTATCTATTCTATATTATAATATTCTCCTGGTTAAGTGCTATTAATTATTAATCATATCATATACATTATTTACCCCTCACTTTAGTTTAGTTGATATAATAAGTTAGTAGATACATGATGGTAATTTATCATAGTCTTTACCATTGCTTCCCTGTGGAAAATATAAATAACGATACTCTGGAATACTCCCGGGTAAAAGCTACAATGGTATATTTATTCTGTAAACTTTGCGGAACCCTTTATATTCTTTTTGCACTTAATAAATACCAACAAGCTTTTTGGCGCCGTTCTTGGGAAGCAATTGGCGTAAAGATTTTGATAATGATCTTGATATCTGCTAATTTAGTGTATTAACTAGCTTTAGTAGGATTATCCTTGTTCTTACGTTGAATTGTGGAATAGACAGGGACAAAAGATGTCGTTTTGCGATCTTCCGACAAGATTCCACAGATTGAAGAATTCAGGGTGCTGCTCAATCAAGATTCATCACCATTGGAACCCTGCTATCTCAAGGTATGTATTTAAATATATATATATTATTCTAACCATGTATCGATGGAAGAAGAAGTCGCCGTCACAAGAATTCAATACATACATCTCAAGTGACGTACATATAGAAGCTGCACACTATGGTAAGTATGATTAAAAAGTGAGATAATTTTGATTATAAATTAACTAAGTAGTTATCATTTAATTTCTTGCATGCATGTTTACTTTGAATAATCCATGCATTCACTCCACTTAGTTTATGTTTTTTTTTTTAATCGTAGATCCATTGCATGTTTAATTCCTTGCAATCACCCATCATGTCGTTTGCATATAAAAATAATAAATAAATAAAAATATTATCCTCACCAAGATCATGCTCTTTAATCTCTTTTAAGTGAATCTCTATAGTGCTTTCAATGCTATCTTTGTTTGCTCATGCATGCTTTGGTTTGGAAGTATTCAACATACTTCCATTGGCTTTTAAACGTAAGCATGGTGCTTAGGTTATATCGCTTTCCTTAGTTAAATTAGACATGGAGTCTAGTTTAATTATTGAACTAATAATTGCTTGTGTAGACATTGGCTATTGTTGGACTAACCCCTGCAGAAAAAAAAAAATTCTCAAATCCAATTCGGGTAAGTCAAGAGATCAACTCACAGATGAAGCAAGGCAGAAGGAAGACCCGGATCGTTCCTCATAGAAGAAAGATCTGTAAGTATCACATTATTTATTTTGTCTTTTGCAAAAAGTTACCTTTGCCTTGAGCCATGCTAGAGTGCAGCTAAGAACATAGTTTAAAAAAATGATAAATAATATATGTGCTAAAGTAATCAAAGAACCATCTTTTTGTTAGCATAAATGAGTTTATATCAACCTATGGACAACAACCCGTTCTTCAATTAGTAGCAATCCTTCGGTATACGTCCACTAATATCTCGCGAGGAAAGAATCATCGGTGTGCACGGTTTAGCATGACCCTACCACACCACCACAGTCTACCTCACTTCTACATCTTTAGAAGACTGTCAAGATCCAAACTTGGGGGAGTGCAAACCCCATTATCCGTAAGTACTCTTATCCTTTACCTTATTTACTACTAGTTTGGTATGTTAAAAGATATAAAAAGATGCATAACTATAGAAAACTAAATAAAAAGTTTAAGTTATATATATAGTTTGATCTTTATGTTTGCTATAAATAAATAAATAGATAATGTGCTAGAATAAAATTAACGCTGAAGATGATCCCTATGCTAAGGAAATGATGAATAGTTGCTCCGCCTTAATTCCTCTTAAAAGTACTTACAATTCAGACTTAGATTTTCCTAAAGCTTTAAAATCTTAATTTGCTCTAAACCCAATACTTGTGGGAAGCACATGCTTAATCTGAGTCTTAGCATTAAAGGATAAAGATACATAAAAAGTTGAGCTACTTTGTTTATCATATTTCTAGAGATACCTGATTCCTGGTTTTATCTTTGAAAATTAAAAAAATATTACATGATGAGTTCCTTAGCTATGACCCTTAAGAGTTTATCTTTCGCATCCCATTCCACCAAATACGCTTTGCTTCTAACCCGAAGTACGCCTCCCCATACTCCATCAGCCGCTAGCCATAGTTATAAAAAAATAAACTCTTGCAATCTTTGGATATGTCTCTCTCGGTGTTTTTATGCCAAATAGAAGCTGGGCTACATTCGAAAAAAAAAGAAAAGAAAGAAAAATATTTAGAGAGAAAAGTGAGACGAGAGAGGGAGAGTAACGGACAAAAGTCATACTAGGCGAGAAGGGCCTACCTCCCTAATAAATATATTTAGAGATGAATAATGGACACGTGTCTGAGGGTGAGTAGGGCCCACATCTCTAAGGAGAGAGAAAAATGGACACAAGTCCGGGGCAAAGCCCACCTCTCCAAGAATGAATAGCCCAGACCTTAGCAATTTTTAGAAAGAGAGATATAGTTCAAGATGTTTGAAAAAAAAATATTAGAAAAGGCTAAAGGCTATTTACTACCTTTCATCCTCATCCACTTCACCACTATCATCCCACTATGTATGTTCCCCTACATGTGTAACTCCACTCCCACCATCTACTTAAGAGGGTCATACATAGGATCTCTGAGTTTCTTTTGAAAAATATTGCAAAACCCCAGGATGATAGTTGATCAAAGAACTTGAGACATGGTACTTGACTTGATTATTCTGTCTTTTAATTGCTTATGATTCGTGAAAAGGCTACGCCCCATGGTAAAGGTAAGAGAGAGCAATCTGGTTAAGAGGAGAATTTATTTCTGATAAACACAGTGCTTCAGAGGTATGAAAGCGTAGTAGCAACTCCTGATCCTACTATAGCATATAGCTTTGCTAGGGACTAGCAAAGGGTAAGCTTGGGGGAGTTTGTTGACACCTGTTATCGTATAAATTTATTAATCAAATAAACATGAGAAAGGGGTATATATAATTATACCAACTTAGAATAGGGTGTTACTAACATATTTCCACGAGTTTTGGTGAAGTTATGATTTGCAGGGACTAAACAGGAAAACACCAGAATTCGCGAGCCATACGACTACGCGACGTAATGCAATCCAACTCCGAGAAAGGCTCTAGAAGGCTCCAGACTAATCCCGACATGATCAAGACTTAACACCCAGAAATTAGGAGTCCAGAAGGTCCGAGAAGCCACGACGCACGACGGGACCCGAAGTGGGCCCCGCTCTGGGCCGATCGGCCCTATTATTGGGCCGATCGGCCTGCTACCTCCCCGCCATATCGGCCCGCTTCCGGAAGCTTCCTCCACCGCCTCCAAGACGCTTAATCAAAACCGGTTGTTTGATGTCGGTTCGATCCGAGGGCGTCGGTAGAAGCACGGGATGGATTAAGATCAAACACCGGATTAGTACCGCATCGCTGAAGGTTTGAAGGGATAGGAGAAGACCCATATATATAGACCCCTAGACCCCCTCATCTAATCATCAATCATCTGATAAGATCAATTTCAGATCATCTCATACATCAGATGGAGGCACGACGCCTGGAGAATTAGATTAGACAGCTACAATGTAATAGAATAGATCTAGTAGAGAGTTAGGGAAAGCGGAGCTACGCTCCGCTTACGGAGAAGTCTTCAGCGTTACGGTATATCTTTGTATCTCAACTCTATTAGACTTATGCTTTAATATATTTATCTTCTCTAGTTACTTTTATGCCTTTCATTTATTGATTAGAATATAGTTGTTATATAATTGCATGGGATCTTCGCTCGTATTGAGTGCTCTGGTTATTCATGATGATTAGAGTAGTAATTAATAGTGTGGACATGGTGTCTAGACTAGAGGTTACCTTAGATTGCGCCCAATCCCACGGTTAGTTGTGGTAGCCCCAGGGGTGACAGCCCTGTCAGGTCTTTGTATTCCACCACGTTCGGGTTGGTGATTAAGTAGAGCTTTTGGCGGCCTTCCCCCGATCACCTTTTCCCAGTCTTTTTCGAGGATCGGGACGGTACCGTTGCTCCGAAGTGTTCTTATATAATCGCTATACCCTTTTCATGCCTTAGTTACTCAAGAACCAAAGTACTAGAGAAGTATTCAGGAACCTAGATCTCTCCCGTTGTCCTCTCGACCTAGTTATCTATTCTATATTATAATATTCTCCTGGTTAAGTGCTATTAATTATTAATCATATCATATACATTATTTACCCCCTCACTTTAGTTTAGTTGATATAATAAGTTAGTAGATACATGATGGTAATTTATCATAGTCTTTACCATTGCTTCCCTGTGGAAAATATAAATAACGATACTCTGGAATACTCCCGGGTAAAAGCTACAATGGTATATTTATTCTGTGCGCTTGCGGAACCCTTTATATTCTTTTTGCACTTAATAAATACCAACAGAGGGCCACTTTTGCCTTGATCTCAGCTGCCAGGGAACATGGTGTGGATATGTATCATCGAACTCCAGCAGCTGGTACATGTGAATGTGATGAGCATGCACCACTCACTACTTGTGCTCTTATAGTTACTAGATAGGTTGGCCCCCCCTTGCCACATCTAGCTATGTAGCTGCTCACACGGAGCTTCCCTATGTTTTGTTGTTGTGCCCATGAAGGTAAATGCAATCTGGACATGTATGAGTCGATCACGTAGACACGACACACAACGAACACATCTTTCAACGCTAACAATGATTCCAGTAACTTCACCACATTAGACTCTGGCAGTGAGAAATCCGGCATTGGCTTTGTTGTTCATTGCAAAAGCAAGAAAGATATGTAACTATGTACATTGCTGTATATTATAGCGAAATCAGCACCTAAAAAATGGTGTCATCCCTGCTGAAGCTGAGGGATGTTTGCCTGCATATGCATGACATATATGTGTTGACAGAGTTCTGGATGAAGGCTATACCCATATATATATTGTACAGACAATTCCCTTCGATTCCAATGCGCCAAAGTACAGTTTTCCATCATTCATATATACAATTTATTATATTACATAACTCTTTGCGTATGTTGTTGGCCCTGTATTTTATTTTCTATACATTATTTTTTTTGAGTTAACTAATTCAGTGTTTCTAATTTATTGTTCCTTGCATTTTTCTACCCAGTCAGGTTATAGGCCTGGCCCGGCCGGCTCTACACATGGTCCTTACTCTTGGGTCACTACGTGACCATATATATTACCCAACAAGCCAGATTGAGCGTAAAATGGAGCTCCTTCGCTCATCCGTATCTACCCCATTTTCGACTGTAGCCATTTCCTCTAAACCTGTGACCAGAGACCTCTCTCGCTGTATTGGCTCTGTCTCTGCCTTCTAGCTTCTATGACTTTGCTTCTTGCAATGGCAAAGGTCTATGAATGGGTGGCATCGAGAAAATATAGTTGGCTTCAGGTTCCGGTTCTGCATAGTAAAAGGCCGCACTTGCTGGATATTCTGGGAAAAAAAGCAGAGGGCCGGGCTTGCTTGGATAAGATATGGGACTGTACCTATTGATCTAGCAGAGAATGTGAATGGATTTTCGTCCCTCTCAATACCCAAAAACATCCTTGCTTTTGTGTACGTACCATTTCTTGGTTTTAGTCCAATCTATTTTCATAATCCTTATTTTTGAGAAATCGGCCTGCTCCTTTTCAACTAATCCAGCTGGTTCCATGAATAGATTCATGTAATTCAATGTCTTGCCCTTGAGTATTACAAATCGTGATGCAAAATAAAATATATTTGAAGGTTTCTTACTAACATTCTTGACATTTATATATGTAATGTACTAACTATCTTAATTATCAAAGTCCTATATATGAAGTCCAATATGCAACACGTTATGTATAGTCTTCATATAATTTTCACTATAATTAGATCCTCTTTAATTTTTAACAAAACTGAAGAAAATTAGATTCTCTTGATTATAGATTTTTAGTCTTCATATAATTTTCACTATAAATATATATTGTAGATTTGTTCGACTATTGTTGGGTGAATACTTAGCTCAACATGTTATTGATGATGATATGGTTTACAAAGTGGCCATTCAACATGGCGATTATAAAGGAGGTCGGGGGTATTTATAGCCCCCCGACCGTAGTTGTACAAAATGCTAAGAATTCTGAAATGAACTTCTAAGTGACGACTATTGTAGCGAAGATGCTCCGCTTGTCTTCGCGGTTTCTTGTTTAAGACTTTTATCTTCGTCATGGTCTTTATTCTTACGGAGATTACTTATCTTCGCAAATGGCCGTTTTAACCGTCTTCGCTCGTATTTTCGTGGCTTGATCTTGCTCTTGTTTTCCATAGTTGTCTTTGCGAAGCCAACTCCCGCGAAGTCATCTTTAATCTTTGCATTCCTGTTTTCTTCTTGTCGATAGTTCGTGTATCCTGAAATTATCAAAGTCCGGGCGAAAGTTTCTCATAGAAATCAAAGTTATAGCCCAACAAAGAGCCCCTCGTGGGCTAAGGCCGACTTCAAAGGCATGAAACCCACGAATCACAAGTTTTCTCAAAACTTTGTTTCGATCTAAAAACGTCGTCGCAGACTTTGAAGTTGGACTCACTTTTTGATTCCGTAAATATCTTCGTAAAAATTTCTTCTTCTTCTTTCCCTCTTCTTCTTCTTTTTTTTTTTTTTTTTTACGAAAACGGCTAGTTTGACTGTTTTGACCGAAGATGCCTATAAATAGCGGAGTACCCCCTTTTTCTTCATCTTTTTTTGAAGAGGGGCCATCTTTTTGAAATTTTTTCAATTATTGCAAGGTCGAAATCGCGGAGATCTTTTTTGGAGTCGTAAGATCTGCGAAGCTTTGAACACATATAATTTGGACTTGTGGTTTTTTCCCCGTGTTAGGTATATCTTTGTTATGCTCTTTGTTGTGGTTTTTCCTGTGTTAGGTATATCTTTGTTATGCTCTTTGTTGATTCTTATACTGTTTCTTGGTTACCCTTTACCGATATGTCTGCGCTTTCTTTTTTGAATTTAGGATGGCTCTTGTTGAAGATATTCCTCTACCGAATCTCAAAGCCAAGATCTTTGAAGAGGAAGTTAATTCTCAATAGGGTGATTACTCGAGAAGATATTTCACAAGTGTGCGCCTCGAATCGAATTGCTACCGGATGATAGGATTTCTTTGTCTTTTGGTTATAGCAAAATGACCAAGAAGATTTGAAAACAGATGGTTAAGGATGGAATCCTTAGGGAGGGGCAATACAGGCCGCCGGAGCCGAGCTGACGAGAAGGTCCCTAAACCGGCCGGACGAGTGTATTGTTTTCAAGGATCTTTTTCTTTGCGGTTCTTCGCATGCCTCCACCAGAAACTTTCTTGAAGAAGTTTTCAAGAAATACAATATCGAGATGCACCACCTAACTCGAATGCAATTATCAGTTGTTTGTTTTCTTGTGGGTCATGCGGAGTCGAGAATGTGAAACCGGACATCGATGCCTTCGCACAATGTACGAGCTTCATACTCAATTCAAGACACGAGAAGATCGATCAACGTCTGCTGAAGCCGTACTTTGGATGTTGTAGTTTTAAGACGGCCCGGGTCGGAAGCAAATTTCTCCAAAATATGAAGAACAAGTGGCCGGATGGTTGGACCAAGTATTGGTTTTATCACAAAGTTCCTTTGGTTGAGGAAAACAAAGGTAAAAAGGGTGTTGTTAAGACTTATCCCTTGGCCTCGCGGATGCATCATGGCGTTTTGAGTGCAAACCGCCAGCGCCGAAGTCTAAATCGTGTTCGGAATGCTTGAAAGCTTTTAAGAGGGTCATTTCTCAAAGAATCAACTCGAGATCTTGTTGAAGAATACCTTTGCTTGCTGGTATTTGGCCTCTCGAGACTTGGGTGGGATTTTCTTCGCTATCATACGAAGAAAATTCGTGAAAGAGATTATATTTTCCTGCACAAAGATACCGTGGTGCCTCGCGGTTTTAAGGATGAAGAGGAATTTGTTGCCGATGTTGAGAGTAGAGCCGTAGATTTGCTTGGCAAGTATCTCGCATACCGAGAGGGAGCGGATGGATGAAATTATTGGACAGGACTACGTTCGGTTGAATCATATCTTTGATTTAGCCAACGTGACTTATAAAGTTCAACCGCCTCGCAGCATGCTCGTAAGAAAGATAAGAAGGATCTTTGCTGATGATAAAAATTTGAAGAGAAAAAGAAATGATGCCGGCAAAGCTGGCGGCTCTTCTAAAACTCGGCGAAAAATAAGAAGGCCGATACTACTCGAAAACAACCCGCCAAAAGAAGAAGGCTAAAAAGACGACAACTTCACGACCAATACTTTGGATTTGACCGATAGCGAAGGCGACGTTCCCATCTTGAGGCTTAGCATCTTGGTACTTCTCTTCAAGATTTAGAGGTGAGGAAAATTTGCAAGACCTTTGGTCCGGCCGGGTTGACTCGGATTTACTTACTCCATTAGCCGAATATTTACAATCTTTTGGGTCTTCGCAAATTGGGTGCTTCAGGGCATGGTTGGTGAAGATGCCGATGTCAACATCTTTGAAGCTACGCCATCTTGTACCGCTGCATCCCCTTCTTCTCCCGAATTAGGGACCCGACCCGGATTTTCCCATGAACTTAGTAGATAATACTTTTGTTCTCGAGTGATGAGTGCAATAGCCTTAGTTTAGCTAAGTTAGCCAGAAATATTCATTTGAGTCATTTGATAGTGAATCCAGAAAAATGTTTCCGCGGAGCCGGAAATCGTTCAAGGAGACAAAGGTGCTTTGCCGTTGCAGCAGAAGTTGTATCAGCTTCGGAACCCGCTAAGGTTTCGAAGTTGTTGAGGGGCTTAATGAGCCTCGGGGGCGAAGTTGTTGCGGTGTGTAATTTTTTGTTTTGTTGTTAGTGAGCCTTGGGGCTTAACCTGCAATAGTTTCATTATTTTTACTATGTTTCTTGTGTTTTCTAGAGAAAACTTTGAAGGAAAGGGCTGATCTTCTTTGTCAAAATCGTGAAAGAAAAGCTTCACAAGAGAGGAACTAGAACTGCTTTCGCTTTTCTCTTGATGACTTTGACGATGTTGTGGATGATCGGGTTGAAGCGGTCAAATAAGCCGATTGTCCGAGTCATTGGTGAACGTTGAGGCTCAAGTGAAAATACCCTGTCCTTTGAAGGATGGTGAAAAAGTTTGTGAGTATATCTGTCTTCTCTTATTTTTGTTTTTATTTTTTTCGTTTGATGTTTCTAAGTTGAACTTTGATTGTTTTTTATTTTTACAGACTCAATACTTTCCTCGATGCTTTGACTTCTCCCAAGGATAAGGTTGTTGATGTTGGATCTATGAAAGATGTGATTTTGGATCACCCTACTCCTCAAGTTCTTTGTTGATGAAACAAGATTACTTGACTCTGAATCTATTGCGAAGTCCATTGATAACACTCTTAAGTTTTGCTTGGAGAGTGGTGTCAATTTGGATCCATTCAAGTTTGTTGGAGTTGGGGTGGATAAACTTCGCGAGCTTCGAAGAGGACCGAGAAGCAACTTACTAAATGTATTGATGATGCTTTCTCGGTTCGATGCCGGCCGAGCTTGGCGGTTAAATCCATCGGAGCTAGCCGATCTTTGGCATAAACTTGATGTATAAGGTAACTTTTGCTTGTTTATGGATATTTGCTTATGTATGCGAATATATTGGAAAATTTTTTTATTCTCGTCTTGTGATTTTTTAGGGTGCTTTGGTTAATCGTGGTCTTCGAAAATCTCTTGAGGACAGTGCAACCGCATTTCTTTTCATTGAGAAGTCTTTGTTGAAGGAAATTGAGAATTTGAAATCTCGGGTTGCTTCTAAGGAGAAAGAAAGAGGAGATGCGAGTTGATGAATGGCATAACATTGATCGTTTACTTCATCAAGCTTCGGATACCATAAAAAGAGAGAGATGCAGAACTTGAAGTTGCGAAGACAACTATTGCCACTCTTAAGAGAGAGAAAGAATATCTTGAGAAGAAGAGTGCGGAGATGGATCAGATGCTTATGAGGAAATTTAACAGGATGTGGGAGTTATGTAAAGTTGCCTATGAAAAGTGGGGGGCTGTCCTTGAAGATCCCCGGGGGATCTTGGGGAATATGACCCTTTCTTTAGGCGGCTTTGCGTGCAATATGAGGACTTGAGTGTTGTTGTGCAAGCCGCTGGCGACACAAGTGTCATGTTTTCTACCAGAGCTTTGCTGCATTTAATGAAAGAGGCGGGTGATCCTTTATATGAAACCTTCGCTTCTTCTACTTTCAAGTTTCCTGCTGATGGCGTGAGTCAGATTTCCCCAAGGACTCACTTACTACGTAAGAAGTTCTTTAATGAATACTTTGACGTGTCAATGTGGTCGGGAACAATGCCTTGAAAAAGTTATATGATTAGTACTTGTAAATTTGTTAAAGTTGTGGATTATTAATACTTTGTTATGTTTGTTTTAAGCGAAGTTAATTTTTGTTGCGAATTTGCAAGTCTTATTTGGAAATTTATGGTTTGTTTTGACTTGTGATGGGTCTTGCGCGGGTTTCTTACGCGAAGCTGCGCAAAAGATATAGTTGTTGCGATGCCCCTTATGATTGCGAAGGGTGATTTTGTGTTTGAGACTTGAATTTCCGGAGGCTTGAAAATATAGATGAGTTTGTGGACGGATGTCTTGGGAAATCTAAGGCAACAAACTTCGCATAGGATGCCTAAAGTTGTCGACTTTTAGCAACTTTGGACAAGTAAGATTTGTGTTATTTTCGGGGTTTTATCTTTTGTTTTATGCTTACTATTTTTTGATGTTACTAAATTTTTGTTTCAGTCTTCTTGTTCAAGCGCATCCCCTAGTTTTATTTTTTTTTTTGGGGATGTTTTGCAAGACACGGCGGACAAAATAATCAACGAGGTTGTTGAAGATATTCTAAGTGAAGCAAAGCAACTAGTGTTGCTTCAAGACTTTTGAGTGTCTTAAGATTTGAACATGTTGTATGTAAAGTTTGGATAAGTGAATTTTGTACATTTGTGATATATGTTTTGTAAAGTGAGAAATTTTATTAACTTAAAGTTCATTATTTATCATTTCTTGTAGAGTGAAATAATTTTTTAGAAAATTTTGAAAAACGTTATCCCCTTCTTTTTTGAAGTGAGAGCGAAGACTTCGATTTGAAGTCAAGAATTTCTCCTTAAAGAATTTTGGAAACGTCGTCCCCTTCTTTTTTGCGAAGTGAGAACGAAAACTTCGATTTGAAGTCAAAATTTCTCTTTAGAGAATTTTTGAAAACGTCCGCCCCTTCTTTTTGCGAAGTGAGAGCGAAGACTTCGATTTGAAGTCAAAATTTCTCCTTAGAGAATTTTGAAAACGTCGTCCCCTTCTTTTTGCGAAGTGAGAGCGAAGACTTCGATTTGAAGTCAAAATTTCTCCTTAGAGAATTTTGAAAACGTCGTCCCCTTCTTTTACGAAGTGAGAGCGAAGACTTCGATTTGAAGTCAAAATTTCTCCTTAGAGAATTTGCGTAGGTAATAATTTTAGTTTTATACTTAAATTATACCTACTCAATTTTTGTGAATAAACTTTCACCATGTTGGAGCCGCTTTTGCTTTTCGGCTCTAAGTAAATGTGACATAAAAAGTAAATGATGCACGAGATTTGGGGAAACTACTTTCTCATTTATATTTGATATGAGAATTTACAATAGAGCCTACCTCGTTAAAAAACCACTCACCCTCGCGAAGGGCTTCCCCGAGTGGAAAAAGAGTGCAGCTCTTTGATTGAAAATGATAAAATGCTTCTAAAAACTTGAATCTAACTTGCTTATTTACAAAATTTGTAAAAAGAAATCTAAGGATAATACTTGCGAAGGTCTTTTATGTTCCATGTATGGCTGAGTTCTTCTCCTTTGAGGTTCTCCAAGTGATAAGATCCTTGTCTGTTTGACTTTGTTATGATGAAAGGTCCTTCCCACTTTTGCTGAAACTTTCCCACATTGTCTTCATTTCTTTTTCCTTTTTTTCAAGTACGAAGTCTCCCGGTTGTAAGTCTCTTTTGACCACTTTCTTGTTGTACCATCTACTTGTTTCTTCTTAGTACTTTCTGAGATTCATGACAGCTTGGTTTCTTTCTTCTTCGAGCAAATCTTTGCTTGTTTTCTGGTCTTCTTCGCTTGTGATTTCAACATTTGTTCTTGGACCTTCGAATTGTATTTCTTCTGGAGTCATTGCTTCATCTCCGTATAATAGCTTGAAAGGTGTAAACTTTGTCGATCTTGTTGTTGTTGTATTGTGACTCCAAACAATTCTTGGCGGTTCTTCGACCCATTTTCCTTTTGGAAGTCCTACTAGATTTTTTGAAATTCCCACACATATGATGCCATTTGCTCTTTCAACCGCTTTCCGTTGGATTGAGGATATTTAATCGATGCGAAGCAAAGTTGGATCCCCATACTTTTCGCAATAACTTCGAAGTCTTCGCTGTCAAATTGAGTTCCATTATCCAAAGTTATGTGTCTTGGGACTCGAATCCGCAAATTATATTCTCGCCAGAGAAACTTCTTCATTGTTGTTGATGACATATTTGTGATTGGCTTCGCTTCTATCCATTTTGTGAAGTACTGATCCGCAACAACCGCATATTGATGATTGCCTTGAGCTGGTGGAAGTTTGCCAATTATGTCGATTCCCCATCTTGCAAGTGGCCATGTGGGTTCAATATGTTGAATTGGATTTGCTTGGGGCACTTGTCTTGTTTTATGGAGATTTGGCAGTTGTGACAAGTTTTAACTATTTCCTTGCTATCTTTTTTTGAGTCAAGGCCAATAGAACCCTTTGTCTAAATGCTTTTACCCGCTATGGCTCTTGGGCTCTGCGTGATTTCCACATGTTCCACGTGTATTTCTTGAAGTAATTCTTTGCCTTCTTTGCTTGAGATGCATTTGAGTAATGGTTCACAAATGCCATGTTTGAAGAGTTGATTGCCGATGAGCTTATAGTTTCTTGTTTTGTGCTTCATTCTTGTTTCTTCGACTTCGCTCTTCATAGAATCCTTTTAGGAATGCTATTATTTCGATCTCCAATCTTCGCTTTCAATGATGTGAATATACTTTGGCTCTTCAATTTTTGCTTTTATTGAAGATTCTGATAATACTTGATAAAACACGCCCGGGGGCAACTTAAGCCTTTTGTGCCGCCGCCGCAATTTCTTCCGCCTCTTCATTGTTTGCTCTTGGGATGCTTCTTAATGTGAATCCTTCAAGTGTTTCTCTTGGTTTCTTACATTTTGCAAATATTTTGCCAATTCGGATCTTTTGCCTTGTAGTTTTTCGACATGGCCTGCCACGACTTGAGAATCTGTTTTTATCGGTATTTTCTCGTATGCCCATTGCTCTTGCCTTGCGGCCCCCTCAAAGAAGATCGCTTCATACTCCACGATGTTGTTGGTGCATCGAAACTCTAGTCTTGCTGCATACTTCATTTTGATTCCGGATGGTGAGGTTATTATCGCCGCGACGCCCCGGCAAAGGCCCCCCATGCACCATCACAATTCATTGTCCATTCTTGACAAGACAAAGTCCATTCTTGGTGTTCTTTTTGGTCTTTGCAAGTTGCTTGGTGTCCAATCTGAAATAAAATCCGCCAATACTTGTGATTTTATTGCGGTTCTCTTTTCAAATTCTATGAAGTATTGTGATATCTCGGCTGCCCATTTTCCAAGCCTTCCTGAGGATTTGCAACTTTGAAGTACATCTTTGAGTGGTTGGTTTGTTGGGATTCTTACTTTGTGTGCCAAGAAGTAGTGCTTCAACTTTCTTGTTGCCATGAGCACTGCATATGCTATTTTTTCAATTTCGAGTAAAAATTTTTGAGCCAGAGAGAGCTTCGGAGACAAAGTAGATGGGTTCTTGTTTCTTCGCATGCTCCTTTTCCCTTTCTTGTACTAGGACCGCGCTTACAGCTTTCTCGGGATGCGGAGATGTACAAGAACAATTCTTGGTCAGCATTGGGTGTTGTTAACGTTGAAGGGTTTGAGAGATATTTTTTGATTTCTTCGAAGGCTTTTTGCTGTTTCTTCGCCTCTAAGAAAAATTTGTCTTCGCTCCTTTTAGTGCTTGAAATATTGGGAAGCTTTTCTCTCGTTGACTTTTGATATGAACCGGTTTAGCGAAGCCAACCTTCCCAAGTAATTTCTGGATGTCTTTTATATTCCTTGGAACTTCGCTTGCATGATTGCTTTTATCTTTTTCTCGATTTGGGTCGATCCCTTTTGCCGAGACTATGCAACCAAGTATCTTGCCTTTTTGAACTCGAAGGTACATTTTTCGTGATTGAGTTTGAGATTTGACTTTCTCGGATTTTCGAAAGTTTGCTTCAAATCTTTCGGATGGTCTTCGCGCTTCTTGCTTTTCACAATTATGTCATCAACATATGCCGACAAGTTGTCTCCGATCCGATCTTTGAGTGCCACCGGTCATTCTCGATAAAGCTTGATCCAAATAAGTTCGTGAAGCCCCTCTCGCCATTCTTTTGGAAACAAAGAGGTTCCGAATGGTGTTATAAAACTTGTCTTTTCTTCGTCCTCCTTCTTCATGTATATTTGATGGTATCCCGAGAAACAATCGAGGAAACTTAGCATTTTGCTTCCTGCAGCTTGGTCGACTAATGTGTCGATTCTTGGTAGTGGGAAATTGTCCTTGGGACGCTTTGTTGAGATCTATAAAATCTATGCACATTCTCCATCTTCCGTTGCTTTTTCTTACCATTATAATGTTTGCCGCCAAGTTGTGAATTGGACTTCTCTTATGACATTGGCGCCTAGTAGTCTTTTTTGTACTTCACCCTTCATCTGCGATTGTTCTCGTCTTTCGGATATTTTCCGTAATTTTTGTTTCTTTGGCTTGATATTTGGGTCAATGTTTAGACGGTGCTCAATGATTTCTCTGCTTACTCCTTCTAGATCCTTCGCAGACCATGCGAAGACGTCTTGGTTGCTTTTCAAGAAACTGATAAGTTGTTCTTCTTCTTCTTTTGCTAGATTGGCGCCAATGATGACTTTCTTGTTTGCTACCATAGAGTCTAGCGGGACTTCTTTGGTTTCTGTCTTATGACATGTCTTCGCTTTCTTTTGTGACTTCGCATTTTCTATTTCATCTCTCGTCTTCGATTTCTTCGATGGCCGAAACATTCCTTTGTCTTTGGATTTGAATCTTTCTCGATATTTCTTGCTTCGCTTTGGTTTCCGTGAATTGATATTGGTCCATTAATTGCCGGAACTTTCATGCACAAATATGAATAATTGATTACCGCTTCGAAAATATTCAAGCTTCCTCTTCCAAATATTGCATTGTACTTTGCCGTGCATTTCGACAACATCGAATGCCACTTGTTCTCGTCCTTGCATTATTTTGTGTCTTGAAGGATACCGTAGCACAATTCTTCCAATTGAGTTTATTCTTTTTCCTTGGGGTTTACTAGCGGATATTCTCGCTCTTCCCAAGTTTTGTCTTTTGATTCCCATTGCATCTAATGTTGTTGCGAAGAGTATATCGAGCTGCCTCCATCTACAAGGATTTTTGTGACATCCCAACCATCAATGTTTGCCTCTATGACCATAGCGTCCATGTGGGGGTAATCTTTGAGCTTCATATCTTGTTCTCAGAAAAATGATTGGTTGATGTGACCACCTTGTCTTTTTGTATGGACCTTCCATTGTTATTGTGTTGACTCTTCGAAAGTAGTTTCTTCTATCATTGTTTGTTGCATGCTCCATGCTTTGTTACCTCCGCATATTGTCATTATTCTGCCTCTACTTGTTGTTGATACTATGGCCGGTGAGGCGCTACTTTGAGCATTTGACATGTTGTTTGCCACTGAAGCTTTGGGTTGTGCCTCGTGTCCATTAAGGTGGAGCTATTGCTAATGGTTGGCAATTGTATATCGGAGGTGGCCCCGTAACGCTTTTGGTGGTTGTAATTTGATCAAAGTATGCTTGATTTTGTGAAGTGCTTGCTTGAGATAAGAAGTTTATTGATCTTTGGTTTGGCACTGATTTGCCTTCTTGTTGTAGTTGCTCTATGCTTTTTCTTCACCATTGGGCACATTTTTTGACGTATGTCCAAATTTTTGCCATGGATGATGCAATACATTTCTTCGTGTTTCAAGATTCTTCTTTCTCCAAATCTTTGATTGAATCCTCCTCTTTGGTTGTTATTGAAGTTTCGCCGTTGAACTCGCTTCGCCGATTATTTTGTGCTCGGTTGTTGTCTTCGCCTTGTTCATTGTTGATTTGATTTATGCGCGGTGGTGGTTGATATTGGTTGTAGTATGGTCTTCGCCTGAAGTTGTATTGCTCAATTGGTTGTTCGCCCTTGCCCGACTTCTCATGTATTTTCTTCTTCGATTTTCTTCCCCGTAATCATCGCCCCGATCTTGCATACTTTTGGATTTCTTCGTATAATCGCAGCGACGCTTGTTGGTCTTTTCTTTTTGAGGTGCGAAGACGTTGTCCGCTCAGGCCTCTTATTGCAGCGATGATTACAACTTCGTCGGAGACTTCGGGATTTGAGTCTTCATTTGATGAATCTTTTATAATACTTGGATTATTGGCTCTTTTGGGTATTGCTTGATATCAAATAGGTTGTCACTTGTTAAGCCTCGTATGTTGGAACCCTTGGAAATCGACTAGCAAGGTGGTTCTAAGTTGCTCCCAACTTTTCGATCTTGGTTTGAGCGAAGCATACCACTTTTTTGGGCTGGTCCTTTCATTGCCATTATAAGTGCCTTTGCTAGTGTTCTCGTCGTCTCCTCCTCCCGATTCAACAAATTGCTTCAAAACTCATCAAGAATTGTCTTGGATCCGTCAAGCCTTCGTGAAAGTCGGTATAATGTTGAACTTGAAGCCTTTCGCCATTTTGCCGCTTTGCAAATCCACCGATAATGGGGAATCCGGATCGACCGCTACTATTGCCTTTTCATTGTTTTGTCCGTCTTGGCTTCGCCGCTATGATGACTTCGGCGTCCGCATTGTTGAGTTCTTCGCTTAATCTCTTTAGCTCGCTCGGTTTCTTCAATTCTTTGCTTGAGGGTTTTTCTCTTGTTCGCTTTGCAAACTTCAAGTTCTTTCTGTTTTTTTGATAAGTTCTTCCTCTAGTTCTTGGAGCTTTCTTGCTTCTTCGTTTTGATCTTCGCTTGGGATGGTTTCTTTGGAAGCGGTGTCTCCGCTTGCTCTTGGTGCTTCATTCTCTCAGTAGTTGCCGCTTCTTCCGCAGAGTTGTCGACTTGTTCTTGGGAGGTCTCCCCATGATTTCTTGATGGTCGTGGGATAGATCGTTGCTCACACAAACGGTGGGCGCCAAGATGTTGGGTGAATACTTAGCTCAACATGTTATTGATGATGATATGGTTTACAAAGTGGCCATTCAACATGGCGATTACAAAGGAGGTCGGGGGTATTTATAGGCCCCCCCTGACTTCGTAGTTGTACAAAAATGCTGAGAATTCTGAAATGAACTTCTAAGTGACGACTATTGTAGCGAAGATGCTCCGCTTGTCTTCGCGGTTTCTTGTTTAAGACTTTTATCTTCGTCATGGTCTTTATTCTTCTAGAGATTACTTATCTTCGCAAATGGCCGCTTTTAACTGCCTTCGCCGTATTTTCGGGCTTGATCTTGCTCTTGTTTTCCATAGTTGTCTTTGCGAAGCCAACTCCCGCAAAGTCATCTTTAATCTTTGCATTCCTGTTTTCTTCTTGTCGATAGTTCGTGTATCCTGAAATTATCAAAGTCTCAAAAAAAGTTTCTCATAGAAATCAAAGTTAGAGCCCAACAACTATATTTCTAGTGGCTACTATTTATGGAGGTGATTTACAAGCCCCAAAGTGTTACCAGCAGTATTTGAAATCAAGGCCATTTCTAAAAGCAGTAGAACATGAGCTTTGGGGAGAATGTGTTTGTGACCATATATAGAGCGAGCTTTGTGGCTGAACTCTATTTGATTTGAATTTGTTTAGGTCCTTACTTAGATGACCACATGTGTTAGTCGATTTCTAGAGCCAGACACTTAGAATACATCTCCTTTGGATGTCAATCTCTAAAGCTGATTAATATTGGATTAACAAAGACGATCACCTTTGGATGTCAATCTCTAAATCTGGGAATCTTAAGAAACCCATCTGTCTTAATCAATTAAAATGTGCTTGCCTGTATTAATATTGGATTAACAAAAATACGATTACCTTTGGATGTCAATCTCTAAAGCTAATTAATAGATGCCAGCGTTTATCTAGAGCTGACCGCCTAACCATTCTTCTGTTAAGTATTGAAAGATTGTCTCCTAAAATCTTTTTAGGCCCTGTTCGGTTAGCTCGAATGGCTCCATTCCTTGTGGATTGATTTGGCCTACTTTTGAATCCGTCCCATGCTCAAATAGACGTTTCGTTAAGTCATGATTCTGGACAGATTACTCTGTCCTGGTCTGAATCCCGCCCATTATTTGTATACCATAAGATCCGGATTTGTTCCCAACCTATTGAGGTTCGGAACAAAAACAACCATATAATGAATCTGGCACAAATGAACAATGCCGTATTTGGATTTACTCAGGGCATGGAGAATATTAAATCGTGTTGTCCTTTTTCACGTACATCTTTACTTTACATGCAGATGCTGGTTTGTGTGTAATGTCAATGCAGTAGTAGTGCTACTAAGGTCGTTGGCATTGTGTTGTCATTGTGAATCTGGCACAAATGAACAATGCCGTATTCTGGACTTGTACGTTGTCGTTGTGTTGTGTGTGTGTGTGGAGAGAGAGAGAGAGAGAGAGAGAGAGAGAGGGAGAGAGAGAGAGAGAGAGAGAGAGAGAGAGAGTCGTTGTTAGCAAGCCATCTGGATTATACGGGATAATCATACAGAGGATCTACTTAGTGCAGAGTTGGGAAGTGCCAGCGCTCTGTTTCCCTTCTTGCCCGGCCTTACTAGATTGGTCATCCTTGACGGCATGTGATACACATATAATGGTTGTTGTGGGGCGTGTGTTGCAGTGGAGATTGGATCTCGTCGCTGTCTTCAACTGGTGACGACACTGATCAGCTCTAATGTCTGATGTAACTAATGTTGAAATTCAAGGGCCGGCTGGTTCGAACAAAAAAAATTGCCACAAACGTGGAGTTTAGCCTAATAATGTCACTGTGCAATGCTAAAACGACTATATATAATCGACCGGTTTGTGAGTTAATTAGCTTTACTTTTCCGTTACTTAATTAACATTTTCCTGTGTTATACATATATTTTGTATGCACTAAGTTAGTAACTCAGATTACAGTACGTAGAGGAGAGTGGACTGGAAAAGCTTCTTGGATATAAAGTGCTTAAGGCACACACGATGCCCTCTCAATCCCTCACTAATTGTCCACCTGAGTTACCTTGTTTGGATCTTGTCCACAAATGAAACGTTGTCACAAATGTACATGTCATCTTTCTCTCTTGTCAACCATATTGTTTTTCTGCTGTCCTACAAACCCCAGTAGCATCAGTTCTATCAATATTTTACGTTATATATATCACCGTGCTAGCAAGTAGAGTTGTCTCAAATATGCATATGCACGTCTGGGATTTGATGTTTTATAGAGCATGCTACACACATGTAGGTGTTCATTCTTCCAGTTTTATTTGGTGTCTTCATTAATTCCGCGGCAACAAAGCACGGGACATGCATATAAATTGCAGACGTCCTTATTTGGTTGAACAAACAGGAGAGGTTGGAGGTTTGCATATATGTCCGTGCGGTGGTTTCAGTTCTGCAGGGGATGGCTCGGTAGCCTGTTAGAAATGAGAGGCTTGAGGAATGGTAGATATGTATGCAATAAAGCGTGAAAAGAGCGCGATCCTTTCTGGACGCAGGGGACGGCTCGGTAGCCTGTTAGAAATGAGAGGCTTGAGGAATGGTAGATATGCAATGCAGCGTGAAAAAGACAGCCATCCTTTCTGGAACATCCACACCAGCATACCAAATCATCAGAGTCAGTTCTGCAGTCTGGTAAAATAGTTTTGTAAGTCCTTCATCTTGTCTCTCGCATACCGTGGGTTCTCCATGCCCACCTAGCTCTGCGGTGCATCGCCATCACACAGACATTGCCAAACCACATGCCTTAAAATGATTTGTGCAATTATACGTTGAATAGTGAAGCCGAATTATTTCATAAACTGCTTCCATGACTTGGTTTTGTTTATCTAGAGAGCTCCATGTACAATTGAAGTATTTTATTGACTATACTGTGCTGGATACTTCTTTATCGATGGAAATTTGGAACTACCAACTCGTCGAAGAAAAATTTCATATGCTGAAATTTGTGTCAGATACTTTTGTAGAGTGTTAACTGATTTGAAGAGTGCGAAATTTCGTTACTCGGCAAAGAGGCTATTTGTCGAAAGTGTGATACTCGGAATAGAGTGGCACTCGAAAAGACATCGTGGTGCCGTCACACAGTGGCACTCGGCAAAGACAACGTGTGCCGAGTGCCGAACACTCCGCAAAGAACAGCAGTGCTGATATAAATTTGTTTGATAGAAAATAGAAATGGTATTATTACAAAATCAATATTGATAACAAAACAGTTATTCAGAGTTGGGGTGAATACTTTTCCAGTACATATCAATGAGCACTGCTTAATTCGTCCTTTCATTCAGATTGAAGCAGCAAATTGGAAAGCTGTCTCTGAATGCTAAATATGCAGTTCAAGAGTGGTTTAAGCATGCCTTCCAATATTTCCACCCGTTAGACATAGCGAACTGAAGAAGTACATTAGAGAATAAAATCTAGTAACAGAAGGTTTCATTCCGTTGAATTATTTCCAATATAGTTTCTCTCAAAATGGAAATAGCTATGAATATCTTTGATATTTTAAAATGGTATTGGTTTCAAAGAGGGTGGAGCCAGGCAACTTGGTCATCAGGGCAGTGGCTGTGGAGGTATGTGCATAACGTAGTTCTGTTAGGGATGACGGCACAATCGAAGCAAGAATTTGAGGGAACTATGCACTTTTGTGAAAGCGGGTGTGTGGTGGAATTTGAGGACTTGATGTAGAGCAGCACAAAACAAAGACACCAGCTGGGGTACGCTAGCTGAATGCTTCATGTACTTTGCACAAAACAAATGGAGGGCAAGATACACTGTTGATTTATTTATGTTGACGATCATGATGCTAGGGTTTTCTACCATTGCAACATGTTGTGATGTTTTGTTGTAAATGTAAGAAAGCAATTGATTTGGGTTTGACCTCAATTTACATGTAATCACATGATCAATTATGGAACACATTCAACAAAATCCTGCTGTTGTTTCTTATATATAGAAAATTATCTTTAAGTTATGGTAAGCAAAAAATACTGCAACCACATGTCACGTGATATTTCACGCTCCATGTGGCAGCCGGTGTTCGAAACTTCGACTTTAGCCTCGCATGGTGCCTCCTCCAACCAACCCACTATCATATGTGTATATCAGAATTTCTTTCTCCTATACTATGCCGAACTGATGTTAAAATGCTTGTTACTGACAAATTCAAACATAAAAGTGATCAACTACAAATACGTATACCTTCACGAGATATACAACTTTCATTTTAATTTCATTGTTTGTCAATCCAAGGTCATTTGAGAAATCTTAAATTTAAATGTCTGAAATTTTAGACGTAATTAAGTAACCTCAGGTATGTGATTTCAAATAAAAAAAAATGTTTCATCATACAACTACAAAGTCTAGGTTTAACCCACTTTCAGATATTCCCCAACCAAACATAAAATTGGAACTGACCAACCTTGTCAAATAAACAAGAGACTAGGTTCAACCCGACCCACAAAACTAGAAAGGGTTCAACCCATCCCACCTCGCCCCCATCCATACAAATGCTACCATGGGCACATGCACATGCTGAGCACGGCTTCACCCCCACTCTTCCCCAATCCAAGGTGGCAATCGATGTTGCCCAGAGCATTCCCAACCCTGTGATGGTCATATGTGAACATGAAGGTTGATATGAAGGTCCTGTTTTACGGGCTACTATAGGGACATCCCTTTGTTTCCCAGCACTGTGATGGCAGGACAAATCCTGTATAATTTCCGTCTTCACCCACCACCACTACATGAACAGGCTGCATCTCTTGTTCCATCAACAAAAAATTCTGATTCATAACATCTCTCTCTCTCTCTCTCTCTCTCTCTGGTTGCAGAAGCAGCTCCCTCTTTCATCTACCAACTCCTTTATATATGGAACCCGGATATAGGACTAAGCCATCCCTTCAAATTATCTTTGGTTCACTGCCTTGAAACAAGGACGTAGATGACACTCATTGTACTATTTTTTTGCCTTTGGTTCCGCCTGATGGAGCCGGCCAGGCAGCTGACACCCATGTGAATTGATTTGATTGTTCATAATTGATCTTTTGAGTATTGATTTTTCATTATCTGCATAATATAAATTCATAAGTATAGCTAGTGTCATAAAAACTTGTTCACTGTACCTGCCGCAGATATGTCCTATGAAAGATTTATATAATATTTTTTTTCTTTTCCTTTTGAGTACTGCAAGTAATGGAATGAAGCCACAGCCACTGAGGCCAGGATGCTGGCCTGCATCGTGCTGTAGGAGTCCATCATCGACAACAGTATGGGTGGCCATAGCCACCAGTTCGTGCTCTGCTCCATCCAGTAGCCCATCTACTCCACTGGCCTCCACGACTGCATGGGAAAAAGAACCAACAAGCTTTTTTTTCCCAAATATCTTTCTCCTCATTCCCAGAAATATCTTTTGCCACTAGTTTTCTCTGTTCGCCCTCACACCCACGGAGGAAACACTGTAGAGACTCCAACAACGGCAGCCGTGTGGCTGCACCCTACAGGAAGACACGTGTGGACCTGCACTAGGCACATCTGATTCCTGATGCCTCACATCCATATTTACGACACTCGAAGTGCAGTGTGCAGCCCACCCATTGCTGCTTCATGTGCGGAAGTCACAAAATAGCTTGTTCGAAATACATCACAACATCGAACTTAAACTTATTGAGTCACACTGGACCCATATCTTGTTGATTACCTGTCCCTCTAGGAACATGGCCAACTTTTCTCTAATCATGTGCACGTTGATGGTCTTCGTCACCACATCAAATTCCTGTCTCAAGATAGAACTTCAGTCCAAAAAAAAAAAAAAACATTGTAGAGAGTACAATGTACAGTACAACATACAACATCAATGTAAAAAATATACCCCACACAAAACTAGCTATAATTGGCGCCAGGTGCAATGACATGTGGTCGATTGCTCAACAGGTTCTAGTAACCACACAAACATTTTAAAGGTGCTACCAAGAGCTCAGCAGCCCACTACAGACTGGTTCTATTTGAATATATAGTATAGTAGTACCAATGAGGTCCAAGCAAACTATAACATCTAATTACAGACTTGTGGTCCAACCAAATTTGCTAAAGTTTCCACCTTGGGTCAGATGGCAAATGTTCAGCTAAAGCAACATGATCTAGTGTTAATTGGAGTTAATGTTATGCTATGGAAGAAGCATATAGATTTACAGTTGATCTGTTTACAGCATGCAAACAATCAACACTAGATGGCCACACTGCAGAACTTTCCTCAGTTTTACTTTAGTCAGCCTAAGACAAGCGAGTAACTATATCGGAGTGCTAGGAATCAAATAAACACTAAATGAAAATGCTAATGTTATCTGCAACCTATTAAACCTCAATAATCTGTCAGCTGTTGCGTGCTCTTAATCACCAAAACCAAAAGCATAAAGCTGCATCACTACAAATAAAGCCTCCTCGTTTTCTCCTCTTCTGCACTTGTTTTCCTCTTCTGCTCTTTTTGCACCAATGTTGACTTCTGAAATTTTGCCTACAATGAGTTCATCATGTTATTTCCAAATGTTATGGATTAAGAAAATACTTGTAGTGGTATGTGAAACCAAGTGGGTTGATCATGTTATTCACCAAAAAGTACATTGAGTTCATTATGGGCTCAAGTACATTTTACAACATGAAGTCAGCCATTGCATCTATTTGGTTTCTCTATGGCTGTGATCATGTTGTTCTATTTGGTTTCTTTATGGCTGTGATCATGTGAAGGATTGCAGCATGTGAAGGACTCGTTTTTGCCCTGGAGTTGTTTGATAACAAACTGTACGTAGCTGAATCTAAGCTAGGCGGCATACGAGATCCGTGTGGATTAGTGAAATGACATATGTGGACGGCAGGACAGCATCTAGTCAGCACAGCGGATAGAGTCGTTGTGACACCCTCATGTAGCAATACCTGAGCACTGGCTTGTGCTCGTAGCTTTACTGATGGTACATGCATACTACATGTCCTTTTCTAAAAAAAAAAACATGCATACTACATGACGCCTCACTGCCAATGCTTGCTCGGATAGGTGTGATTCCTCATGCCTCCTATTTCTAACCTCTACCGTTTTGTTCTGTTGCTATATATTGTATGCTCCTCGATGCATTACAGTCCCTTTTCTTAAAGAGGCAAACCCACAAATACTTCTCCTCTACTATTGTTCCATTTTATTCTACCCTTTTTCTAGCCATGGTTTTAAACAAATACACCAGCAATATATGTGTCCATCATGCTTTGTTTCCATAATACACCAGCAAACTTTGGTGCCCACATATTTTCTACTCATTGTATTATTTACAGCACCCTGATTTCCAAATCAGTACATTGAGAGGAACTTATGTCGTCACTTATTGAAAAGTGAATTCTATTTTTTTCTTTTCAGTTTAGCGTATGAAATTTATCAAATTTAAGCAACGTAGGAATATCCAACACATGCACGTCCTTTTAAATTCTCAAACATGCTTAGAAGAATTCTACATGCCGATTGATATAACCGTACACCATGAGCATAGAAAAAAGCGTATACAGGGCCAGTTGCATGGAAACAATGACATTATCTCTCTTTACTATCACAGCAGGTAAACCTAGACCTTTCATAGAGATAATTTTGTCTTTACAACAACCACTTCAGTATAGGATTTCCTGTGTGACCAAAGCACATAAGCTTTGTCACAAGCATTTATACGGTGCTTGCAATATATCATTTTGTTGAATTTCAATGGTTCGCATTTTCAAAATTAATCAATACAATGCATGCTGATATAATTGAACATAGACCGTTCCGTATATATGCAAATAAATGGAACCACAAGTGACCTGCATTGAACATAGACCAAACATGCATTCTTGCACTCGTCTATCTCCTCTCCATCCCCGTTTGTTTCGTTTGCTCCACCCCTCGCAGATTCTATCTAGTTCATCAGTTTGGTACAGCCGTTGGTGACACATAAACTTGGAGTTAGAATTATTAGATTCAGACACGCGTGGACCTGCACTAGGATCAAATCAGATGCCTCACATCCTTATTTGCGCCACTGGAAGCGCAGTGGAATAATATAACATAGGAAGATCTCTTATCATACTAAGACCAAAATAAAATAGGTTTTTTGATTGGATTTGAAACCCCCTCTATTCTATTTTTCAATCCGACCCATTGCTGCTTCATGTGCGGAAGTGTTGTGTATCCTCCCCACCACCACCACGAGCTGAGTGAATGGGGTGCTGAGAGTAGCCAAATAAATATAAGTAAGCTACACAAGGAGACATAGGTCAGGGAGATGTTGAATGCGGACTATGTGTGTATAACGCAAAAGCATAGATATGTGACAGTATATGTGAAGGGGAAGCTGGGATAGGATAAAATGTTATTAGATGAAATTGCTTTGCTTTAGGAGTGTATGAACTTCTTATATCAAAAAAATGATGGGGAGCATACATGGCTCCCAGAAAATTCACAGCTCAACTCTAAGAGCCCATTATATGTATGATTTGGCAAGGAGCTCTGTAGCTCTAATCGCAGTCTTACAAAATGTGCAACGACTTATATATGTGATGACAGCTTAACATTTTGGCTTCATCCAGCTCCACAACCATCCATATATCGATCCACAGCGAACACAAATGGGCGTCAGCATGTAACTGATTACAATGAATATTCTGTACACAATTTGCACCACTCCCCTCTCCACGACTGACGACACTGCTTCATAGGTCATGTGACAGGCCAACAATAGCCAAAGGAATACTCATGATAGATGCATAAGTAGTGGTGGCATATACAACCTAGTATCACTTTCACATATTGGAAAAAAAGTTCCCTGCAAACAATGTGTCCATTTTTAAGTCAATTCAGAATGTGATATATTATCAGTTAGCAAAAAAATAAGATCAAACATGAACATGCCTGGAGTTTGCAGAGACAATCATCATTCTTTTAGTATGAAATAGAACACTCAGAAGTTTTCTCTCAGAAGTTTTCTTTTGCTGAAAACTTTTTTTCTGTTCTCATAAGACAGTTTTGGATAATGCTTGCCCAAACAAACGGTGTCCAGAAGCATGGTAACATGGACATTATTGTAGATCTAGAAAATAAAGAAAGCTTCAACTCTACTAGGGATACTACTACATGGTACAGAAAATACAAGAAGCTTCAGAAGGGTAGCAGAAATTTTATCTACCAAATATTATCACCAAAAGTTCTCAGAAACAATAGTGAAAACCAAAAGACACTCCCACATGGTTCCGGATGCCTCACACTTTTACAAGGGACACTACAAGGTGCACTGTGTTACGATGGAGATGCATCAAAAGTTACTTTTCCGCACTTTTTACTAATCCTAATTCTTGTTGTACTTGTAAACAGGCTCATGCATGCCCTTCAGAACTCTCCAAGCACTTATATATAGCAATCCAAGCATGTGCGTAACTCAAGGAACAAATGGCCTCAACGTACATCAATTCTCACACTGACATAACACATAACCCCAGGTATTCCGGCGGCACAAACACCTGCCAGCTCGAAACACCGGTCATGTGGACGTCGATGCTTTTGGGAACCTGTAATATTCTCTAATTCGTATTACCATATTTCTGATGTCTTCCATTCCTACTAGAGAGTTGAGTAGCAATCTTCCATTATACATGTAAGGGGTGGTGTGCATGCTTTAATTTGACACTGCTTGCATTGGAATTGCGATCTCTAGGCTAGGCTATATATACACAAATATATAGCATGTCATCAATTACTTGCTCTGCTTATATATATTATTACTGTATCGTAATAAAGCTATGAGACTAGCTTGGTAGCGTGTGTAGAGTCCCATATATGTTTATATTGTTGGCTGGGCCATGTAGGCGTACCAAATTAGTACAGACAGAGAGAAGCACATAATTTTTCTAAGAGGCAAACATAATCTCGAATGTAAGACACTAAGGGTGTGCTTGGTTTTGGAACTATTAGGGAAGGGTTGGACCCAACTCAGTTTTGAGGTTTGCATTCGGTTGAACCCATATTGGTCAAGTGGATGAAATTAGCCCACGTTCTGTGTTTTCTTGGAGACAAATTGGATGTGAATTCAGATTCCAGACACATAGGTCCTGCACGTCAGCCATTCATCAATCACCACTACCTCTCACGTTCCAACGAGCAGAGCCCATGACCTGCCTGCTGCCAGCACCGAAAGGCTGTGCCTAGTGCCCCCACGCTGCCCCTTGTTGGCACAGCCGAGCCCAACGACTTAAAAATATGACTGTTTGGGCTATTATCCTATTGAGCACACATATGACTTTGGCTATATCATAAGAATAAATCTATTTTTATTTGCTATTAAAAAATGCAACTGAAATATATTCTTAGGGATAATTTGCAAGGCGGTCCACGGAAATCTTTACACATATGTTGCATTGGTTAGGTTCTCCTATTACCATCACCAAAAGAAAATAATTACTGACACTAGGCTTGAGCCTTGAGGTCACATAGGTTTAAATCATCTACAATGCACGCATGTGACTTGAAAATTATAATCTTTTTACACTACTACCTAATTGATTTTCGGTGGCGGTCAAAAAAGATTTTCGGTGGCGGTTTTCATGACCGCCACCAACGTAGGGTCATGGAAAATGCCGGATTTTCCGTGGTGGTTTAAAATGCCCGTCATGGATAATACAAAAAAAAAAAAAAAAAAAAAGGAAAAGCCTAGATCGGGCCCGCCGCTGCTAGGGTTTCGCGCCACGCCGGCGCCGCCGCCGTGGCCGGATCTCGAAG
The DNA here is from genome assembly GCA_015847255.1 of Hyparrhenia diplandra. Lineage (NCBI taxonomy): Eukaryota > Viridiplantae > Streptophyta > Magnoliopsida > Poales > Poaceae > Hyparrhenia > Hyparrhenia diplandra. The sequence continues at coordinate 218,443 of JADLZK010007743.1, read as the reverse complement.
CCGGAGACCAGCCCCCCGCGCGCCGACGAGCTCGAAAGCCGAGGCCGCTGCCATGGAGCTCTAGCTAGACGCCGCCGCCGCCGTGGCTAGATCTCTAGCTGGAGGCCGTCCCCCCCCCGGGATTCGTCGGGTCGCCGCGCCCGCCGCCCGAAGAAGGGAAGGCCGAGCCCTTGGCCGCCGCATCCTTGGCCGGTCGCCCGCCGCCCTTTGGCCGCCCGCGCCCTTGGCCACCGCCCACATGGGTGCCGACGCCGGAAGGGGACGCCCACCGCGCCATGGTCGCCTCTCGCCCGGGCCGGGAAGGGGAGGGCCCCACCGCGCCTCCATGGTCGAGGGCGGCCGGGATGTGAGAGGAGAGGGGAGGGAGCGCACCGGATCCGAGAAGAAGAACGAGAGAGAGAGAGAGTGTGTGTGTGTGTGGGCGGCTGTGGGGAGAGAGTCCAATGAGTTACGGTTCCCAATTTTTCGCTTTTATACTATGGTTTTTTATTGGGCTATTATGGGCTGCTCATGGTAATGTGGGCTGAACATTTGGGCCTAATTAACCATGGCGGTTATTTTGACCGCCACGGTTAATGAAAAAACCCCCACGGTTAATTGGGGTATTAACCGCGACAATTTCCCAAAATAACCGCCACGGAAAATCTTTTGGAAACACCATGCAAGTTCAATTGTGTAGTAGTGTTATTGCCAACTGCTTTTCTTGAATATGAAAAAAAAAATTATGACCACACATGCATGACGCCTGGTGAAAAGGGGCTAGGAAAATTTCACCAAGAAAATACTTACTCCATTCTAAATTGTAGGATGTTTCGCGACTACTAAAAAATTTCTTTTACAAGAAACTTCCAAAAGATTAATGGTGGCGATTATTTAGAAAACCACAACCATTAATGGAAGCCAGTTCAGGCGTCCGGCTAGGGAAAAAACCACACCGGTCAATGGATTAACCGTGGTGGTTTTTGTAAAATAACGATCACAATTAATGGCTAAAAATCGTGGGCAGTTTTTATTAAGTAACCGCCACGGTCAATGGATTAACCGTGGTGGTTTTTGTAAAATAACAATCCTGATTAATGGCTAAAAATCGTGGCGAGTTTTTATTAAGTAACCGCCACCGTTAATCATCAAATAACCACCACGGTTAATTTTGGTCCATTTTAGCCCAACAAAGCCTATTCTTGAGTTGCTTATATATATACAGCATACCAAACCCTAACACCCACCACTCTCACACTCTTCTCCCATCCGCCCGCCACCCTCGAGGCCATTAGACTCACCCACTCCTCCCTTCCTCCATGCCACCTCTCTCCCCTACCTTTGCCTCGCCGTGAGGAGCCCCAACGCGCAAGGGAACCATGGCACGCCGCGGCGGAGGCGGCAAACGGATCCCGAGGGGCGCGGACGACGAGGGCGGTGGGGCAAAGACGCGATCCGGCGGCGCGCGGATCCCAACGCCGCAAGCGGCCTTGAGCGGAGCAAAGCCGGCGGATCCACGGTGAGGTGGAGCGGACGTGGGTGGCGCAAGGGTCCTGGTGGGGTGGGTCGACGAGGCCGCGGATCCCCGGGTGCGGCGGCCTCGAGAGGAGCGAGCCGGCGGATCCAAGGTGCGGTGGAGCGGGCGCGGGCGGCACGACCGCCCTCGGGCGGGACGGCGCGGTGGACAAGGGTGGCGGTGCATGGATCCCGGTGGGGCGAGGACGACGAGGGCGCCGTTTCTCGGCGGCAAAGGCCCATTAGGGGATAGGTTTGGGCCCGGGGCCCGTTAGGGCTAGGTTTGATTTTTTTTTTTTTTTCCTTTTAAATTTTTTTGGATTAATCATGGCGTTTTTCTTTAAGAAACCACCACGGTTAATATTTACCGTGGCGGTTTTTGATGGTTCAAAAATCGCGCCACGGTTAATCGGACGATTAACAATGACCCTAGCTCGGTGCGCCACAACCCCGGAAAATAAAAAACGGCCATGGACAAAAACATCTATCTAGTGTTAGCATCTCTCGAAAAAGCATGTTTTCTTTGTGCATTTAGATCTACAATTTGTTTATAGATACATAGTAAAAGCAATGTAAAAAAAATCAGTTGACAATAATGAGGGTAAAGAGATTATGAAAATTACTTGTATAGTTAGGATAACACATTGGAAATACAAATTAATATATTACAGATGAACGACAATAAGTTTAGTAAGCTATCATAATATTTGTAATTGATGTCTTGACTAGCAATGTTCAAGCCGAGCCATTGAATTAAGGGAATTGATGATTCTACCCTTCTTTTTGAAGGCCAATGTTGTTTTTACCCTCGTTTTTTAACTTTTCATTTTTACCCTCGTTTTTTTTGAATGAACACTCCGTCTACCCTCCTTTCCAACGCCGTCCGTGTAGGTTCGATTAAAAGGCTAAAAATAAACAGCAAATAAAAGGAGGGGCGGGCTAAAAGACTAAAATAGCCTTACAGACATTAGAAGCTTGGAGGCCGCTGTTTCGTCCTTTCCCGTGCTCGTGCGGACGAGGAGGCCGCGGTCACGCGACGCCGACGGGAATAGAAGGGGCGCCGCCAAGGCCGCGACCTTGGAGGCCGCCGCCCTCCCCTTCCTCCCGGCGAGGTCCCTCCCCACCGCCCTCCCCAACGCCCTCCCAGCCCGCCCCCATGGAAGGTGCCCATGGAAGCTAGGGTTCACTGTGCTAGGGTTTGAGGTGGTTCCCCAAGGCGTCGCCGGCGCCCTCGGCGGCCGGGAGGGAGCTCCTCTAGCGCGCCGGGGGTAGGATCGAGTCTCCCGTCCATCTCGCCTCTCTTCCTCACCCCCACCATGGAGGAGCCAAGGTATTTCTTCAAGTTCTCGAGTTTTGTCTTGAGAGTCTGTTTATTTCCTACTCCCAAATGTAGATCTATTGATTCGTTTATTTCGTCTGTGATTTGTAGGATAAGTCACAATAAATTGGAACTTGTTGTTAGAGTTCGTTCATTTTTCAGCTTGTCAGACAATGGTTCAAAAACATGGTGTCAAGGTAGAACTTTGCCAGCTAAGGTTATTGACCCTAAATGCTTTAGGTTGCTTTGCAGCTAGTTGATTTCATTGGAGAGCATTGCTTTTGGGGTTCTAAAACAAGATGTTACATTGTGGCGTGGTTTGGAGGATGATTCTATGGAAATTAAATCGGATGAAAATTTGTTAGAGTGGTTTCTAATCAATGTTAAGAGTGGGTTAGTATGTATCAATGCTCAGGTCAATGATTTTGAGGGGCCATTGGTTTTTTCTCCAACAAAGAGAAGGTTTCACCCTACTGTGAGGGTGAATTTACTCTCAATTGAGGAGGGCAGCAATGAGAGAGCGACAAATGAGAGAGCCACAAATGAGAGAGCCACAACCGCACCTAAAAAGAAGACATTGTCCTCCAAAAAAAAGAGAGCTCCAACCAAAGATAGTGCTTCTGATGGGGAGGTCCTTAGTGATAGCAGCTATGACACCGACTTGGCTGCATCATCTGACTCTGATGATGCTTGGTCTGACTCTGATACTGAGTTTGATCCTGATAGTGAAATTGTTGATGAGGAAGATGAGTACGATCCTCCCATGTTTTCATATGATGCTGATGATCCATGCATTGATGTCAATGTGGTGTTCCCAGATGTGGATCAGTGCAAGTTAGCTGTTACACATTTCTCTGTCTTGCATGATCATGCTTTTGAAACCTTGCAAAAAGACAAGACAAGATTTAGGGCCATATGCAAGAGGGCTGATCAAGGATGCAAGTGGACTTTTTTTGCATCTACAAGCAAGGCCAAGAAGTACATTGGATGCAAGGTAAATGACTTCTATTATGTTGCATGTTTTCTTATCTTGTGTACTTGTGGCTATTGTGATGACTTGTGAATTTCTTGGTTTTTTTAATGCAGGTCAAGACTAGTGGACCAAAGCATACTTGTGGTTCATTCAACCAGTGTGGTGACACAATGGCCTCCAATAAATGGGTGGCTGATAGAGTGGTTGATTTGGTGAAGGAAAAGCCTGAAGTGGGAGCAGCTGAGTTGAGGGCCGAGCTGAAGAAAAAATATTCTGTGGATGTTCCATATTCCAGAGTTACTAGAGGCAAGATCAGAGCACAAGACATTATTTATGGTAAATGGGATGAAAGTTATGACTTGTTGCCCACTTATCAAGCTGAACTTCATAGATCACTACCTGGTAGTGTTGTAGAGCTAGAGACTGAAGAGCACAATGGTAAAGTGTGTTTTTTGAGGTTCTTTGTTGCCCTTAAACCATGCATAGATGGCTTCTTGCAAGGCTGTAGACCTTACATTGCAATGGATGCAACTGTAACATCCCAGATATTAAAAAGTAATTAAAATTTTAAATATGATCATTATCATGTGTGATAATCAAGTATCATGGCAATAATACATTTCATGTTTATATATATTACATGTATATGTTGCAAATAATGTGTTTTTGGTTTGCTACATGAAATATTGACATTAAATAGTTATAATGTTTTGTGATTCTGTGATGGTTGATTAATGATTGTTTACTGATTAAGTTGGCTAATCAATTATTTTATTAATCCTAAATTCAAAATCCTACTTTCTAAACTACTTGGAATTTGGAGATGGTCCTAAAAGCAAATGTGGAGATCTCGAGAAGCTGAACAACTTTCGTTTTTGGAGATTTTGAAGTTGCTATGCAATTTTGGGAGTAATTTGAAGAAAATGATGAAAAGGGACACTGTTACAGTAATGACGCAGCAGCTGCCTGCCTGTTCACCGCCGTCCAGCGCCTTCGGGCCGTCTCGCGCGTGTGGCCATGCAGCCGTCCGCGTGGCTCGCTCGTGAAGGTGCTGGCGCCCCTGGAAGTGTCACCCGCGCTCTTTTAAATGCCCCTGCCGGCCGACGTCTTCTCCTTTTTCCTTCTCCTCTCCACTGCCATGGCCAAGGCAGAGCAGCAGCCGCAGGAGGCAGCGCCGCTCCCTTCCCTTCCCTCTCCTGGCCGGGTCTCATGCTGCAGCTGGCCGCAAGCAAGGGCCGGCCGCCCTCCGTTGTCGCCGCAGCAGCGCTAGAGAAGCAGCAGCGCCGCCACCATGGGCAGAGCAGCCACGGCTCACGTGGCCGCACCTCCACAAGCCACCTCCGGCCGAGCAGCTGTAGACACCTGTAGGTGCGGCCCGACGCCTCCATGCCCCTGCACCTCTTCCTCACCGTCGGCAGGCCTCCGGTCGGCCGAAATCGCCGTTCCCGTCGCTCCTCTGCTCTGACTCGCGACCAGGGACTCAGCCTTAGAAGAGAAGTTTTTCCAGGGGCATAACTGCAAAGTCAGTGACTCAGGTGAATAGTGTTGCACAGTGTCGTTTCTCTTTTTCTTTTTCAGGATATGTGCAGAATTTGTGAATTTCATAACTAGTTATTGGTGCATGCTAAATTCATGAAACTTTTTGTGTAGCTTCCTTATGATGATGATATCTATGTAGGAAAAATATGAAACATTGAGAATTGATAGTTTGGGTATGATTAAAAATTACCTCTTTTAATTAAGAAATGCTACGTCCATAATTTTTGTAGGTTAAAATAAATATCCAATGATCATGACACTTCTTGTGTATCTGCTTTATGCTAGTATCAACCTTCACGGAAGGTTTGAGATTAATTTGATGATGTTTAAATATATCCTTAACTATATGCTTTACTTACTAGTTAAAAATTATTAAATGATTAGCATAAATCCTAACAGGACTTGAAATGTGTTTTGGATTGGTTGATGACCATGAGACACATCCAACCCTGCTTTTTCATGGCAAGTTTGTTGTCTTCTTGGTATGTCCAAGATGAACTTGAGATGATAGCAAATAAAAATGCTTTCTAGTTTAATTTAGCCTTTCATTAGTAACTACCTTGCTTTCTAGTGCTTAGGTCAAATGAAGTTTCTTTGCCTTTGTCCTACTTGACTATGGTAATGTGTATGTGTTGCTCCTTGGTTAAGCATGATCAAGTTGGTAATTAAATAGCTAAAGTGTTCTATACTCATTCCTTGCTATTGCATAGGTTAATTAAGTCGTTATGTCTTTCATCCAAGCACTTTCATGCACCATGCTATGCACTCCATCATGTTAAGCAATACATCATGTATTACGTGTAGTAAACGAGAAAGAGAAGGGTTGGAAGCTGCAAGTACCAAGCGTGTGATGTTTTGTTCTCATCGGAGTTAAGGCAAGTGCATGACCGAATCTTTGCTTCGGATTTACGCCTATTATTCGAAGTTTTCTTTGCTTTCCAATGTTCAAGTATTACATTTCTGGTTCAAGTTCAAGTTTCGTTTCATGAGATTCAAGTTTTATGGTTCCGTTTACATTCAATTCGTGCCGCCGGTTTATCCGTAAGTGCAATTTGGTTCTTATATTCAAGTGCACGTGAGTAAGTCTTTGGCCCCACTTGCTCGGCTTTACCGTAAATGCTAAGGAGTATTCAAGTGTTGTCCGTTTCGCACGGAAACTACTGTTCATTTGCTATTCTAGTAATTTGTTCCGGATTCTCATGAGATAACAGTTCGTTTGGTTCTAATTGTACTTGCCGAAAGTGTTTTCACTCACCCTTGTGTTTATTTGGTTTTTAGGTGCTAAACCATCACGACTTGCATGGGAACTAGGAGTAGCACCATCATCACAAGTACTCACTTTTCGTTTACAAACGCGTAATCTTTTACATAGCGGCCGTAATTGGTTTGTTTTAGTCTTAGTGAATGTGTTGAGGGGTAGCCCCCGGTGGTGTTTCTAGTCGGGCGTTACAACAACACACTTGACCGGGAGGGCAAGAGGTCGCTTGGCTTCATTTTGCTGCGGTGGATGGTTATAACAAGTTGTTCCCAAAGGGCATATGGAGTGCTTGAGACCGAGTCTGAGCAAAGTTGGACTTGGTTTGTCAATAATGTGAAGAAGGCTATCGGAAGTCCTCCAGGTTTGTCATCAAACTTGAGCACCTCTATTTTCTAATTTTCAAGTTTGTTATATTTCTCGACTTGTTACTATGTTCATACAGGCTTGGTCATTAGCACTAATCGATCTTTGGAAAGGGAATAGAGTTGGTCAGAGAAGCCGTGTATCCTGGAGTAGAGCATCGAGAATGTATGAGACACTTGTGGAAGAACATGAAGAAAAAATACAATGGTGATCTCTATGGTAAGAACATGTGGTGTGTTTGCCAAAAGCTTGACAAAGTCGGTATGACTACTTCATTGGAAGAATTGAGGAGAAAGATCCTTCACCATTGAGTGGTTGGATGACCATCATCCATATGTGTGGAGTAGAAGCAAATTTGGTGAAGACGCAAGGTAGATTACATCAATAACAACCTCTCTGAATCTTTTAATAGTTGGGTGTCACAAACTAAGGCCTTCCAGATTGTAGAAATGCTTGACCACATTAGACAAATGATCATTGAGAAGTTTGTTTTGAGGTCCAAGAGTGCTAGTAATATGTCGGGCATTATAATCCCAGATATTGTTAATGATTTGAATGCTAAATCAAAGACTATCAAGGACCATGAAGTTCTAATATGTGGGCCTGCTAAAGCTGAAGTAAGTGTGAATAGATTCAGACATGCAGTGAACTTGGACAAAAAAACTTGTAGTTGTCGAGGTTGGCAAGTCACTGGAAAACCATGCAGCCATGCTTTGGCTTTCATTGCAAAGATCAGTAGAGAGGTAAAGATGGATGATTTTGTGCATGAATACTTCTCTATTGATAGATACAGGAAGGCATATGCAAGTACATTTAATCCAATGACATCCAAAGATCAATGGCCTCATGTTGACTTAGGCTACAAAATCCACAAACCCAAGTTGAGAAGGAAACCTGGGAGGCCAAGAAAATCTAGGATCAAGGCATTTGATGAAGTTGGCACTAGCAAGAAAAGAAAGGTGTGTCCTGAATGCAATGAGCTAGGACATACAGCCAAGACTTGCCAAGGAGGTCCTACAGCTAGAGAAAAGAGGATGCGGTCAACACCACAACCTGAATCAGAAGGCAATGACCCAATGTGAGTCATATATGTTGCTGCCCTATTCCATTTATTTAGCTTAGTTATTCACATTGACTTGTATTAACACCTCTTTAAACATAAATTTAGTGCTAGTGCAGCTGCTACTCCTAGTGCAAGTGGTAATGGCAGGGGAAGGGGAAGGGGAAGAGGAAGGGGAAGGGGAAGAGGTAGGGGCAGGGGACCAGGAGAGGACAACAATGATGCAATGTAAGTGATTTAGGGCTGCTGTTCGTTACAATATTTTGTGGCAAATTTTAGTGTTCTCACAAAAATTAACTTGCTTCTACTCTATTTTGTTGAAGTGGAAGTGGTACAGGAAGGGGCAGTTCAACACATCCCAACAATGAGGCAAGTGGTTCAGGAAGGGGGTCAGCGAGGCGCAGACAATACACTTCTGGAAGGCTTGCTACTTTGTTGGGTTTCAATGCTTGAGATGTGGCTCACAATTAGCAACTACTAGTTCCTACTTTTGGATGACATGTCATTTAGACCTCTATGTTAGTATTTGGCATGTTAATTCGGACCTCTATGTTAGCATGTTAATTTGGACCCCTATGTAAGCAGGTTAACTTGGACCTCTATGTGAGCATGTTAATTTGGACCCCTATGTAAGCAGGTTAACTTGGACCTCTATGTGAGCATGTTAATTTGGACCTCTATGTTGGCATGTTAATTTATACCTCTATGGTACTATGATGGATTATTTTGTTGTGTGATATTGGATTTTATTTATATGGATTATAAGCTGAAATGCTGTCAAAATTTACCAAAAATCTGTACACAATGCCACACAGTTGATACAAAATAGGGGTAAAAACACAATTCTAAGAAAAAAATAGGGGTAAAAACGGATGGGCAAAGTTGTCCATTTTAACACCGTTATCTACCAATAACAGAGTAAGGGTAACCTCTCTTTTCGTTTTGAAAAACCGAGGGTAAAAATGAAAAGTTAAAAAAACGAGGGTAAAATCATCATTGCATCCGAAACCGAGGGTAAAAACGACAATGCCCCTTGAATTAATTACGTGAACCAAACAAAGAAGTAGATTAATCAAAAAACATGGTTCATGCAGAAACAAGCATGGTTCTTGTACCTAACTCGATCTGATCACCTGCATGCTGGCAACACCATCCCAGAGGGCCGGGAGGCAGAGCCGCACTGATTGGCTGAAACATAGGACGAAAGATGCTCTCGGTTGTACACAGGGTGAACCTCACTCCATAACCATTTTCACCTAAGCCACTGCCATCTGAGTTCTATTTGCACTCCACAGACGAACTCCATACACAATTAAGATGACGTCGTTAGAGCACTTCCGTAGATGCCACCCATTCTCATGTATTTCTGCTCTTCTTTAGACGAGAAAGGACTCGTTGAACAACTCATCAGCTACTGGTGTAGCGATATATTAATGCAACAACAACTCTCTACCTCTCTCTGTTCAGGAAATGTCAAGTTGCTAGTATTATTACCAGAACTATTTTTTCTTTTGGTGGCAAAAATTTGTGAACGAACTAACCAGAATGATCACTAGGTAGTATGCACGGGTGTTATATATAGAGAATGATCACTAGGTAGTATGCACGGGTCTTATATATAGATATAAAAGAGCGAAGGAATTAGATGTCACGTGCCTCTATCTCAACCGTCCGATCTACCTAGATTTCACATCCAACAGTCCTCAGATAGGGACCGACCTTAGGCTACAGAGTGTTTCGCTTCAATCCACTCTTCAATTCACTCCTCCGATGTACGGCGTGAACCAGGCAGCAATAGCGCCTCCGAAACGTCGTACGTCTACCCGATACGTCGCGAGCATGCCCCCCTTCCCGCGGTACCCTCCGCCACACTTTCAGCGATGCAAACCATAGGAGTTCGCCTTTGCCCCTTCCGCTACGCCGCGCTCGCCGGCAACCATCGTTGGTGTGGTTCAATCGAGCCCCACGCATCTGGTTGAGCGGCGTGGAGAAGGAATTGAAAAACCAGGTCTCCTTCGCGGCTATCGTTGAAGTTTTCCGGCAGGCGAGCGGCGTAACTCCTGCCATCGGGGGGCAGGTAACGGCGGCCACATCGGTGCTATTTGGTGTTTCACCTCGTGCATCCCCGCGTGACTCGCATACGAGCATTGCAGGGCGGTTCCGTCTCTCCACCGGTTCCCGAGACCGGGATCCAAGCCCCCGCCCAGCCTTGTCGGTGATCTCTCCCTGCTGGCGCGGCCGCGGACTACACACGATGCGCGGTGGCAAAAGAGGATCGATGGAGCAAACGCCGGATCGATCGAGGAAACACCGGCGGCAACAGAGAGTCGATCGAGCCATATCACATAAGGCAGGCTGGTTCGCTTCCTGATAATCCCCTGGGACCCAAGACAAACGCTGCTGTTGTCACGCCAAAAATCCCGATTCAGATCCATGATTCCGTACGCCTCCCCGTCAATCGTCCTCAAACTGCCCGCTATGAGCCGTGAAGCCCATGGGCAGTAGAATTCAATCACGTATTAGGGAGCAGTCTTTTTTTAATCTGGGGAGCAGTCTTTCTGTACGTTACGATTCAGTAATTCACAGGTTACTTCAATGATGACAAGCACAAGTATAGAAACCGGGAGGATGGCTTGTTTTTGTGCCTTTCCCTTTGCAATTACGTACTAACTATTTCGTTTTCACTTTAAATTTCAGATCAGAATCGTCAGATGAACTGAATTGGGGACAAATGTTATTATTTCAGATGATCATCCCTGCAAGGAGGCAATGTTTATTGGTAAGTTTAATTTAAATATTTGCTTTATGAAATTCCGACAATTTGGTGACACTTTGTAATTTTGCATCAAATAGGTAAATGAAATTTAGGGTAATTTAATTTATAACCTCCCAGTTCATTGCGTTGCTTATTTTTTGCTCTAGATTTCTGGTGAAATCTTTCGCTTAGAATATGGTTCAACTCTTTTGGTTTCCTGTTCTTGACACCTGTAATGCGCTCTCTGAATATTAAGCAGGATCAGCTGTGCATGAAGCCAGCGGTGGCGTTGGCATACAGAGAACGCAGGCTCGCTGATCCTATTTCTTATTGAGCTGAAGTTTCACTTTTTTCAGTGCACATCAGACATGGGAAAGTGATATTTGACTGCTAATAAGGTGCAAATTTATCTATCAACAAGGAAAAGAATTCTTAAACTCTACATTATCGTTGTTGTTTTTCTGCAGTAATGGAAATGTTCAGAGTGTTCACAGAATCAACGTAAGTATGGCATGTTCTGTGTGTAAAATCAACTTATGTATGACTTTGATATCATATTGATTAATGTTATTTTATCATGTAGTTCGTGGTAATCTTCTGAAAAGAAAAAATTATATCATGATTTCATGAATTCTAATGTAATGAGTTAGCTATAAACTCAAGGTGTGATTTACCGATTAACTTGTTCCTTGTTTCTTCTTTATTAATATTTTCCATTTATTTATATTTATATTATCTTATATTATTTTAATAAATAGACATATTTACCATCTTAAATAAATTATAAATAAGTCAAAACATATGTTCAGGAACATATAGTCATAGCCATGACGCCAGCGTCAACACGTACATTGGTGAGAAGCTCCCTGCCATTGCTGTGATGTCTAGCTCTCCTTCCTCCTCCCAGCCAAGAGATCGATCACCCCCTCCTCTTTCATTAAGATTGAGAATGGGCTTCAGTGGATTTGTGATGCAGTTAATCTTGTGACCCATTACTTAATTGGGGATCAAAGTTTCTATGCTATATATGTGCAGATCCAAAATCAAGAATCATAGCTTCAGTTTTGTGATGTTCGGTTTTCAACTAATTTGGATAATTAATTATATGATCCCAGTTTATGGCTTTTTATCCTTATGCACAATGTGACCAATAATGACAATTCATTCATATGTTAGGGTATATATTGGAGCTCTCTATGGAGGTGTATAGAAATACATTCCTCAATTCCTTAAATGTGTTAGCTTGCATTTATATTTCTTTCCAATTATGTTTGTTGTTTTCTGAAAGTTATGTTCCATTTTAAGAAATGTAACAGGACATCAAAAGAAGTGAGAGGAGGGAAGGACTTCGAATCGGCAAACACCAAAATTATGGTGAGCTATTCCTTTCAACCAATTTTTTATATTGTAACACCAAATGTTTCAAATGGCAATTATATTCCTCCTCAGATTACTTAGGATCACATCATTATTTAGCTCCACCATATGTAACTTGAATTACCTAATGTTGATCTTTGCATTTTGTTTACAAAAGTTCTAAACAATTTTGGTATAATACTAACATAGTATAACATTGGGTCTATAAACGAGAACTATACTTTCAAACACTTTTACTATCATCTAAAGCCTGTTTCTGCAACTGATGCTACAGTAATCATTGGACTTAAGTTAGCAGCAAAGATCTAACAGATGAGCATGCAAAAGGAGGATTACATCTCAGGAACTGACCCTGCAGTTGCAAGTCCCTTTTAGATTGAGGTAGATGATTCCCAGTTATTATGTTGACAATGTTTTAGAACATTTGTATTCAACAACAAAATTTTGTTTATTTTATCTTTTGTGCATAAATATCAAAAAATATTGTTATAAAAAAAGAATATCCACATGAATAACATGCATGTCGCATTTGTGCATATTTACTATATTTTAAATGAGACATGAAACAACTTCTCCATTCCAAAAATGAATTGGCTTCTCAAAGTTGAAAAATGAATTAACTTCTCAATGGTTTTATGGTCATTGCTTAATATTGCATAATTGTGTTTTTAGGCACGTGCGTGTCGCACGTGCATTTCCACTAGTATATAGAAAAGGCTGAAGCCAACCCCCGCCCCTAAAAAACAGAGACTGGTGTGGATGCAATGAGGTCAATAAGGACATCAAAGATTCTGGACAATTTTTAAAAAAGGGAATTAAGGATGCAAATAAAAAAAAGATATATAAGCAATACGTTACTATAGAAATGATGTTTGAGACTATAGAAGTTGGAAGAGTAGAGTACATGAATTGGTAGAGTAAGAGTCTCCATCGTTTTCATTCACCAACACCCCAATATACTGTTTTAATGGCCGCACTAGTCGAAATGACTACGAGTTGGTCATGAACATGTTGTTGTGAAGCACACAGTTGTCACAATCAGTTTGTAGTAAAAACTTGATGTCATGCCATAAGAGATCATTACAAACAGTTTGTAAGTTTAACACAAACAGCTGCAGAAGATTGGATCACCCCAGTGCTCTTCCGGTCCATGATTTGTTAGTGGCTACAAAATGCTCTGAAAACTATATAAAAATAGAATAATATATTTTTTTTTTTTTGGTAAACAGACTTGTAGTTGCTTTGTTCACTGCACAACCATTTTCTTCGCATTTTATGAATTTAATATTGCTTACTTGTTGCACTTCAAAGGTACAGCATCGAAGCTTTGTTTGCTTTGACCGAAAAATACAGTATCATAGTTAAAAAAACATTTTTCAATATAGAGAAGAGATCAAGGTGATATTATAAAGGCTATGAGGTAAGTTGGCACTACTGGACTCACGTTCTTTTGCCATGTAGTACATGGCAAAGGCCTTTTTCCTGTCGGGAAAGACCTTCCCGGCGATTACTCTCGGCTTAGCCGTAACGTCAAAGAAGTCTTCGGCAAAGCGCCTTTGCCGTGGCGGTAAATGGGGGCTCTCGGCTTATCGTTTGCCATGTACCCCCCGACTCACGGCAAAGGTTTAATTGGGGGGGGGGGGGCACGGTGAGGCGGCACCTATGCCCCCTTATGGCTCCTGGCATAGGCTCAAACTCAATGGTGTTTAGTTCACCTTTGCCATGAGCCATAACGGAGGAATTCTTGGCAAAGATTGGAGAGCTGGCTCGCGGCAAAATCATGGTGTCTTTGCCATGAGCCTATCCTAGCGGTCGACAAGAATGGTCTCTTTGCTGAGTGCTTGGCGCAAAGCACTCGACAAAGGGTTTTTTTGCCATGAACATGCATAGAGTACCATATGATGTATACTAAGACCAGAAAATGTTTGAAGGTCAAAAAGAAAAAAAAAAAAAGGTAAAGGTCTTCTTCGCCAAGAGCCAATGACCCCACTCTCAGCAAAGAGGGGTCCTTTTCCTATGGCTGCTGGAAACTCTCGGCAAACAACGCACTCAGGAAAACATCTTTGCCGAGAGAGTTAGACGGTGGGCTGTCGGCAAAGGTGGGCGGAGGGACACTAGTAGAGAACCTTACATTGATGAAAAAACGCTTTCATCAGAAAAGATGCCAAATTCGTCCATGGTATACTATCTGTGGTTACTGATTGTTCGATCTGCATCATGTGCCGTAGTCAGAAAACAACACGGTACCCTGAGCAAAAGTAACAAGATATTTCACAAGTATGCCCCGATCTAGTGTCAGAGTAAAGACATGTAAATAGCATTCTTGGTCTTCGACTAGTAATAAATTAGAATCCTTGCTGGGCTAACACTCCTAATTAAATTAGAAGTACAGACATGTAAATAGCATTCTTGATCTGCATCATTTTTAGTCAATACAAGTACTCATTTTTCCCTACATCGACAACTACAGAAGAGACAATCCTTGCTGGGCTAACACTCCTAATTAAATTAGAATAAAAGACCATTCATAAGCAAAAAAACATATACAGTCATATTTTAAAAACCAGTTGACGTGACTACCAGTTGGTGGTAACACATTCCAGCTATAGTGCTATGATATATAGGTTAAATCTCCTCCGTGGTCTGCAGCTTCCATCTCGCTTATCCTTTCCCTCTCTCCTTCCCAAAGATCTACTGCCCTCTGTTCACCTCCCCTTGCTCACCTCTGATCGAGTAGACACAAGCAAGCCCCTCCAGCATGGTGTGCAGCCAGGCACGGCGATCCCAGTCACGAATCTGGTGTCCCAAGGTGTTTATTTTCTGTATTGAATTTTATCTTTTTCTTTGGTGTGGATGCGTAGAGATCATTGTTGCCTGGCCTCCTTCTGTACATGTAAATATATATATGCTTTCAATGCGTGCATCTCGCTCACTCTGCTGCTGCACCCCTCGCTAGCTCGGGTATTCAGTTAGCTGGACTGTGCTTCTGTACATGTAAATATATATATGCTTTCTGATCAACAAAAGAAGTTGTTGGGTTCAATTCTATTAAAAAATAGCATCAAGTAAGCTGGACGCAATCCTATCATAAATGACAAGTGGGGACACCACCATCTAAAATTAAGACCATATATAAGAGCAATATGAACAACCGCAGCTAGGATCCAACCCAAACCACACAGGCCTATACTGTTCTTTGGTTGTTTTGTTGACACAATAATTTCCGCTACAAAAAAAAAAAAAACTTGTAGGCATGGGAGCCTTCAGGACAAGCTACTAAATCATATCTAGCAATCAGGCCAACGTGGTGTACACCTCCATGTCTTGCAGATCAAGTGAGCCTACAGTGTACCTGTTCTAGCGAGCTGTCTGCGAGTCACTGGATTGATCTTAAAATCTCTGCGTTAAGGTTATTAGTACTAGTGATGCACTTTAGAATCTCCACGTTGAGGTTTCTTATAAACTTGTGTGTGTCCTTAGCAAGTACAGAAACCAATTCAGCCCATGCGAAATAATGAAATGGCAGTGGTTCCTTAATTCGGAATATAATAAAAAATCAGAGGTGGCTTCACCTATTTTGGTACTAGCCTTATTAATTTTTGTACTTGAGTACTTTAGATGTTTGCGAGAAATGTGCTCTATGGTTTCCCATATATAGACTCCACCTTCACATCGGATCCCTGGATTATATATGTTTGTTCATCCACATCTGTAATCCTCATCCATATCAGTAATCCTAGCATGTATATTTGCTCCATTCATTGGCTGTTGAATCTTTCTATACTAGCTAGTTGTGTGTCTCGCTAGACCCATGTATGGTGGCGGTGATGCAAGTAGTTTTTTGATTTTCCTTTTTTACGCATGGGAAGCATCTGGAATTCACTGTGCTTTGTTGTATGCCAATGTCGTTACCATAGTCGATGCAGTGCCTCGTGTCCTGCTGGTTGTGGTAGAAGATCATAATGCCGAGATGGTTTTGCATGCAGCAAGCAATTCATTCCTCTGGGTGCTTCAATTTAGACGCCCACAATATGGACTCGGTCCAGTGCCATTGGAAGGCCAGACATAACAACGTGGACATGAGGGCGGAGGTAGTGATGCACACAGGCAAGTTGAACCTGCCCAGTGCCGAGGTGCAGTTGAAGCTCCGACCACGGTTGGGCAGAACTGAGCTGTAGCATTGATGCAGCAGGATTTCAGTGTGTCCGTCTGATTCAGGGACAAAGAAGTAATGAAGATAAAGACAGCTTATTATATTATCTCTGATGCTAATGTAATGTACATGTGGCATACTATATATTTAGCTAATTGTAAGTATATACAGAGTTCATAATTTGCAATGGAGGTGTAAATAACGCTCACTTTCCCCCCAAAATGACTTTAATTTACACAACCTACTATGTAGAGTCACTTGGGTCAAGATGCGTGCTTCACCAACTTATTCCGTTCTCTAAATGTTTACCTAACTCCAGCATTATAAAAAAAAACGAAATGTACATCGTGATACTAGCCTATGTCTAACACACAATTTTAAAAAGACGCGTTGACATAAAAAATAACCAACCATTTATTATGACAAATAATATAATTAATTCATTAAATTTGCATCCAAATTACTGCTTATGCCATTCGCACCAATAAACAAAAATATATGCCGCAAATGTAAACCTTGTTATACCCAAAACCCATTAAAAAATATATGAAAACACACATGGAGTAATCGTGCTGTGCTCCCATGGAGGTAAATGTCAAGGTCATACTACTACATATATACACCCTTTACAAAATAAATTTAACTCTTCAGCTGCAGAAAAAGGTTTGCGCAAAGGTGGCTATTTAGACATAGCATATCGGAAAAGAGAGAATAAGCATGTGAACTTTTGGTGCGTATGTCTTGAGATTGAAGCCAATTTAGGTGAACGGGTTGATTGCATAGTAAATAAGATTCATAACTTTAGTATCCCATATATAGACTGCACCTTCTCATATCTGATCCCTACATGGTTATCATTACATAGGCTATCCTCATCCACATCAGTATTCCCATCCACCATTCCTCGGCTGCTGGATCTTTCTAGTCGTCTTTCTAGCTAGACACATGTATTTGGTGGTGGTCGTGCATATAGTTTTTTTTATGTCACTTTCTACGCATGGGAAGCATCTGGAATTCGGTGTGGTCTGTTGCATGCCAATGTTGTTACCATAGTCGATGCAGTGCCTCATGTCATCTCTCGGTGGTTGTACAAGATTATTGAGCAGACCTGGTTTTGTCTGCCCGAACAGAACAAAGATCCAGTGCCACTGAAAGGCCAGATTGCTGGGACACAACAAAGGTGGACACGGGGGCCAAGACAGTGATGGACATGGGTGTATGTGACCAGCATGTTGAACCTGGGCGGCTCGGAGATGCAGTTGATCCTCCGAGCACAGATGTGCAAGTCTGTGGTGTAGCATCGTTGCAACAGGATGTCACTATGTCCATCTGATTCGGGGACAAGAGAAGCAACACAGGTAAAGAGTGCTCGTTATATTCTCTCAGATGCAAAATGTAATGCACTTGTGCCATAAGTAGCTAACTTTAAAAGCTGTTCTGGACTTCATAATTTTGCATCTGGTGTAATAACGCCTACTTTTCCCACGAAATGTCTTTAATTTACTCAAGCTGCTATGTAGATTTGATGGACACGGATGTTGGATTTTAAGTTGGATTTTTAAGCTGGAGACAAAAATTTAAGTTGGAGACTTCATAATTTAAATAATTTGAGGCAAAAATAATTCCATATACCTGAGTTTGATTTTAAGTTGGAGAGTTGAGAACTGTCCCCAACTACTCAAGTGAAAGTGATAGGGTGAATGAAAACTGAGGCAATGGTGCAAAACAAAACATGATAACTTAAATAGAGGGGACTGGAGTTCGGCATCGCTGCCTCACGAGGAGCAATCCATACATAATTGAAATTTTATTTCAATTATCGTTGGCCAGGCTCTTGCCTCATAATTCATAATGATGCGGTTAGGGTGCGACCCCAGCCTTGCATCTCCTGCCCGTGCTCAACTAACTCCTATGCGAGCAAACCACTTCTGACCAGCCTTGCTACATTGCTCACAACTAAAAAAAGCAAAATATTTTTGAGTTGCTATAATTATGAAATGTTGTATCTGTTTTTCAATTCTGTTTCCACAGGTATGTTCCATGTGATGAGGTGAACGAAACTAGACCACAACTGCATATAATTCAATGAAATTTATTTTAGTAGAAATTTATGTGTAAAAGTATGCGAGAAATTTATGAAATAAGTTGCTACCGTGTAACGCTAAACTTGCTACTCCAAAAATATTTCTTTACATGGTATGCACATCGATTCTAATATGAAAATTTAATAAATCATTTATATGGCAGTATATTCATAAAGACAATAATGCTAGCCTAAAATGACAAGCTCCAACCTAAGAGATAAATTATTATAGAAAACAGTGCATAAAGGAAAATACCGAGCTTTACTGATATGGAGAATTAGAGTGATAAAATTAAGGCCCCAAGAGTACGATGGTGTGGGTTACAAACTATCAAAATTCTCCAGCTGGGAAGCGGCGGTTTATCCTACTATGTGGTCTAGTAACGCGGTACACTATATACACGTCCCTAAACCCTAGGCATGTTTGAGTCCGGTCAAAACCATAGCTTCCAACAAAGGCTGGTGTTAGTATTGATTATGTTTCTCAACTAATAGAATATGAGAGCAAATGTAAGTCTGGGCTGAATCATATATGTCGGATTTAAACCAAATATTTTAGAATACATAAATGTACCATGAAAATTAATAGAAGTTGGGATGCATATATTAGACTGGATAAAAAATTTCAAAATAGACTGATATTACATCCAAGTCAATCTGAGGATTGACACTTAGTTGTAACACGTCATTATTTAACAAGTGGTGGGGCCTGGGATTTTAATAATAGCTACAACAAGAAACAAAATTAATTAGGTCTAAGACATAAATAACAATTTACAAAAAAGAACTGGATTCCAATTAGTGCCTTAAATGTGTCAATGGTATCCAATCCTTATCCTGTATATATAATACCTTCTTTAGAGAAATATGGACTGACAATTCACATCCTTTGCTCCTTGGCTCCTTAGATATGACACATAGCTGGATGTTCATATTAATTTGCTCACACGGCTGGAACGTCACACGCATTTTCGTATGCAGCACTCGGTTTGCATTGGATGCAGGATCGTAGTTTATTTGAACCGTGCAATGGGGAGCAGACTTGAACATGCCAATAATTCATCTGTTGCTCAAGCTCAACTGATCGTGGTATTTTTATATATAGATGCAAGCGTAACAAAATTTGATTAAAAAAAAGACATTGTATTTTCTGTTTTGTTATGAATGGTCTGTAGAAGACATTGTATTTTCTGTTTGTTATGAATGATCTGTAGAACATGCATTGATATCGCTCTATTTAAACTTGACCATGCGAGAGAACAAATGTTCACTTATTGTTTCTCTCAACGACTACAATGTCTATTTCTTTTAATACTGGGAAATCCTCGCGTTCAGTTGGACACGACAGGCCTATACAACATGCTACGGTAAGTATATATGCAGCAGCTACTGTTGTAATGGAGTAAAAAAGCAAGCCCAATATTAGTACCCCGAGTTAATTCCATATGGACTCAGCAAGTGCACCAGTGCTTAAAGAGCATCGAAATACATGAATACACGATGATGAGTAACTTGCTCTCTTATAAAATTGTGGTAGAGCCTAACTGTAGCGAGACGGAAAAGGAGACAGAGTTGGTGAAAATACCATGTAGCTCATTTTTCAGGGCTATGAGGTGTCGAGAATGAATGAGGCTTTCTTTGTTCATGGGTGACATGGGAAAGGAGATAGAGAGAGTAGATGAAAATACCATATAGCTCAACTGAGCAGGAAGCTTAATTACTAATATTTAGGGCTGGGAAGTGTCCATCTGAAGTTCAGAACCATCAGTATATCCAATTTTTAGGAGACATGGAAAGGTTGATTTGGACCAACCTAAATGACCTAAAACATGTTTACCACATTTCATAGATTTGTGAGCATGCTTTGTTCTTGGAGCAGTATACACATTTCTACTTTTTGCCGTATATGTTGGATTTGTCTCGCTTGCTCCTTTACTATGTAGAACACAAAATATATCATCCAGCATTTATGATCTTGACTTGATACCTTGGTTTTCCACGATTGATATACGAGGCTGATGACAATTGTCATCTGTTGGATGTCCTCAGCATGGTCGCTTATCCTGGTGTAGTATATATGCTTATGCGAATCAGAGGTTGTAGCTATCTACCAGTGCATGATGGTCAGATAGCATGGATGTTCCCTCATTGAAAATTGCTGATGCATCAAGCTCGGAGGAGCATCAGTACCACAATAGTGCAGAGTCAGTAGAACAGTAAAAGCATGTTACATTTCTCGAGGCATAATAACCTGCGAGAGAAGGGGTTAGCCAATCAGTACATTGTTGGCAAGTTAGCATGGAGGTCAAGCTACTTAGACTAATTAATCGTGGTGGTCAAGATACTACTACATATATAATTCATGCATGAGGACTATGTATCTCAATCTCTGACTCTCTGACTCCTGTAGATCACAAAAGCATTTTGATTATGCAGCCGGTCCTAATAGTTGTTGTCATTTCAGCTCGCCAGCTTCGACCGCCTATCCATGAATCACCCTCGACAGCATGTTGAAATATGGGGATCATTGCTGGACGCTTGCAGTAGCTCCACTGATCATCTGCAGGGGCATGCAGCTCACATGCTTGGGCGGTTGGGCCTTGCTAGCCTTCCTTGTCTCATGGCCGATTCAGTGCCATTTCCGACCTGTTGCCCACATCCACTTTGTTTGGCCTCGGTTCTTCAGGTTTCGTACTTAGAGGGCTACCAGCCGTCACCGCTAGCTCATGATTCATTGTCAACCAAAAGACAAAAGTATTATGCCCTTTCTCGAATATAAGAATTTTTTTCTATAAAGATGATTAAATAATGGCCTGATTCCTTTAAATTTTTACACGAACTGCTGTGAAATTTCTAGAACGAATGACTCAGAAAATCAAGATTGCTATGAAATCTCAACGTTCCAAAGAGATGCTCACAGTGCGAACCTTATAACGCCTGAGCCATGGCGGATTCGATTCCCACACCACCACCAAGCTAAACATGAGCAGCAAGAAGGACAACTGAAGGACAACTGGCACCAGTCACGTGATGCTTCTAGGTAGTGCTAAGGACCTGATTAGTTTTACACAAATTCCTGGTGACTCCAATGCCCAGAGGTATGGAGGATTGAGCTCTTGGGCACTACGTACTGCTTCTAAACACCCATGTATCTGGTAGCTGCTCTGCTCTTTTGATTCGTTCCCATGGAAGATGTACATGTACACTGTGCATATATATCTTCATCGAGAGCATTTGGGTCTATATAACCTCCCATATGTAACAGGTGTGTCACATGTCGCTCAAGAGTATAAATATCATTTATTTTTCTATATTACAAACATATATATACCATGAAGAGTCTGTTTTTATGTTCCCGAGTATATAGCTAACCTTGCATACTTAGAAAAATTGAGAACGCATAGTTAAAATGCCTCCAAAATCTAGCTAGTAATATGTGGTCAACCTACAACGGGGCTAATGTACTGGACAACAATTACGGTCATGCTCAGACCCATCTAATAAGTGGCCATTTCATTCAAAATATATTTCAGTACAAGTCTAGAAAATTAGAAACATTTTTTAATACAGGTCTCGCATTGCTTCAACGGAGACCACTGATGCTCCGTCGCCAATCATCTCACCTTTCGACCTTAGCAAAAGCGCCGGCCTGGGGGCTTTGCGAAGGTAATCCCACAAAACATACTGCATCCTTATCTGAGTTGTCTCGAATCTAGACACCTTGGCTCAATGATGCGGGGTCCGTGGGGCTGCCAGTGCTGGCATGGGTCGCCCTCTGCAACAGTCTGGTTGATCCACAATAATACTTATCTGCCAAGTTATCAGCGTGTGCTCATTCATGGGACATTGTGTTTTTTTAAATAAAAAACACACATGGTAGAAAGATATGAATTAGTTCCTATTTGAACCATTCGCTCAAGAGATGAAACACTTAATATAATTTGGAACCAGCAGCGCATCTAGGTTTAGAAAAAAAAATAGTGGTCACAGTAATGGGACTATCTGTTACCATTTACCGGAAAGCGCTTATTTGTTTGGTTGGTGTGTGAAAAGCATGGCTAACTGATCCTGTATAAGTTATAGCGCAAAAAATGCCAAACAAACTGCACCTGAGTGGCTGGAGTTTGAGCCAACCCTACCCAAATGCATTGGCATCTGCTCTGAACCTACCACGTCTACAGCCTTATCAGTGTGCAATGTGCTACAAGCGCAATGGATTTGGAGTTCACACTTCGCCGGACACATGCATGAACTACAATGGTTACTAGAGCTTGGATCTTAGTGTCGCCGCCTGGACCAGTGGCCTAGGATTGAGTTGTGTAGTGAGGCGGAGAGATCTGTGTTCCATGAAGGATGCATGTGGTTGTATGTAAAAATTCCCAGTGGCTCTCAGGCCTAAAGTAACCCAAACATACGGGCAAGGATTAAAGTAGCTAAACGCACGAATGAAAAGCAAGACAATTCAAGATAGGCTAGAAGAGATTTGCATTGCATCCCTACTTTCCAACGACAGACAAGCCTAATATAAGATTAGCGTAGAGAGATGGAGAATGAGACAACTCAGAGCAGCTAATGGGGGATGGGAATTGAAGAAATGCTATATCATTTAGTCTTGCTTCGGGAGTGTTTAGATCCCTAAAAATTGATACTGTAGCAAACTGAAAATCATTGTAGCACTTTTCGTTTGTTTGTGATAAATATTATCCTACCATGAACTAACTAGGCACAAAAGAATCATCTCGCAATATACATCTAAATTTCTTGGTCAGGCCGGGTATACTCCACAATACTTAACTTGACCTTCTTTTTCGCCATCCTTATAATTTCTTGATCGCTAAGTGTAAGAAAAGGTAGTCATCTTGTCATAGCTTTGCGACACCAATAACTTGAATTTGTGACAGTGTCAAGTGCTCAAGCTCGGGCATGTGCACCTTGAACAAGGGAACGTGGCAAGATGTACCAAAAGGTATCACAACTTATTACATGGAAGGTACACAATGTAATTATCAGGTTAAATTTCAATTTACAACCTTGAACACTTGCCGAAGTCCATATTTCAACCTCGAACTCCAAAACATGATAACTTTTGCCCTCCAACTCTTGAAACCGTCCAATTTTCAACCATGTGGTTTCTGGTGATTTTGGTGTACGTATAAACATTCACTTTTGACATCTTTCCAAAATGTTTTTAGAAATCGAACTTTAATGTGCAACTGGCCAATAATGCATTCACATCGTCTCCACCTGCGCCTCGCAAACACATCAGGATGGGCATGTAGTGCAGTACCGCTTCCTAGAGCTTGGATGTCCACCTTGACGCTGCACCTTGAGAAAATCTGGTGTCACTACCTAGAATCGAGCAGCGTGGCGACCAGTGAAGACGAGGAAACTGTGCATTCATCCTGGGTTCCTCGTTTGGACTGGGTTCCAGTGAAGACGATGTGCATGTCGTGCAGCACAGCGTTGTGAAGACCAGGACGATGTTTGCGCGATATTGGGCCGGTGGGCTGGTCTTCCGGTGGGAGCACTCAGTGCGTTGAACTGAAATGGGCTGCAAGTTTCTGTTAATGAACATCTATGTCTTCCTGGTGTCTCCCAAACCTAAGCTAAGGTTATAGGAATAGGGAACGCGCACATTGAGCTGCTGAGTACTGAAACTAGTCAAGAAATAAACAAGAACAAATGTGCTCTCTCTATCTCTCACTCTCTCTGTGAAGCTTGCATCGACTATTACCAATCTCTATTTATAATTGGACCTGATGTCCTGGCCTTCCAATCCAAGTATATATATAGTATATCTATAGTAGGAAGGCCCAATTGTTTTTTTTAGAGTTTAAGGGCAGAGCCTCCGTCCATTAACCAAGGTCAGCAGACCATAGCGTAGCATATGTTGATCCATCTGTAATAGTTCAGATTGCAAACAAGGAGTCTCAAAACGCTGCCTCCAAACAACAAACACCCTACCGAAAACACTAAGCAACAAGCTGAACCCACCGACAAAATGACAAATGATGACAACTACAGAACCAGAAAGCCGAGACTGAACAAAGAAACACAGATGTTTTCATCAGGCGCTGCTCTCTTGAAGCTGTTTCAGATCCCAGTCGAGCTCCCACACTGCCTAGTCACTTCCATCGCAGCAACAAAACACTTGAGAAGCCTCATTCTTAATCATTGTTGCCTTCATCAGCAGGGTTTATCTTTTTTTTTTTCCATTGGACACAAGTGTAAGCAAGACAATGTAATCCTGAGTTCCATTATTATCTTTGCCATAGAGATAGCGTAGAGGTTAATTTAGAAAGTCTCTCAGATGGTATATGTATGTGCGTGTGCATGCACGTATGGCAAGGCTAGCTTGCTTGTTCCCGACGCAAAGATTAGCTTGCTGTTATTTTTCCTTTTATTAGCTTTCCTATTTTAGGATCAAGACATGTATAAATAGCTGCTAATACATTGAGAAAAAGCTGTAGCGGTTTGCACAGCACCAAAATTACTTGTGTCGTGTTTTGTTCTTGTTTGCATCTCATTGATCGTGAACAAGTTCACCACCGCCCGAAAGATTTTTCTATCATTTGGTATCGAGCCGACCTTCGCGCCACGGGCGCGTGCGGGCCGGAGGCACGGGCCGAGAGACACCTCGAATGAAATGATATCTCACGCCTATATGTTTACTTTCGGTCATGGAAAACGGGATTCTTATCGAGGGCTATAGCCGATTGGCTATCCATCTTCAGCAGGAAAGTTGTGCGCTGCTCGCTCTTCGCCTCAGCGCAAGCAGGCTGCGCCAACCATACACCTTGACAGGGCCGCCGTAGTCCCCGCAATATACTCAGCTTCGCGGGATGATAACGCGACAACCTTTTTGCTTCGGGACTGCCAAGTCACGGGGCAAGAGCCGAGGAAGAACAACACGCCCGTGGTGCTCTTCCTTGTATCAATGTCGCCGCCCATGTCGGGCGCTGTACCCGAGCAGCTTTAGCTCCTTGCCACCACGCTTGTAGTAGCAGCCATAGTCGATCGTGCCCGCGATGTAGCGTAGAATCCGCTTCACCGCGTTGAGGTGCTCGGTGGTGGGGTTCTCCATGAACCTGCTGACGTAGCCGACGGCAAAGGCGATGTCTGGCCTAGTATGCACCAAGTACCGAAGGCAGCCGATAAGACCTCGGTACTCAGTGGCGTCCACCGACGCAGCTGTACTAGCCTTCGATAGCTTCAGACGGGGCTCCATAGGAGTATGGCATGGATTGCAGCTCGCCATGCCCGCACGCTCCAGGACCTTGCGTGCATACGCCGCCTGAGACAACTTGATGCCATCGCCACCTTGACGAACCTCAATGCCAAGATAAAAACAAAGTAAGCCCAAATCACTCATCTTGAACTTGGCGCTCATCTCTTGCTTGAACTTGGCGATCTCGCGAGCGTCGTTCCCGGTGATGATGAGGTCATCGACATAGACTCCCACCAGCAAACGAGAAGCGCCCTTGCCACGAGTGTAGACGGCGTGCTCCGACGCACTGTGGCTGAAGCCAAGCGCCACCAACGTCTCGTCGAGCTTGATATTCCACGCACGCGGTGCCTGACGAAGCCCATAGAGCGCCTTGTCTAGGCGCAGCACCTTGTCTTCTTGGCCGGGCGACGACGGCCGGGAGGTCGCCTGGCGTGACCTCCTCAACCAGCTCCCCATTGAGGAACGCGGACTTGACGTCCATGTGGTGAACCCGCCCAGCCCTCCCCGAGAGGGCGAGTGCTAGCAGCAGCCGCGACCGACTCGATGCGGGCTACCGGCGCGAAGACCTCCCTCGAAGTCCACACCCCGCCGTTGGGCGTAACCCTTTCGCGACAAGCCGCGCCTTTGTGCTTGATCACCTCACCGGCAGCGTTCTTCTTCGCCTTTGTACACCCATTTCAACCCGATCGGCCGATGACCGGGTGGAAGTGGCACCAAACGCCATGTCTTGTTGCTCGATGGAGTCCATCTCCTCGATCATGGCGCGACGCCAGGACTCGTGCTTCTCGGCTTCGGCGAAAGAAGCCGCTCCTCCACGATCTGCAGATGGAGCTCAGCCAGCTACGGACGTCGGAAAAGAAAGTTCTTTGGGCCGGCTCCAAGGATGTTGTCGATGGTGCGGTACCTCAGCTCGACGTCGTCTTCGTTGTCGGTGTCCGGGTATTCCTCCGCTGCGGAGGTGGCGAGACGAACTCGGGGTTGAGCAAAGGAATAGCTGCTGGTGCTTTGGAGTCACGAGCGGAGATGTCGTGGCAAATGACGACATCACGGTGTGCCCAGCCATGGGAACGTCATGGCTTCTTTGGTGTTGCTTTGGAGGCTCACGTGAAAGAACCCGTAAAGTGGAGTTGCTTTGGAGGCTCACGTGATGAATCGATCGGGTGTCAACGTCATCAAGCCCATCGCCCAACTCCATCTCGTGGTACTCCACGATGAAGTCTGTTCCGACCTCCAGGTCCAAGCTCCCGTTCTTCCAGCTCCAAGACGTTGGCTCGTCGAAGATCACGTCCCTAGAAACAACAGCACGATGCGTCGCTGGGTCGTAAAAGCGCCACGCCTTGGCACCTGTCTCGTAGCCGATGAAGACAACCGGAGTGCCACGGTCATCGAGCTTCTTCAAGTGCGGCTTCGTCGTCTTGACGTACGCCACACACCCAAACGTCTTGCAGAAAGCCGACATCCGGTTCGCGGCCATGCCAAGCCTCATACGGCGTCATGCCGCCGACGGCCTTGGTGGGCGCCGGTTCAGCAAGAAGACAGCCGTCGCGAGCCGCCTCGCCCCAAAACATCGCGGAGCATGTTCCGGCTCTTGGCCCCAGCGCGCCATAGTGACGGCGATGCGGTTCCTCCTCTCAACGACACCGTTACGCTGCGGGCGTATCTGGCGCCCGTGTCTTCCGCTTGGCGCCGTGCTCGGCGCAGTACTCCCTCGAACGCAACAGAGGTGAATTCACCTCCATTGTCAGTGCGCAACACGCGCAGACGTCGTCCTGTCTCCACCTCCACCTTTGCTTGGAATTTCTTCACGGCAGCAAGTGTATCGCTCTTAGCAGCGAGCATCACCACCCACATGTACCTGCTCTTGTCATCCACCAACAAAAGAAAATATTTCTTACCGCCGGGTGTAGCCGGCGTGATAGGGCCGCACAAGTCGCCATGGACCAAATCCAGCAGCCCCTCTGCACGTCGCTTCGCCTGCGACGGGAACGGACTCCTCTTCATCTTGGTGGTGACGCAGTCGGCACAAAGCTGATGGACGTGCTCGACATGAGGCAGTCCGTGCACCATACCCTGCTGCTCGAGCTTGCGCAGGCGTCGAAGTGGAGATGGCCATAGCGTTAGGTGCCACAACCAAGCCTTTTCACTAGCACGCAGCGGCTAAGCATAGCGGGTGTGCTATCTTAACACGCAGCAGATACAACCGGTTCGCGAGCGCTGGACGCAGATAATCAAACGGCCCTTGTCGTCGCGGATCCGAAGTATACCATCCTTAGTGTGGACGCGTTTCAGCCGCCGTCCAAGCTGGCCGAGGCTGATAATATTGGTTGTCAGCCTCGATGAAGTACACCCCTCGTGAGCGGGAGGTGCTCGCCGGTCTTGCCTTGAAGAGCACGGTGCGGATCCCTCGATTTCAACTTCCGAGCCGTCACCGAACTTGATAAGGTGCCGCGGATCGCCGTGTCGATATCGATGAACGCATCCCGCAGCCCGTCATGTGGTTGGTTGCCCCACCGCCGAGGTACCACAAGCTGTCGTCGCCGCCGTCTCACCATCGAAGCCGAAGACCTTCCCCTCGACGACACGCAGGGGTCGACGCTCGGACGGAGTGTTGGGGAAGACCGTGGCTCGGGCCATCAGCAGCGACGCCGACATGGGCGGCGACATTGATACAAGGAAGAGCACCACGGGCGTGTTGTTCTTCCTCGGCTCTTGCCCGTGACTTGGCAGTCCTAGAAGCAAAAGGTTGTCGCGTTATCATCCCGCTGCGGTTGAGTATATTGCGTGGACTACGGCGGCTGTCAAGGTGTATGGTTGGCGCAATCGCTGCGAGCTGAAGAGCGAGCAGCGCACAACTTTCCTGCTGAAGATGGATAGCCAATCGGCTATAGCCCTCAGTAAGAATCCCGTTTTCCATGACCGAAGTAAACATATAGACGTGAGATATCATTTCATTCGGGAATGTGTTGGAGATGGGAAGATGGACATTGAGCACGTTCGTGCGAGGAGCAGATTGCCGACATACTTGGCGCCACTCTCACGAGATCGCTTCGCGGAACTACGTGTAAAACCGGGAGTCGTCAAGATCGGGCGAGGAACTTCAGGCTTAGGGGTGAAATGTAAGCAAGACAATGTAATCCTGAGTTCCGTTATTATCTTTGCCATAGAGATAGCGTAGAGGTTAATTTAGAAAGTCTCAGTATGGTATATGTACGCGTGTGCATGCACGTATGGCAAGGCTAGCTTGCTTGTTCCCTCGACGCAAGATTAGCTTGCTGTTATTTTTCCTTTTATTAGCTTTCCTATTTTAGGATCAAGACATGTATAAATAGCTGCTAATACATTGAGAAAAAAGCTGTAGCGGTTTGCACAGCACCAAAATTACTTGTGTCGTGTTTTTGTTCTTGTTTGCATTCATTGATCGTGAACAAGTTCACCGCCCCCGAAAAGATTTTTTCTATCAACAAGAAGGCCCATTACTGGATTGTCTTCGCGATTTGGTGAAAGAGTATAGCCACAGATCATTTCAAAGTTTCCAAAGACACCAAACTGTTGCTAAAGTGATAATATTAACTATACCATGAGGCTTATTGCTCAACCATAGCTTAATTGTTGTAAGCTCTAAAGTCTAAACCTTTGCATTCTGGTCTTGTTGTGATGCTTACATGCTGGGATTTTGTCCCTTCGACTCCAGGGAAAAAAAGGATTTTCCCTTTAATTTCTTTCTTGCAATTCTATCAGCACTTTTAAGAATCAGTCCAACAGCCATCTGCTAACTGAACTACTGAAGAGGGCATCCATCAGCACTGCTACCTTGTACAACGTGTGATGATTTCTCTTTTTCATGCCAATTGGGCTACTGACAAGCCTAAGCAAAATGAACCGAGCACTGAATAAAAGCACATTCATGCAAGGACTCCTGAGCTAACCGTTGCTCATTTAATTCCTTGTGTCTTCTGAAAACATTGTTTTCTGGAATGTGCGCCGCGTCATGATTATGTAAGAGAGTTTGTCATCAAGAGCGTGTCTCCATGTCTCAGATGATGTGATGTTGCTGATAAAGGAGGAAGCTCTCATTGGGATCGAACATGTTTCCAATTCCATCAAGTTCATCCAAGATAATTGTGGCTGCCATTATATTGGCCTTTGATGTTGCCGCTTCAAGTCGTCGTGCACTAGTACTCATGCATGAAAGGAAACCAAGCTAAGCTACTGGCCTATCTATGTCATTGGCTGTGTGTTGTGTCTGCTAGTCCTGAGCTACATGGATTGCATGTTCTCAACAAATTCCCGGTGACTCCAATGCCCAGAGAGGAATGGAGGATGAGAGCCACTACCGGAACCAGGAGGTAGCATGGCGACAAGCCAGACAGGAAGAGCTGCTCTGTTTTGATTTGTTTGTGCGCAAGGCGTGCATATATATCTTCATCCAAAATATTGGGCACTCCATATTTATAGGTAGACCATTATTACTTTGGAGCTAGCGTGGGCAGGTCAAAATTTAAATAGCTCGATCGATTTTATTTACTTCCCAGCCCACGTAGTTCTTAAATAAATAATAATTAAATTGTCATAGTTATTCAGCCCAACGAGTGCTAGCAAGATCACCTTTTGCCCTCTTCTGCATGCCAAAATTCTCAAAAGCCGGAGCGTACGTATTGATGATGCAGCTCTTGAAAACTAACGTTCATTTTGGTGCATATATTCATCCAAGGCACTGGGTCTAACACTCATATATGGCGAGTGTCACACATCGCTCAAGAGTAGTATAAATGTCCTTTTTTTTCTATGGTGTTTGTATGAACATATGCCTTGACGAATAGTTTTCTTTTCTTCCTCAGATATAGCACTAATCTTGCAAACTGAGTTTTTTTTTTTTTGGCTAAGACTTCATCGCATAGCCAAAATTTCAGAATATCATGATAAGTAACAGTTTTTCAAGGAAATGCTCTGCAGCTATTTTTATTGTCTCATCGACAACGGTATTTTGTTTGGAACAAACATAAATACCATGGAGAGTTTTATTAAAACTTTCTGACATGCAGCACTAATCTTGCCAACCAATCTTCTTTTTTCATTCTAAGACTCACTCTTAAAACATTTGATAACCTCATCACAGGGGATTCATGACGAGGAGCTCGATCGTGAGCTACTTGAATTGAGCTCTGCGGCTAGCCTTTCGTAGATTCGACTCTTTTTGGTGTCTGCTGCTTTTTCTGTCATGGACTGGTCTTCTACCTCTGCATAGATGTGCATTGTGTCTTTTGGGCGCTTGTCTTCACGATCATGGTGTGTTCTCAACTTGAAAATCTGACACACAAGTTCTTGACGACTCCCAAGCCTAAGCTTAGATGCAGAGAGACAAATGAATGAGCAAATAGAGGACTAAAACAGACAAGGAGGGTGCCATGAAAATTTTGACATTCTTCTGTCATTCTCATGGACCTGCTCGATAGTCGGGTCCATATTTTTTCCATGGAAAGGGCACCAAAAGAAATGAAAAAGGTGTCAGTCATGCATCCTATGCCTCCCTATATATAAGCATGAACGGCAGCCAAGCATCAGAACATGTGGCCAAAATGTGTACAATATAGGCATATATAGTATAATATCCATATATGCTCAACTTGTAGCTCTATATAGATGCATTCGGCTCTTTATACTAGGCTTCAATTGTTATTATAATCAATTTCTTGTGAGCATGGTGCATCTGCCATAGGTGGTCGATTGGCATGTGCACATGTACGAGCACCACCGGTTGTACTAAACTACAGAGTTAAGTTCATTATTACTACTACGTCCATCAACTATAGTACTCATGTACATGTTTTCCCCTTTTTATTTTAGGAAATTTGAGCAAAATGTACATCAGCATCTATGTCCTAATATACAACCAGGCTAGCTGTTATATATATATGATTTTGACATTGTCAGCTGTTGTTGATGTGAGGTATAACCATATGGCAATTGTGTGTAAGTTTCTTGTGTGTACAGAGATTAATGCTTAGGATATTTACTATAGGACTCCCATATGGCAAGTGTGTGTAAGTTGCTTGGAAATAAACAAAAAATAGGACTCACATAGTTCACTCAATGATCTACTAGACATCACCACTAGCTATTTCAGGATACATTCTCAGCTAAAACCAGGAGAAAATCACCTATCTTAGTTGATTGTTCATAATAAACCATATGAATTGATTGTTTATTATTTAATTAAAGTCTTCATCTTTGTGATGACAATGTAAATTCGGAGGACAACTAAGAAAGTAGTGAGATTCTTGAAGCGGCCTCAAGTTCGCAGACGGTTGTGGCTGCCGTGGCAGCGCCTTAGCTGACACAGCTTCAAGTCGTGCGCTGCCTAATATCAAGACGGCAGCCAATTAGCTAAACATGGCCAGCAACTGGACTATCTATCCCACTATCTCAACTGCATGTTTGTGCACCTCCGAACAAGGAAAGTGTGTGTGCCAAGATATACTATGAGATATCAGAATTTATAACTCGGGAGGTTCAAAACCTAATTAGCACGGATCCCTCCTGGTTGAAGATAACAAGAAGAAGCCCGTCTTAGTATTTTATTTGCGCATTCCTAGAACAAGGAAAATAAATACTACTTGAGGATAAGCATCATGAGACATAGCACGACATGCTCTATTTCAATTCAGCATGTTTTTTACTTTCATGTGACGAGGTCCCTCTTCAAGAGCCATACAAACAATGGCGCCCATGTCCATGTGGCTACGACGCTGGCTAGGATTACCAGGCTTATTCCCACGTGTTAGCGTGCAACTCACACCTCAGACATAATGGATCGACATCTGCTCACCCACCTCCACAACTATACCAGGCTTTGTTTGGCTACACAGAAATACATCCCAGTCCACGTGGTTTGGGAGGAATTGATCCCCAAATCACATGGATTGGAGTTGGATTTGTGTGCGACCAAACAAGCCCAGAACAGTGCACAAGAATGTGTTACCACT
Organism: Hyparrhenia diplandra; assembly: GCA_015847255.1. Taxonomy (NCBI): domain Eukaryota; kingdom Viridiplantae; phylum Streptophyta; class Magnoliopsida; order Poales; family Poaceae; genus Hyparrhenia; species Hyparrhenia diplandra. The sequence goes on along the minus strand of JADLZK010007743.1, from coordinate 185,859 downwards.
TCCTCAACGAGCATGGATGCTGGCACTGCCTGAGTCTCCACGCATCGATCCCGGATTCGTAATTTTGGTTCCCAGTGTGGGATGATATCGTAGAACATGGCCTTTTGTCCCATTTCCTGGCTCCTAATACAAGACACAGCCAGTGGGATGAATGTACTCGTTTTATTTCGTCTCTACAAGATCATATCTAGGCACGCTTTTATAAAGCGTGTTAGAAACGACTTTGCATGCTGGGACAGGTCTATGTCTTCTCGGTGACTCCCAACGCCTAAGCTAAGGTCATACCAATAGAGAATTAATACTGAGATGAGCGGTCAGGAGCAGTAAGGAGATCAGAATGAACCAAGACAAACTAGTAGGCATGCAGCGTGTCTTCTAAAGCATCGAGGATGCACCCCTATTCCTTTTATAAGCTGTACTGCACCTTGAGTTCTTAACCCTGGGAAGGTGCAAAACATGAGGTTATTCAGCAAATGAGGTTTCGTTGTGTACCCTCTCACGCTTTTTATAGTTGGAACTAAGCGATGTCTGCAAAGTGTACTCTATCTGTCCAAAAATATGTGTGTCGCCATCGCACTAGTCAGATTGTCTTTTTATTTGACTAAATTTATACAAAATATTAACAACATTTTTGTCTCCAATTACATTTATTAAAAAAAGTCTACATAACTCCCTCAACTATTGAGGGTGGACTACTTTACCCCCAAACTACTTAAACCGGTTTGCTACCCCTAAACTTTTCAAAACCGATAAAATAAGCCACTAGGTGATTGGTGTTGGACAGTGGTTTTGCTACAATGACAATGGTTTTGTCTTATTTATTTATTTTTATGTATCTTTGAAAATTCATAGTAAATCACAAAAAAATATAAAATGGAAAAAATATTGGACTCCACATTATTAGATCTACACATTAAACATATAATAGTACTAATTTTATATTTATGTTTTTTTGTTTTTTACTATGATTTTTAAAGATTTGCAGAAATAAATATAAATTGAAAAAAAAAACAACCAATGTCCAAATCTGTCTAGGGGATTATTTGTCCGGTTCTCAAAAGTTAGAAACTACGTTTCATAATTTTTGGGGTGAAGTAGTCCACCCTCAATAGTTGAGGGTGTTATATAGACTTTTCACAATAATTTTATAAAAAAAAAAAAAATAGATATGATGATCTACATTATGGTACTAATTATGTACCAAAAACCGTGCATTTCGTTGTAAACTCTAAACCGTGCATTTCTTGCAATTGTATCAGCACTAACTAGAACCTGTCCTGAAAGCTACAAACATGTCCTAAATTGATATATGAGTCATTAGAGGGAATTTCTCAGGATCATCACAAAATATAAATAAGTTTTCTTCTTCTGAAACCACGGGGCGAAATATTTTGCTTTACCGTAAAGTTATTATTAGAAGGAAAAAAAAAAAATAGCCTAACCTATAAAGAAAAAAACTAGGGATGAAAACAATATAACTAGTGATGTAGCGGCCTGAACACTCTGATCAATTTTAATTCAACCGAAACGAGTTTAGCAGAAGGAACAAGCAAAAGCTCCTTCGCAAGTGGTGTACAACTCCAACAACAATTGACCAGGCCAACAACTCCCAAGCCATGTGACTCTCAGCACGCATGTGACTACAGATTCCTGATGACTCCCAAGCCAGAGCTTAAATGCAGAAATTCAGAAAATCAGCCATGACAGATTGTACATGTGTGGTTATCTTGAAGCATTATTATGCATCCGATGCGATAACCAAGTGGAGGGTTCACTATTGAAAGCATCATATATATAGAGAGAGAGCTCACTTGATGTTCTTACTACTCGCTTTTGGTGTAGCACAATCAATCATATTATATAGAGCATAGAGCAAGAACCAAAGAGAAGAACTATATATACTCATCCCATGAGTGCATATGTAATTGAGATCAGGGAGAGGAAGGTAATTAGCGTTTGATGAGAATGAGAGTTATCAGGGAAGTTGAGGGCAATAATCTCATACATGTCGAAAGCCACCAGAGGGACGTGTGTGCCGGTCCTGTGAGCCATTTAACTTGAACATGAGCATTGACACGTACATTATATCTTTGGCCAACTCCTCTGGAACATCAACCATTCTGTAGGCTGTAGGCACTAGGACTGTCTAACAGCTTCTCAGGTACATGCTTTGGCTTCGCTAGCTGGTCTTAACTGAAGGTGAGACCTGGGAGCGGTGGAATCCAGATGCTGAACCTCTCCAGCGTGGCTGGCAGCTAACCAAAAGGGCGGCAGGCTGATCTGAAAACTGATGGAAGAGCTGGATGGCTTCAAGAGTTCTTGGAGCGATACCTAAGGGTGTTCTTAATTTGTGGTGTGAGTTTTGTATCCTGTTATAAAACTGCTACTAGCCATTTGTGGAGACATTTGTTTCCTGTTAAAGAAACAAAGAAAATACTATCAATCACACAACTTGCTCTACCCATGATTCAAGGGCAGCAAAGTATTTCCTTTTAGCTCCAGAAGAGTTGGCCAAAGATCTCTTTGAAGATATGAAGGCAGGGAAGACAATTTGCTGGAATTCCTCTGAAAATCACATCATTTCTAATAATTCAAATGCTCCAGCACATAATGATGATAATCTCCATAAAGAATTTCTCTTTTAGTTGATCTCTGAAACTCTGGAATCTCTGGAAATAATCTGATCACAGTGAGACCAATGAGGCCCCAACAGCTTCTAGAGAATTCACACTCGAGAAAGAGATGTTCAACATTCTCATCCCCATTCGAGAAAGGACACAATCAGTAGAGGGGATTTGCATGGATCTTCTATGAAGAATATCACGAGTGCTGAGCCTATCCTGCAAGGGCAACCAAAAAAAGGACCTTGTGCTTGTGCTAGCAAGAAGATTTCCAAATACTCCTGAAGATGAGAGGGGCCACAGAGCAAATCAGTCTTGTTGCGATGGTTATTACCCATATTTGTCCCTTAATACACTCTAGGTAAAAAAGGGACATATATGCAAGTTTATGAGCATCTCCTTTCTTTCTTACAACTGTGTCGTCGATCAGCACTTGGAACATGTATGTACGTCCTAAATGAAGCTAGGCTGCAGCCAAATGCTAACTAAACTACTGAAGAGGGGCGTCCACATTAACAATCAGCACTGCTAGCTGCTTTATTTGCACAATCTGTGTGTGATGATCTGATGCCCGACAAAGGGATTCTGATGTTCCGATGCCTCCCCATCTTATTTCGTCGAGTTCATACTTCCTATGAGCGAAGGGATGCTGAATCGCGATCCCAAAACTGAAGCTGAACTGTGGAGAGTAAACTAAAACTAAAACTGAAAGGTTGGTCTTGGCGACACCGTATATATATTTGAAAAAGAGATGTGAGATGTAACTTGTTTATCCAATCTCATGGAAATCTTGACAGTTATTGCAGTCATTATTCAACCTCTGCTTCAACATGTGAAAACTGAATTCATTTAATGGTTAGGCCTCCTTGTGGTGTCCTAGGATAATAATTATCTTATAACTAGGCAAGCAACGATGATAACAATTAAGAAGTGACAGAACATTGAAAATAAATAAAATAATAGATATTGACTACACATCATCAGAAAATCACTAAATAAAACCAGGCCGACAGCACTCAAAAAACACAGCAGGTAAAATGAACACAGTAAAAGTTTTTTTACAAGTGAGACAGGAGAAGTTAAATGAATTTCCCTTGACACTGAATCTGGCAGCCTAAAGTATGAGTAAAACTTGAAATTCGGGGCATCCTGCCTCATGCCTCCTCCAACAGGGACGCGAGCATCAGGAGCTAGCACCCCAATGGCGATCGATGTAGAAGACATTGACGAAACTAACCACCTGAGCCCGTGGCTTCTTGAGCAACTGCCCTCTGGTGACCATACCAGTAGACGATGTCAGTGCCAACCTTGACGACGAGCAGCTGCTGGCTGATGATCCAGAGGCCAACAAAAAGAACTCAATTTTATTCCAAATTAGTATGAGTCGATTTGCTAGCTTTTCTAGAAATACTATTTTATTCCAATGTACAAGAAAAAAACACAATTTTTTACTTTCCAATGATGAATCAAACGCGTTTGAATTTTTCACTCAAGTTTTTACGTGACAAAATACAATCATTATTTGTAAAAAATCTAAGTAACAAGTAGATTAGCTATGGAATATAATTTTGTAATAAATTTATGTGATGACATAATTAATAATACTATTTGTTATAAACTTGGTCAAACTGGACTAATTTGACTGGCACAAATTATATAGATGCATACTGGCATTCTTTTACATATAGACGTAGGGAGCAGTTTCTAACACATCTCGAAACGTATATAGCACTTCTTCTATTTTAACATGTTTGGTTTTTTTCCAACTTCCATCTGATCTAGCTAGCACTTCTGTACTCAAACAATACAAATGACCCATGTCCATGTGACTACGCTATGTACTAATCCTATGCAAGGGACTCATTACCAGCAATGCACGTGGAGTGCAGTGCCCTCCTTCCTACAGCCAGGATCATATTCGCAGCTTGCATTAGAAGACATGGGATATCGAGCTGCGCAGTGACCCGTATCATCAGGACGAGCGGTGCCATACTGCCATGGCCTAGAATCCCTTCCTACTAAGACGAACATGGCCTCGATCGTCCCGAGTTCCCTTGTGCTAATATAACTACGACCCTGCCACTCATGACTCATCTTTCTCTTCCCCGTGATTCCCAGGCCCAGGTCATCATGCGAATGGACAATAATGAGCTGGATGAGCACCAAAGAAACGAGAGAACCTCCCGTATTTCTGAAGCATGCTCGATGCTTGAGATGATGCTTCACTATGACTATGGGATCGAAGTTCCATAACATGAATACGCGTCGCTTTATTTGCTGGAAAGGTCCCCTACTGTGTCCGTGTGTACTCTCTCTCTCTCTCTCTCTCTCTCTCTCTCTCTGAAGCATCATGCATCGACCATCTCCGATCCTTATTTATAGCTGGACCTGATGTCCCAGCCAAGAAGCAAGCATATATATAGTATACCTATTCGGAGGCCTCGTTGTAAGCTCTAAAGTCTAAACCGGCCTTGTACATTGCGGTCTTTTTGGGATGCTTACATGCCGGGATTTTGTCCTTAAGCTCTCCAGGTTAAAGAAAACTATGCAAGTCTATGAGCAACTCCTTTATTTCTTCCAATTGTATCAGAACTTAAACCCGCATGTCCTTGAACCAAAACTCCTACGGAAGAGGGCGCCCAGTGACAATCAGCACTGCCAGCTGCTTTTGCACAACAAGTGATGATCTCTCCTTTTCACGCCACATCGTCCTGGTCCTGCATCCGAAATGTACCTAAACCCTAGGATATGTACTATGAAAGATTTATGTAATATTTTTTCTTTTCCTTTTGAGTACCGCAAGTAATGGAACGAAACCAAAGCCACTGAGGCCAGGATGCTGGCCTGCATCGTGCTGTAGGAGTCCATCAACGACAACTGTATTGTTGGCCATAGCCACCCAGTTCGTGCTCTGCTCCATCCAGGAGCCCATCTACTCCACTGGCCTCCACGACTGCATGGGAAAAAAGATCCAACAAGCTTTTTTCCCAGAAATATCTTTCTCCTCATTCCCAGAAATATCTTTTAAAGGATATGGATGTTGGCCATGTTCCTACACTACAGGAAGACATGTGTGGACCTGCACTAGGCACATTTGATTCCTGATGCCTCACATCCATATTTACGGCACTGGAAGTGCAGTGTGCAGCCTACCCATTGCTGCTTCATGTGCGGAAGTCACAAAATAGCTTGTTCGAAATACATCACAACATGGAACTTAAACTTATTGAGTCACACTGTACCCATATCTTGTTGATTACCTGTGCCTCTAGGAACATGGCCAACTTTTCTCTAATCATGTGCACGTTGATGGTCTTTGTCAGCAGATCAAGTTCCTGTCTCAAGATATTGAACTTCAGTCCAAAACAAAACATCATAGAGAGTACAATGTACAGTACAATATACAACATCAATGTAAAAAAACTACCCCATAGAAAACTAGCGATAATTGGTGCCAGGTGCAATGACTTGTGGTCGATTGCTCAACAGGTGCTAGTAATCACACAAACATTTTAAAGGTGCCACCAAGAGCTCAGCAGCCCTCTACAGATAGGTTCTACTTGAATATATAGTATAGTAGTACCAATGAGGTCCAAGCAAACTAGGAAAACTTTAACATCTAATTACAGGCTTGTTGTCCAACCAAAATTGCTAAGGTTTCCACCTTGGATCAGATGGCAAATGTGCTGCTAAAGCAACATGATAGATTTACAGTTGCTCTGTTTGCAGCATGCAAAACAGGCAACACTAGATGGCCACACTACAGAAATTTGCTCAGTTTTACTTTAGTCAGCCTAAGACAAGCGAGTAACTATATCCGAGTGCTAGGAAACAAATAAACAGTAAATGAAAATGCTAATGTTATCTGCAACCTATCAAAGCTCAATAATCTGTTAGCTTCTGCATGCTCTTAATCCCCAAACCAAAAGCATAAAGCTGCGTCACTAAAAATAAAGCCTCCTCTTTTTCTCCTCTTCTGGACTGTTTTTCCTCTTCTGCTCTTTTTTGCACCAATGTTTACTTCTGAAGTTTTGCCTACATTGAGTTCTTTTTTTGAGACCACGCCGCTGCGCGTTTTTCATTAAGCAGAATAAAGTTCAAACAACAAGGCACCACGGTAACCAAACAATTACCGAGGCGGAACCTACGACTACTGGATACAAAAGCAGGGATTACATTTGGACTAGTTTGCGACAAGACGACCCGTGCCTACATTGAGTTCACCATGTTATTTCCAAATGTGATGGATTAAGAAAATACTTGTAGTGGTATGTGAAACCAAGTGGGTTCATCATGTTATTCACCAAAAGTACAGTGAGTTCATTATGGGCTCAAGTACATTTTACAACTTGAAGTCAGCCATTCCATCTATTCTCGACAATGTGGGTTCTCTACATGTTGTTCTATTTGGCTTCTTTATGGCTGTGGTCATGTGAAGGACTCGTGTTTCCCTGGAGTTGTTTGATAACAAACTGTAGTTGAATCTAAGCTAGGTGGCAAAAGAGATTCGTGTGGACTAGTGAAACCATATATATGGTCGGCAGCACAGCACCTATAGTGAGCACTGCATAGAGCCGCTGTGATACCCACAAGTAGCAATACCTGAGCATTGGCTTGTGCTCGCAGCTCTACTGATGGTACATGTACATGCATACTACATGATGCCTCTGCCAATGCTTGCTTGGATAGGTGTGATTCCTCATGCCTCCTATTTCTAATCTCTACCGTTTTGTTGTGTTGCTATATTTTTATGCTCCTAGATGCATCACAGTCTCTTTTCTTAAAGAGGCAAACCCACAAATACTTCTCCTCTACTATTGTTCCATTTTATGCTACCGTTTTTCTAGCCATGGTTTTAGACAAATACAACAGCAATATATGTGTCCATCATGCTTTGGTTCCATAAATGTGACAAACTTTGTTGCCCACATATTTTCTACTCATTGTAGTATTCACAGCACCCTGATTTCCAAATCAGTACATTGAGAGGAACTTATGTCGTCACTTATTGAAAAGTGAATTCTATTTTTTCTTTTCAGTTTAGCGTATGAAATTTATCAAATTTAAGCAACGTAGGAATATCCAACACATGCACGTCCTTTTAAATTCTCAAACATGCTTAGAAGAATTCTACATGCCGATTGATATAACCATACACCATGAGCATAGAAAAAGCGTATACAGGGCCAGTTGCATGGAAACAATGACATTATCTCTCTTTACTATCACAGCAGGTAAACCTAGACCTTTCATAGAGATAATTTTGTCTTTACAACAACCACTTCAGTATAGGATTTCCTGTGTGACCAAAGCACATAAGCTTTGTCACAAGCATTTATACGGTGCTTGCAATATATCATTTTGTTGAATTTCAATGGTTTGCATTTTCAAAATTAATCAATACAATGCATGCTGATATAATTGAACATAGACTGCTTCCGTATATGCAAATAAATGGAACCACAAGTGACCTGCATTGAACATAGACCAAACCTGCATTCTTGCACTCGTCTATCTCCTCTCCATCCCCGTTTGTTTCGTGTTGCTCCACCCCGCAGATTGTATCTAGTTCATCAGTTTGGTACAGCCGTTGGTGACACATAAACTTGGAGTTAGAATTATTAGATTCAGACACGCGTGGACCTGCACTAGGATCAAATCAGATGCCTCACATCCTTATTTGCGCCACTGGAAGCGCAGTGGAATAATATAACATAGGAAGATCTCTTATCCATACTAAGACCAAAATAAAATAGGTTTTTTGATTGGATTTGAAACCCCCTCTATTCTATTTTTCAATCCGACCCATTGCTGCTTCATGTGCGGAAGTGTTGTGTATCCCTCCCCCACCACCACGAGCTGAGTGAATGGGGTGCTGAGAGTAGCCAAATAAATATAAGTAAGCTACACAAGGAGACATAGGTCAGGGGAGATGTTGAATGCGGACTATGTGTGTATAACGCAAAAGCATAGATATGTGACAGTATATGTGAAGGGGAAGCAATAGGATAAAATGTTATTAGATGAAATTGCTTTTGCTTTAGGAGTGTATGAACTTCTTATATCAAAAAAAAAATGATGGGGGAGCATACATGGCTCCCAGAAAATTCACAGCTCAACTCTAAGAGCCCATTATATGTATGATTTGGCAAGGAGCTCTGTAGCTCTAATCGCAGTCTTACAAAATGTGCAACGACTTATATATGTGATGACAGCTTAACATTTTGGCTTCATCCAGCTCCACAACCATCCATATATCGATCCACAGCGAACACAAATGGGCGTCAGCATGTAACTGATTACAATGAATATTCTGTACACAATTTGCACCACTCCCCTCTCCACGACTGACGACACTGCTTCATAGGTCATGTGACAGGCCAACAATAGCCAAAGGAATACTCATGATAGATGCATAAGTAGTGGTGGCATATACAACCTAGTATCACTTTCACATATTGGAAAAAAGTTCCCTGCAAACAATGTGTCCATTTTTAAGTCAATTCAGAATGTGATATATTATCAGTTAGCAAAAAAATAAGATCAAACATGAACATGCCTGGAGTTTGCAGAGACAATCATCATTCTTTTAGTATGAAATAGAACACTCAGAAGTTTTTCTCTCAGAAGTTTTCTTTTTGCTGAAAACTTTTTTTTCTGTTCTCATAAGACAGTTTTGGATAATGCTTGCCCAAACAAACGGTGTCCAGAAGCATGGTAACATGGACATTATTGTAGATCTAGAAAATAAAAGAAAGCTTCAACTCTACTAGGGATACTACTACATGGTACAGAAAATACAAGAAGCTTCAGAAGGGTAGCAGAAATTTTATCTACCAAATATTATCACCAAAAGTTCTCAGAAACAATAGTGAAAACCAAAAGACACTCCCACATGGTTCCGGATGCCTCACACTTTTACAAGGGACACTACAAGGTGCACTGTGTTACGATGGAGATGCATCAAAAGTTACTTTTCCGCACTTTTTACTAATCCTAATTCTTGTTGTACTTGTAAACAGGCTCATGCATGCCCTTCAGAACTCTCCAAGCACTTATATATAGCAATCCAAGCATGTGCGTAACTCAAGGAACAAATGGCCTCAACGTACATCAATTCTCACACTGACATAACACATAACCCCAGGTATTCCGGCGGCACAAACACCTGCCAGCTCGAAACACCGGTCATGTGGACGTCGATGCTTTTAGGGAACCTGTAATATTTTCTAATTCATATTACCATATTTCTGATGTCTTGTATTCCTACTAGAAAGTTGAGTAGCAATCTTCCATTATACATGTATGTAAGGGGTGGTGTGCATGCTCTAATTTGCATTGGAACTACCATCTCTAGGCTTGGCTATATATACACAAATATATAGCGTGTCATCAATTACTTGCTCTGCTTATATATACTACTGTATCTTAATAAAGCTATGATACTGGCTTACTTGGTAGCGAGTGTAGAGTCTTATATATGTTTATATTGTTGGCTGGGCCGCGTAGGCGTACCTTAGTAAAATTAGTACAAACAGAGAGAAGCACGTAATTTTTCTAAGAGGCAAACATAATCTCGAATGTAAGACACTAAGGGTGTGCTTGGTTTTGGAACTACTATGGAAGGGTTGGACCGAACTCAGTTTTGAGGTTTGCATTCGGTTGAACCCATATTGGTCAAGTGGACGAAATTATCCCACGTTTTGTGTTTTCTTGGAGACAGATTGGATGTGAATTCAGATTCCAGACACATAGGTCCTGCACGTCAGCCATTATCAATTACCACTACCTCTCACGTTCCAACGAGCAGAGCCCATGACCTGCCTGCTGCCAGCACCGAAAGGCTGTGCCTAGTGCCCCCCCGATGCCCCTTGTTGGCACAGCTGAGCCCAACGACTTAAAATATGACTGTTTGGGCTATTATCCTATTGTGTGCACACATATGACTTTGGTAATTAAAATACAGAATTACAAATATAAAGTAATATATCATAAGAATAAATCTATTTTTATTTGCTATTAAAAAATGCAACTGAAATATATTCTTAGGGATAATTTGCAAGGTGGTCCTTGGAAATCTTTGCACATATGTTGCATTGGTGAGGTTTCTCCTGTTACCATCACCAAAAGAAAATTATTACTGACACTAGGCTTGAGCCTTGAGGTCACATAGGTTTAAATCATCTAGAATGCACGCATGTGACTTGAAAATTATACTCTTTTTATACTACTACCTAATTGATTTTCAGTGGTGGTCAAAAAAGATTTTCGGTGGCGGTTTTCATGACCGCCACCAACGAGGGTCACGGAAAATGCCGTATTTTCCGTGGTGGTTTAAATGCCTGTCATGGATAATAAAAAAAATAAAAACAAAAAGGAAAAGCCCAGATCGGCCACGCCCGCCGCTAGGGTTTCGAACCACGCCGCCGCCCGCGCCGCCGTGGCGGATCTCGAAGCTGGAGGTCGCCCCGCGCCGCCCGACGAAGCTCGAGCCGGAGGTCGCCGCCATGGAGCTCGTGTCTTGACGCCCGCCGCCGCGGGCCAAATCTCGAGCGAGGTCGCCCCCCGCCGCCAGATCCGCCGGCCGCCGCCGGAGCAGCGTCTTGCCGCTAGGAAGGGAAAGGCCGAGCCCTTGGCCGCCTCATCCTTGGCCGTCGCCGCGGCGCCTTGGCTGCCCGCACCCTTGGCCACCGCCCCCGCATGGGTGCCGCCCGCCCGGGAAGGGGACGGCCCGCCACGCCCTTTCGCCTCCGCCCGGGCCGGGAAGGGGAGGGCCCCGCGGCGCGCCCATGGTCGAGGGCGGCCGATGTGGAGAGAAGAGGGGAGGGAGGCGCCAGATCTGAAGGACGGGAGAGAGATAGAGAGAGAGAGAGAGAGAGAGAGAGAGGCGGGGCCTGTGGGGAGAGAGTCCAATGAGTTAGGGTTCCCAACTTTCTACTTTTATACTATGTTTTTTTATCGGGCTGTTAAGGGCTGCTCATGGTAATGTGGGCTAAATGTTTGGGCCTAATTAACCATGGCGGGTTTTTCACGTGTTAATCGATTTACCATGGCGGTTATTTCGACCGCCACGGTTAATGAAAAAAACCGAAAACGTTTAATTGGGGTATTAACCGTGACAGTTTCCCAAATAACCGCCACAAAAAATCTTTTGGAAACACCATGCAAGTTCAATTGTGTAGTAGTGTTATTGCCAACTGCTTTTCTTGAATATGAAAAAAAATTCTAACCAAAAATGCATGACGTCTGGTGAAAAGGGGCTAGGAAAATTTCTCCAAGAAAATACTTACTCCATTCTAAATTGTAAGATGTTTCGCACTACTACAAAAAAATTTTTACAAGGCACTTCCAAAAGATTAATGGTGGCAGTTATTTAGAAAACCACAACCATTAATGGAAGCCAGATCAGGCGTCCAGCCAGAGAAAAAACTGCACCAGTTAATGGATTAACCGTGTTGGTTTTGTAAAATAACTGTCACAGTTAATGGCTAAAAACTGTGGCGGTTTTTGTTAAATAACTGCCACCGTTAATCATCAAATAACCACCACGGTTAATTTTGGTCCATTTTAGCCCAACAAAGCCTATTACTGAGTTGCTCATATATATACATGCATACCAAACCCTAACACCCACCACTCTCACACTCTTCTCCCATCCGCCCCACCACCCTCAAAAAGATTAGACTCACCCACTCTGCCCTTCCTCCATGCCACCTCTCTCCCCTACCTTTGCCCTCGCCATGAGGAGCCCCAACGCCAAGAAGGAACCATGGCACGCCCTCGAAGGAGAGGGCGGCACACAGATCCCGAGAGGGGCGCTGACGACGAGGGGCGGCCGATCTCGACGGGCAGCATGTGATCCGGGCGGCGCTGCTGATCCCAACGCCGCCATGGCGGCCTTCAGCCGAGAGCGCCCGGCGGATCCACGACGAGGTGGAGCGGACGTGGGTGGCGCAAAGGGTCTTGGGGGTGGGGACGACGAGGCCGCTGAACCCGGGGGCAGTGCGAGCGGCCTCGAGAGGAGCAGAGCCGGTGGATCCACGGCCGCGGTGGAGCTGGCGCTGGCGGCACGACTATCCCGGCGGGGATGAGCGCGGCGGACAAGGGTGGCGGTGCATGGATCCCAAGGGGCGAGGACGACGAGGGCGCCGCTTTCTCGGTGACGCCCATTAGGGATAGGTTTGGGCCGTGGGGCCCGTTAGGGTAAGGTTTGGATTTTTTTTTTTTTTTTTTTTTTTAATTTTTTGGATTAATCGTGGTGTTTTTCTTTAAGAAACCACGACGGTTAATATTTACCGTGGCGGTTTTTGATGGTTTGTGTAATCGCCACGCGGTTAATCGGACGATTAATCGTGACCCTAGCTCGGTCCGGTTACAAGGACTGCCCTGGAAAATAAGAAAACCGCCATGGACGTAAAACATCTGTCTAGTGTTGGCATCTCTCGAAAAAAGCATGTTTTCTTTGTGCATTTAGATCTACAATATGTTTATAGATAAATAGTAAAAGCAATGTAAAAATCAGTTGACAATAATGAGGGTAAAAGGATTATGAAAATTACTTGTATAGTTAGGATAACACATTAGAAATACAAAATAATATATTACAGATGCACGACAATAAGTTTAGTAAGCTATCATAATATTTGTAATTGATGTCTTGACTAGCAATGTTCAAGCAGAACCATTGAATTAATTATATATGTGAACCAAACAAAGAAGTAGATTAATCAAAAAACATGGTTCATGCAGAAACAAGCATGGTTCTTGTACCTAACTCGATCTGATCACCTGCATGCTGGCAACACCATACCAGAGGGCCGGGAGGCAGAGCCGCACTGATTGGCTGAAACATAGGACGAATGATGCTCTCGGTTGTACACAGGGTAAACCTCACTCCATAACCATTTTCACCTAAGCCACTGCCATCTGAGTTCTATTTGCACTCCACAGACGAACTCCATACACAATTAAGATGACGTCGTTAGAGCACTTCCGTAGATGCCACCCATTCTCATGTATTTCTACTCTTCTTTAGACGAGAAAGGACTCGTTGAACAACTAATCAGCTACTGGTGTAGCGATATATTAATGCAACAACAACTCTCTACCTCTCTCTGTTCGGGAAATGTCAAGTAGCTAGTATTACCATAACTATTTTTGCTTTTGGTGGAAAAAATTTGTAAACGAACTAACCAGAATGATCACCAGGTAGTATGCACGGGTGTTATATATAGAGAATGATCACTAGGTAGTATGCACGGGTCTTATCTATACTATAATCTATACTATAAAGGAGTGAACAAATTGAAAGTCTTTGTTACCCAAGCTATGTCTACCCACACTATAAAGGAGTGAACAAATTGAAAGTCTTTGTTACCCAAGCTATGTCTACCCACCTTAGGCTGACATGTGGACTCGTAAAGAGATTGACGGGTGGACCCAAGAGGAAAAGATGACAGGAACACATGAAACACTACCGTGTTTCACTCTTCCGGCATTGATCCTCATTTTCTTTTTCACCGCGCGCGCCGCGTGTACCCACACCCACGGACGCGTCCTGGCCAGTCGCGACCCTTGGCGCGTTCAAGCAGTCTCCGCGGCGGTTTCCATGCCTGCGCCCATCGTCCCGCTGATCGTCGCTCTCCTGCTACGTCCGCCCGGCCAACAGCAAAGTACGGTACGCAGACGCGAGGTGCCCAGGTCGGCGCGTCGGCAGATTCGTCCTTTCGGAGACCACCACAACCGTGCCCCGCAGGCGACGTCGAGCGGCGGCTATGGTGACGTACGTCACTGCAAATAGCGGAAGAGCCCCGGCAGCGCCGGGCAGCGCCGCTGCCGCTTGGCATGGACTGGAGCCCACCCCCCCGAAGAGATTGGTCAGCGTACGTACGACTCCGTCTCACATCTCTCCTACTCTCAACCCCCTTTCGATGAATACGATTCACAAAATTTCTAATCTCTCTTGAATGTTTTTGGTTAGACTGATCGTTTTGGTGCTACAAGTGGGTACGGTTTCCTTTTTATATTCTATCGGTCCCTTGTAAGCGTGCGCATGACTGTTCTGACGGCAGATGAACAGTACAAGCTAAGATGAACAGTAGTACAAGATAATAACAGAACTTGCACATTTGCACTAATCGATGCAGAGACTTTGTGATAATTGGATGAAAATAATTAGAGATCTAATTGACTGTTAAATTAATTTTGGTAAATTCAAAACATTATCTTTGCCCGTGAAAAATATGATTTCATATGTTACTCTAACCAATTGTTTCATTTATTATAATGAATTTATGTGATGGAAAATTTCTTCAAATATTATAATGATTTATGCGATTTGGTTTCCTTATGTTGGCAAAAAAAACAATAAATTTGTGTAGACGAGCAGGAACGTAAATCATTAAAATGTAAACTCTGGAGTGCCAAATGTATGAAATAATAATTGACAAAGTGCCTCAATGGAGTGGCAATGCCGCTATGCTGCGCCCGGTAGTGAAAATAAACTTTTGTAATATAACGCTATGGTCGACTCAAATAATATAGAAAAATTTTGTGTCCTTACCATATATCATATCATTTTATTGTAATATAATGCTCTCTGAAAACAAAATGTAATGTAGATATGTTTAGTTCTTTAATTACTATCTTTTGTAGATTTGTAGAATCTAGAAATTCTGTAAAATGCCACTAGGAAACTAAACGGAAGGTTCACTGGTTTTGCAGGTGTGATACATATTTTACACTGTAGTGATATATGATCTGCTTGATGAAGTAGAGCATTCGACAGACAGCTTTTAAATGTTATCGAATTACCACAAAATTGATTCTCTTTCAAATCATAACTTATTGTTATATTATTATAAACATGATGGCTATCCATGTGAGCACAGTTTCTATTTTTTGGACATTATTACCAGCAGGTGATGAGGTGAGCTGTGAAGTCAGCCTTACATCACCTTTGTTATCTAAACATGCTGCTATTTTTAGGGGAAAAACAGGGGTCATGGACTCTATGTAGAGGTAAGATGTTGATATATCAACTAAGGCGTGTCTCACCGGCAAACAAGTAAGAGGCAGCTAGCTAACCCTGCCAAATATGGTAATCTTTACTGAAAAATATCGATACTGCATTGGTTACAAATTCTTGAGGTTTATATTACCTTGTTATCTCATTTATTTATTAACACGGGTTGTGGCCTCTATTTAGCAATTCGTATATGAAGCTAAGGTGCGTCTTACTGGCATGTATTCCATGGTAAGGATTCGGTATTAATCATCATGTTCAAATCAAACAAGAATAATTCACAGATGACATAGCTAAAAGGTGGTGAGTCTTTTTTTAAAAATATCAATAACGCCTTGGATTCATATTTGTTCGCCTGTGGATGGTTCTGGTCATGAGGATTCAAATCTATTAGTTAAAAATTAAATTTTATTGACATATTAGGTACCTCACCAAACTTTTTAACTTTGTTTTACTGGATTTTTTAATCACTTGTAACATATTAGATACTTCTTTACTAAACTTTCCAATTTTGTTTTAGGGACTTTTTATCACTTGTGACTTGTGATACCACAATAGGGTTGGTTGCTCTAAATTGTTCAGATTCATTTGACATGCTTTTTAATTTGAGTTTTAAAATGCTAATTCTATGCTTTGGGATGCAATATTTAGGTCATTGCTGTCTAATCTAATATACTATTTATGTATGCCGCCCTTTCATGGTACTTGAGCACTTTCAAATATTCTGCTGTCAGCTATATATGACTTGCCTTGTTTTCTTTCGATAGAAAATGGTTATATTCATTCTTTTGCTTGTTTTCTTAACAATATGTACTTGAATAAGTTTGAAGTAGCGTGCACATGCATAGATTTTGTTGAAGTAGCATGATGAATTAGTTCATTCTTTATCTGATCTGGCAGTAGGATTCCGTCGATTGTATATGTAAAGTTTTTAAAAAGGTCTCAAGGGTGATATAATTGGCTATGCAGGATATCGTTTGTGGTGCATGTTGTGAATCTTGTGATGCCTTGAACTAATGTGCATATTGTTAGTGTGATTTTGACTTTTTAAAAGAATTTTGTTTGCAAGAGCTGTTGTCGATTAGTTCAGTATTGGTAAGATAATTGTAGGAAAAGTTGAAACCAACCAGTGATTCGATTTACTAAATGAATGAACAGAACAAGGGTAGTGGCTAAAAAAAAGAAGCAACTTGATTCCAATGCCCAGCGTGGACATTGCTATTTATTTTTCAACATTGTCAAACAGGACACAAGAAAGAGTGAATTGTCTATGCAATTCTACCTCTTCAACTGGAAAACATCCCTGACGACATGTATATACATGCCCTCACTTGTGGCTATCCTTTTTAGAATAGCCGACAGATAGAATTAGATTGTGTAGGATAACATAACTCAGTTGGTCATTTACCACTAATATAGCATTATTAAGTTAAACTCTAGATTGTGCCAACCTTGAAAGTTTTTGAAAGGTTTATGCCTATAGCAAAAAAACATGGACTTTACTACACGCATGATGTTTATGAAGTTTTTTTCTCGACACGTCGCGTGTCGCACGTGCATTGCCACTAGTATATAGAAAAGGCTGAAGCCAACCCCGCCCCCCTAAAAGCAGAGACTGGTATGGATGCAATGAGGTCAATAAGGACATCAAAAGATTCTGGACAATTTTTAAAAAGGGAATTAAGGATGCAAATAAAACAGATATATAAGCAATACGTTACTATAGAAATGATGTTTGAGACTATAGAAGTTGGAAGAGTAGAGTACATGAATTGGTAGAGTAAGAGTCTCCATCGTTTTCATTCACCAACACCCCAATATACTGTTTTAATGGCCGCACTAGTCGAAATGACTACGAGTTGGTCATGAACATGTTGTTGTGAAGCACACAGTTGTCACAATCAGTTTGTACTAAAAACTTGTTGTCATGCCATAAGAGATCATTACAAAGAGTCTGTAATTTTAACACAAAATCACCCAGAAGATTGGATAACCCCACTTCGGTTCAGAATTTGTTAGTGACTTCAGATTGTTCTGAAAACTATATTTAATATTGAATAATAAAGTTTTTTTTGGAAATGGATAAGGGTTGGTTTGTTCATTGCACAATCATTTTCTTTTGCATTTTATGAATTTAACTTACTTGTTGACTTTAAAGGTCGTACATCATCGAAGATTTGAAGGTTTGTTTGCTATATGGACCGAGAAAATACAACATCATAGTTAAAAAAACATTTGTCTTGACGGTTGTAATCAGGTCCAACTTGACAGTTGTATGACTTCCATAACTAAGATACAAAATTACAGATGACAAAAAGGAAATGCATACAAAACCTCATAGTAAATGGCAGATTTAGCAATGCTAAAATAAAAAACACGAACACTAACATAATTGAATCACATGCGTGCTTTGGTGCATTATAAGTAGTGTAAGCGGAACATTAAAATATAATTACAGCCTTGCCACGATGATTATAGGTAGTGTTACCTGCTGAAACGCCTGCTTTGCGGCAACAATTTGGACAACGGTGAGGGCAGCAGATAATGCTGTTAACTCTGTTTCCCTGGTGCCACCCATTCATGTAGGACCACCAATGTTGTAGTAGAGGACAAGATCATCAGTATGTAGTTGCGAGATAGACAGAACACACCCTGGCGTCATGGTCACCAGTTTAGAGTGACCGGATAATAATGGAGAGGGAGATGGGATGGTGGTGATGGGCTGAGGCCTTGACAGGCACCGTGTTATTATATATACTAGTGCATCAACCCGTGCTCGCCGCGGCTACAATTTTATAAAGGCGTCGACATTAGTTACTATTTAATGTCTATGATAACAAAATTACTCATATTAAATTATATTGTTCTCTCTTTCTTCATGTTGTAGCAGTTGTCACAACAGATATTAGATAGTCTTTGGGATAAACATATCTATTATTGATCTATTTGTTTTCCCCTGTATATCTTATGATGTCATGAAACTAATTTTATTTATTTAATTATGATACTCCACATTTTTTATTATATATTTTACTAACAACCTTTGGTACTTTCAAGAATATTGACTTTATCCTGTAGACTGCACCCTTAAGTACAATGATGACCTAAATTGTCATTTTATTCCTATACTACATTGTTTAAGATTACTTTAAAGCTTGACAGGAGATTTTTCATTGGTAGTGATGCTATCCTCAAGAGAATTTTAATATTTAGGCCTTATAATTTATATTTACACGAAAGCATTCTCAAATGCCACAAAGATATTTCATTTGTAGTCTGCACTATCCTACCTACATACTTCTGAAATGTTTGAATTTTATTATGAAAGAGTGATTTATGTTGTAATGATTATACTATCAATATATTGTGCCAAATGTTTTAGTTAAGGTGTATAAATATCTTGAAAGTAACCCTTATACAATGTCATGGTTATCAACAATTTAAAGAATTTAAATAATTATTTAGTATCATTGATGTATAAAATATTTTTCAGGGTTCTTCGAACATAACATATTTATTTATCTCTCATACATGCACGTGGATGTTATACATGAGGTCACAATATGTGTTGTTATTTTAATTAAATTTAAAATATTAACATTAAAAGGAGTGGATAATATAGGAAGATATAGATGCTTTATGGCCATTTAAATTTAAGGATTTGAGGTTGTAATAGCAGGGAGGATAATTGGATGAAAATCTATACTTACTCTAGAACATGTGTCATAAGGGAACAAGTGAGTGATTCATAGGTTACCTTAGATTGATTTACACATTCACATAGGTAGGTATTAATTATAAAATAGCATAACACCTATAGTTATTGTTATCATTGATTATTAGCCTATATGACTGATTGTTGGATGCTTTTTATTTTTTAGTGAAAATTTATAGAATTTATCGTATCTCTTGTGAGGCTGTTAGGATTGATATCGGCTTCATTCACAACCTTTATTTATAATTTATGGGGTTTATATCTCTTCTTAGTGCAATACTTATTTTGTGGAAATCTAGATTGTTATGTATGATTTTTTGCCATTATTAAACCATACTTTAAACTTAACTTTTTATCTAGATATTGTGATTCTTTTTATTCACATGTAAGATGAAATGCCAATACTCATTGTATATTTTATTCGCAATGTCATCATTTATTTTATTAAAAATATAATTTTTTTACGCAATTTATTAAAAATATAATTGGTCCTAAGTTCTGTTTTAGTTCCTATAAAAGTACAAATAGTCATTTCATCTTGCACCACAATACTATCATATGATTTATTTATAGTAGCATTGTTTTATAAAATATAGAGTTAAGGTTAAGTTACTAATAGAATTATTTAGAATAACAATTTGTGAAATTTGTTATATCAACTTAAAGTTAACTATGAGTGTGTTTGCAATATGATTTGTTATGGGAAAATTTTTACACTCTTAATAATGAGTAGTTTAGAATATATATTGCATACTTTATTGATATATTTTTATATAAATTTTTTTGAAATATGTTTTCATGATAGATTATTTTA
Source organism: Hyparrhenia diplandra (assembly GCA_015847255.1). Lineage (NCBI taxonomy): Eukaryota > Viridiplantae > Streptophyta > Magnoliopsida > Poales > Poaceae > Hyparrhenia > Hyparrhenia diplandra. The sequence goes on along the minus strand of JADLZK010007743.1, from coordinate 165,685 downwards.
GTATTTATATATGAAAACTTAAGACATATGTTTACCTTTTTCTTTATTTGTAGGATGGCTGAAGTGTATAATTTGGGTACATATTAAGTGTGTTATATTTTTACCTCATAATGTAGATATGGGTAATCTAAATGCCAATGTCTTACTTTTGTATTATCTTCCCTAGTCCTAGATGTGGGTTTTTTTATAAATAGTATTATATGATTATTTATTTTTTTTATTGTATTGGCATAGGTGTGTAGTTTTGATGCATTTTTATAATGGAAGAGGTGGATGCAAATTTGGCAATTATTTTGAATAACTTTCATAATGGTGGAGGTGGTTTAGATGCAAAATTAGTAGGCTACTTTATGCATTGTTTTAATGGCACAATTAGGTAATTTCATTTGTTAACAAATAGATTCTATGGCTATTATTGACGGCGACAGATGATTGAGTCTACACTAAATAAAAAGAACATATGTGTACTTTTGAAAAATATGAGAATTTCTAAAATTATTTATTTTTTCTAATGCGTTGATGAGAATATTAACATGGAGGATAGCAACTACATTGTAGTCAATGTAAATATTTTATATGGTTATATACTTTTTGCAAGTAGTTGATTTGTTTGATATGTTATTTTATAATTTTTTGCAAATTTCCTCTACTAATTAAATAGCTTAGAAACATGTTTACATAATATACATGTATCGCTAAATACTATATGTCATATAGTTTAAATATGATTTTATCATCCATTGAATGTATCAAAATGTGTTTTAAGTAATAAACTCTAGGTGCTAATGCTAACAAAAATATAGGAATATATGGAGATTAGTAATCTTTTGCTCTTCAAACGTTTTCCGATCTACTTCTATATATGGAGATTTGTATTCTTTTCTCTTCAATCTGATGCACCTTTTCGAGATAGGTCCCGCTTTGTCTTACATTATTATCAATTTCCCTTCTTCAATCCTATCAATATATTAAAATGGGTTCATATATGGATATACATGTGACATATTTGTTCTTTACTTTAATTTGCATAGACATCGGCGTCAGCATAGTAGTATGAGCAGGCAAGAGTAGCATACCTGTAGCTTAGTGGTACGTGACAGGGCGCTCATCTGTGCCACCAATGTAGACAGGGACCTCGGGCTTCTCGGTGTCGACCAATGCTTGCGGCATTGCACCTGTTGCAAGAGATACACTGCAGAGTATGAGTCAGCTAGAGCGGCATGCATGCAACAAAAGTAGTGTACATGCATTCATACTGATCCGCTGACCCAAGACACCGGGTTTATCTATGGTTATGAGATGTCCAGCGCCAGCTCGTCCAAATCGATCACCTGGCTTTTCCATGTTTTCTGGCCTGGTGCGCAAGTGGTTTCTGAAACATGTATGCCCAAGCTCAAATTGGAGATTGATTTAATAATCAAAAGAACAACTAATATACTCCAAAGAAGCTCACCAAGCCTATCCGTCATCTAGGGTGTGCAACATGCAAGGAACTGGCAAGGCGTGATCGGGAAGGAAAGCCCGGGCAAGAAGTGACGATGTGAGGGAAGCCTGACGTAACAACATGCTCTGCTCTCGGCGCTATAATAAAATAGCTGCATGCTTTCTCTTCTCTGCGCGACTCTTCCTTGACGTCAACAAAGAGAGAAGTTTGGTGCACGTATATAAGACTTTGTCCAGACCAGCAATTGTTCGGTACTATACTGAGTTGAGGCCGCCGTCACGGCAGCGAGGAGCTAGGCCCAGGCGGATCATGGCGGCGGCGGGGAACGATCCTAGCTTGATCGATAGATTGAATCTCCGTGACTTTGGCCGGGGGCAACGGGGCTTGCTGATACACATAAGATTGGATGGCACGTCAAAGCAAAATTATAATATATGTTTGTTTATCAATTAGAAGATAATGTTATTACGTGTGAGAGACATGTTATAATGGCAATGGTGGGTAATTAATATATAAGTTGAGAGGGTTACTTTAACGTATTTTTATAATGGTAAAAGTGGGTAATTATTTAGAAAATAGCATAGATCTAATGACTATTAAAATTAGAGGACCTCAATTGATGGCCAGATCTTTCTGATTATTGTGAGAATTCTTTTGATTTATCTTTTTTCCTAGCGCCTCTGGTGAGGATTAACGTAGAGCCTCCGTTGAGCCTTCAATTAGTAATAGTAAGATAAGATAAGATTCGCCTTCAGCGCCTCTATCAGCACATCCATATACCCAAGCAGAGTTTACCGCAACCTGCTCCCCAGGTTGAAATCAGTGGTCTCCTAGGCTTCTTGGAAAGGGGAGAACACAAAAAGTGAAGAGCCGCGACAGATGGAAGGACTGCATTTGCAGATTTCCTGACGCCGCCCATGTCTTTCTAATCTCTCTTTTGTGAAACGACTACCATACTATTCCCTATCTGAAGAAGTTGTAGCTTCTTGTCCCCTTCACCTTCCCCCTTATTTATAATGTAGTAAACATGCCTGTACTTAGGACTATATAAAAAAGTTACTTTATAAGGAAAAATTAAAGCAATGCACGTGTGATGTGAACGTATCTCAAAAAATGAGTTCATATATGATGGATAATGGACGCAATTAATTTTCTTGCTGTGGGGATCACTCCCCGCCCCCCTTTGCCTTCGCCGCTCCCGGAGGGGGCGGAAGGGGGCGAGGGCTTCCCACAGGATGAGTCGAACACGGGATGAGGAGCGAGGAGACCTCCGGTCGGGCCCGACCTTCGCTGGAGCTGCCGAGGGCCGGGAGGTTCGAGGTTACCCGTGCCTCCGAAGGAGGGATAAGACGATGCGCGGGGCAAGACGCCGACGTGAGGAAAAATGAGTAGATGGCACTTAAGCCGCCAACAATCTCCCCCCCTTCTGAGCCCGTGCATCTCGGTATTTATAGGAATACCAGGGGGTCGAGGGGCTGATTTACAATTTGGTACGTGGTAGGTGGGGAACACACGCTACAGATGGGCCTAGGGGCAGACTAGTAACTATTCGCACAAGGCTAATAATCGGGAATATGCTTGCGACTTCTCCTTATTTGGGAGCCGTAGGGCTTCCTTCGTCGGCCGCCGCTTCGGGCCTCGCCGGAGGGGGGTAGAACCGCGGGGGCCCTCCCAGCCTCCGGCCGCCGGGGGGGTCCCATCGCTAGGAGAGCCCCGGTGCCGCCGCCCGTCACCTTACGGGGCCGTCATTCCCTTAGCTTCGACCGCCGACTGGGGACCGCCGGTGACGGAGGGGTGAGGCTTCGCCGTTCATGCTCGCGCGACGGACCTTCGCCGCCGGACCTGCAAGACTTTATACTTTTGCTTGACAAGAATTAGTTCTTGGCCTCCTTGTTGAGAGGCTGCCGCGGAGCCGCCGGGGCGGCTAGGGTTGCCCTCCCCAACAAAGAGCCCCTCGAAGTGTCCGGGTTCCCTCCGAGGGGCCGGAGCAAATAAATCGTCTTTTCCGGAGGGTCCCGTGCGGGTGGCTGGGTCGCCCCCATGGGCCTCTTGCCGGCGGGCCCCTCGCCGCTCGTGGGCCCGCGAGGTGGGCCTCGCCTTGTGCGCTCATTGTGGATATTCGGGGTTTGGGTGCGCTTTGGTTGGACGGGTTGGTCGATTTGGTGATGGCGTGGATCGGGGTTGGTTTGTGTTTGTTTGAGGTGTACGGATGCCGTCCGCTTTTCCTACGCGGGGATCGGAGGGCGTGGCGCAATGTTGGGTGCCGCTCCCGGTCCGGCGAAGTCATCGCCTTTGAGGAGTTTTTTCACGCGGGGCTCCGATTCCCGCGTGTGAGCTGGTGTCGGGGTGATGCGGAGGTTTAACCTCCGCTTCCATCACCGACGCCGTCCCGCTTCCCGCGGCCGATGACGTATGTTCGCGTGCCGCTCCGGCCGAGCCGAGCCGGCTTGGCCGACGGCTTCATCGGAGCCCACGCAGTGCACTTCCACCGCAACGCCAAGACGACGGAGGGGGAGGTGTTTCGCCGCATGGCGTGTCTGCCTTCATCCCTCGCAGCCGGAGTGGAGGCTCCCCCCCGCCCAGCCGGAACAAGTGGAGTCCGATCGGCCGGAGCACCGGTTTTATTACCGCTGGACGGGCGCGAGGGGGCTCTACGGCGCCCTCAGCCCCTTGCACTTCATGGTAAGGTGAAGCCGGGTGAAGACGGCCGCGGCGACGAGGGAGCCGGGCTTCGCACCGCACCATGTCCCGCCATGTCTCGGCGCGGACCCGGTGGAGGAGTTTGCCGCAGCTGCGCATCCAGTGCTGGGTCGGGGTGCCCCCCGTGGAGGTTGCCGACTTTCGGAGCACGCTCCGGCTCGTCGAAGGCGTTGAAAATTGACCTCGGGCGGATTTGGCCTGATCTCGCACGAGGCGGCGAAGGGCGACGAGGCCGAGTTCGGGCGGCCGGTGATGGCGGAGGCCGCCGGGTGCTCCGACTTTCGCCGGGAAGTTGGAGTCTCTGAGATCCGCCGGACCGGCATGTCTCGCCGATCGGGCGCCGGTAAACCGGATCTTCGATCTCCCGGGGTGGAGTACGAGGATTACCGCCCGAGGCCGACGCCGATGCCATGGACGCGGGAAAGAAGCGGCGGGGTTCGCAGCCGCGACTGCGCCGCCGCTCAGGAGCCCCCAAATAAGCGTGATCGCAGTCCGCCGCCCCGCCCCACGGATCGGAGGGTGCGGGTTCGTTCGAGCTGCCGCCCCCGATCAAGGATCTCGGCTACTTCCTCATTTTGGATGATGAGGATGACGAGGCGGAGGATGCGGAGGCCGCTGCGGCGACGAGGAGGCGGAGATGGAGGTGGCCGGGTGAAGGGGAGACCTCCGACGACGGCTCGACCACGAGGAGGAGGAGGAGGGCCACGGTGGCGGTCCCTCCGAAGAGGAGGAGGAGGGCGACGAGGACGGGGTGACGATGCCGCGCCGCCATGTCCCGCGGTGACCCGCCGTATGAGTGCAAGGTGCCGCGCCTTACCGGCGATGCCATGTGGGGCGGAGGGCGAAATGAGGATCCTCCGGAGGCCTCCGGAGCCGGAAAGCCCTATGGGGAAGCGGGGCCCCTCCCTCTCGCCATACGTGGCGAGACGATCGGCATCGACGATGTGGACGTGAGCTCCATACGGGTGTCGACCCTCCGCAACACGCCCTTGCCGCCCGACGCCGAGCGGAGGATGACGGCCGCGCTTTTGATCGGGTGCGCTGCCGAGGCGAGATGCAGTGGCGACCGCCCCTCCGCTATCCATGAGGACATCAAGGTCAAGACCGCGGAGCCGATGGTGCCGGGCGCTGGGGCGGCTATCCGGGAGGGCCGACCCGCTTGATAGCGAAGATGCCCAGAGGAAGGCCGCCCGAGCTCAAGGAGGCCTGGCGAGGTCCGAAAGCTTATATGGCTGGGCGGACGAGGAGGCGAGCGCCTGAGGGAGGTGGCGAACCCGGAAGGAGGTGGGGCTTTGGCCCCTCCGCCAGAGACGAACGCCCGGGGCGACGGAGGCGCCGAAGCCCGCTGCGGCCGGCCGGAGGAGAGCCACGGCCAAGAAGCCGAATGACCTAGAGCTTTGGTACGCGGAGGCGAGGGCTTTAAGGCGCGCCCGACGCATTCCCGGGCGGGTCGGGTCGCCTTCGCCGCCCCCCGACCTGCATCTCGCCTTGTTGGCGCTGATGCGCCGAGCTGAGAGTCGCCGGTGGTGACTAGCGCGGCGCGGATGTGAGCGCACCGCCGCCATCGCCGGAGGGCGCCCCGCGTCCGGGATTGTGGGCACCGGAGCCCCCGCCGGAAGATTCGCACCGCCCCCTCTCCCTAGCCCGATGATGTTAGGGGCTATGAGGAGCGTGATGTGAGGCGCCGCGACACCCCTTCATCAAGCGCTTTTGGTACGAGGGAGGGCGGGAGCTCGCCTTGACTCTTGCGAAGGGACCTCGCCGTAAAGGTTAGTTATAACTTTGCGGCTTTGTTTGTTTTGTTCCGCTCTATCTTCCGCCTCGGCGCCTAACTTGTCTTTGTTGATGCTGGTAGGCCGCCGCGGCCGCCGGCCCCCGCGGAGGGTGCCCGTCCACCGTGCGGAGGAGGCGGACGCCGGACGGGTTGAGGTGTCGGCTCGCGCCTGGCGACTCGGGCGCCCGCCGCCGCGGTTGAAGGTTTGGTGCCTCCCCCCGCCCCGCGCCCGCAGCCTCCGACGGCCGCCTGCCTCCCCCGCGCTGCCGACCGTCGCCCTACCTCCGACTGTCCCCGGAGAGCGCCGCGGGCGCCTAGAGATCCTCCGCCGCCTCCCGCGCCGATGCCCGGCCTCGGGAAGAGGTGGTTTAGGGCTTTAGGCCGTAGTAGTATTTTGTGGTACCTAAGTTTGTGGCCTTCTGGGCGGTCCGGACTCTTTGGCTTCGTATTTTTCATCTTTCATGAAGAGTGGATGGCTTCGCTTATTTCCCCGTCCTTTGCTCGCTTGTGTTTTGGGTAGTGTTTGTCTTCGCGGCTTGTGTCGGTGGATTCCGCCGATTCGTGATTGTTGATCAGGCCGGGCCGCGCAGTACCCTGGGCCCGCGCGGAGGGTGCTCAATGTGGTTCCGCCGATGATGAACCGCTAAGACATGTTCGCCTCTGGGAGACCTGGGTGCATGCTATGCAGCGATTCCCCTGGCTGCCCTTCGAGCGGTTTTGGTGGGGAGGATTCGAAATATGACCCGCCAACCAAAGCTCGAGGCTTTCTCAAGGCGGTCTCATGACTTGACGACCGCCAAGTGGGCGGGTGCTTTCGGCCATGGCGCCAGCGCCTATGGCGGAGGACGATATTGGGGACGATGAGGCCGCTGCCATAGCGCTTTGGCCAGCGGCTTGTTGGGTGGATCGCGGAGGTCGGGTTGTTGTGCCGGGCAGAGGATGTTGGCTTTGAATGGGGCGACCGCGGAGGGTCTACCGTCATCGAGTATTGAGTGGTGACCTTCCGCTTGTGTTATGGGAGCCGGCTATATCGGAGGTCGCTCAGAGGGTGATGAGCCTTGGTAGAAGTAGTTGATGTAGAGGCCTTCGTGGAGCGTGTCGCGAAGGTGCTTGTTAGGGCGGTTCTTCACGGTGTTGTAACTTCGTGGCGGAGGAGGTGGTGTGCGGAGGCCCTGTGAGAGGCTTTTGTGCCACGAGGGCCTTTGTAACTTGCTACTTTGTGCAAATGATATAATTGCGGAGTCGCTCGATTGCTTGTATGTATGACGCAATGATATTTCTTTTGTTTTTGTTGCGCGCTGTGCTCGCAAGGCAATCGTGTGAAACAACGGCGCCCCTACTTTTGTTAGTGCGAGACTCGCTGCGTTTTCTGGGTAGCCGCGAAACAGCGGCGCCCCCTATTTTTCTTAGTGCGAGACTCGCGCTTTTTTGGTGGGGTAGCCGCGTGAAACAAAGGCGCCCCTATCTTCTTAGTGCGAGACTCGCGTGATTTTGCGAAGGTAGCCGCGTGGAACAGCGGCGGCCCTATTTTTTCTTAGTGCGAGACTCATCGCGCTTTTGTGGCGTAGGTAGTCGTGAAAACAGCGGCGTCCCCTATCTTTCTTAGTGCGAGACTCGCGCTGCTTTTGCGAAGGTAGCCGCGTGAAACAAATGGGCGTCCCTATTTTTCTTAGTGCGAGACTCGCGTTTTTTGCGAAGGTAGCCGCGTGTAAAAGCAAAGACAATTTGATTTTGTTGCCGAGTTTGGCTTACAATGCTGGTTCGAGACGCGAGGGCCCCTTTGCGCCTGGGGTTCTCTCTCGAAGCTTCGCGTTGATGCGGTGGTGCTCCCTTTGTGTCCCTCATGCCCGCGCGACTCATCGTCCGTAAGCTTGAGGTGGACGACCGTCGCTACAACTCGAGCTCCCGCGAGGTGCCTTGCGGGGGTGGGTTGCTACGCCCGCGCGCCCCGTCCCTCGCTGACGGCGACACACTCGGGTTGTCGCAGCTTGCGCCCACCTTTTCGCGTTCATGTTCAGCGCGCCCGTTCCCCTTCGAACTTTGACTCCTTTGGTGGGGTTGTCCACGGAGGATGTTACATTCTCCATTGTGGTATCTCCTCCGCATGGGTCTCCGCACCGCTTGGCGGGGCCCGCGTGAGGTGCCCCGGACAGCCGGGCTTAGGTGGCTGCGGCGGGCCGAAATGCTCTAGTTTGTCCGCATTTGGCCTTTGTTGGGCTCCGCGATTTGGGTGTTTCACGCCTCGGGGGCACTTGTAGCGCCGTTGCTCTTCATTGCACTTCGCGGTGTGCCTCCTGGGGGTCGGGCTCTTTTACATTTTCCATTGTGGTACCTCGCTAGGTTGGGAGTTGTGGGTTTCGGAGGTATCCCGGCATTCGCCTGTAGGGATCGGGGCTTGGCTAAGGGAAGTAGCATGGTGGTGTGTGCGACCGGTTGCCGCTTCTTGCTACTCGGGCTTTGTGCGGGTTGGGGGCTGGTTTTATAGTGCTCCCCGGGGGAGGGGGTTCCCGGGTGTTGGTTGGTTGTCATGAATGCTTGGCGAAGTTATGGCTTGTATGTCGGGTAGGTGTTGTCCTTGTTAGGTATTGACGTTGAGGCTCGCACGGGCGGAGGTCCGGTTCTTGGTGGGTGGTGGAGTTAATGTTTGTACGGGCGGAGGTCTTTAATGAGATCCTTGGCGAGGGTGCAAGGGTACCGACCTCCGCGCGCCTCCTTGTATCTTACATACTGAGCTGGGCGGCTTTATTGCGAAGCCCCCCGGCGGAGGTGCCGTGGTGCCCGTTTTTTGTGCGCCCGCGGGTCTCAGACGGAGAGCGCTGGGCGCTTTATTGCGAAGCTCGGAGGTGCCGGGTGTCCGGCTTTTTTGTGCGCCCGCTGGTCTCGCACTCGGAGAGCGCGGGCGGCTTATTGCGAATGCCCTCGCGGAGGTGCCGGGTGCCCATCTTTTGTACCGCCCGCGGTCTCAGACGGAGAGCTGGGCGGCTTTATTACGAGCCCCGGGCGGAGGTGCCAGGGTGTCCGGCTTTTTGTAGCGCTCCGCTGGTCTCGTGACTCGAGAGCGCGGGCGGTTTTATTGCGAAACCCCCGGGCGGAGGTGCCAGGGGTGCCCGGGTTTTGTACGCCCGCGGTCTTCGTACGGAGAGCGCGGGCGGCTTTTATTGCAGCCTCCCGGAGGAGGTGCCGTGGGTGCCCTTTTTGTAAGATACGCTCCGCTGGTCTCAGACGGAGAGCGCGGGCGGCTTTTTGCAGCCCCGGGCGGAGGTGCCAGGGTGCCCGTTTTTTTGTAGCGCCCGCGGTCTCAGACGGAACGAGAGCGCTGGGGAGCCATCTGCGAGCCCCTCGCGGAGGTGCCGGGTGCCCGGCTTGTTGAAGGGGTACTCTTAGTTGGTTTGACTGCCTGGGTGCAGCCTTGCGCCGCCCCCGAGCGTGGTCAATCCCGCTACCTTCGCCGATGAGGGTCGGGCGACGCCGGCCCCTTTCAAGCCGAGCTTGATTTGAAATTGTTTGATATTTGGGGAACTAACCCGCATGTGTTAGATCTTGGTGCTGCCTCATTAAAAACCTTGCGCCCCTTCGCAAGGAAAAAGAGTGCAGCCCGGATTGTTCTCGCTTTGACTAGAAGAGAAAAAAAGAAAGGTAAAAAGGTCGGAGTCCCCTACAACTCGCGAGTGCTTAGTACATTGCACCGCTAGGGGTAGTACTTATGGAGGTCGCCGACGCTCCATGTGTGGGGGATGTCGTGGCCTTCGAGGTCTTGCAGTGGAAGGAGCCGCCTTGTGGACTTGGTGACGAGGTAAGGGCCCGTCCATTTGGCGGCGAATTTGCCCGCCATCTTCGCATTCTCGCTTCGATCAGACGGTCTCCGACGGAGATCGCACGGAGGTGGATTTTCTTGTTCCTCCATCTTGTGGTTTCCCCCCCTAGGCGCTGAGGTTGAGGACGGCCATTGTTGACACTCAAGTATCGTATAAATTTATTAATCAAATAAACATGAGAAAGGGGTATATATAATTATACCAACTTAGAATAGGGTGTTACTAACATATTTCCACGAAGTTTTGTGAAGTTATGATTTGGCAGGACTAAACAGAAAAACACCGTAATTCATGCGAGCCATACGACTACGCCGACGCATGCAATCCAACTCCGAGAAAGGCTCTAGAAGGCTCCGCACTAATCCCGACATGATCAAGACTTAACACCCGTAAATTAGGAGTCCGTAAGGTCCGAGAAGCCACGACGCACGACGGGACCCGGCGGGCTCCCGCCCGGGCCGATCGCCCTATTATTGGGCCGATCGGCCTGCTACCTCCGCCATATCGGCCCCGCTTCCGGAAGCTTCCTCCACCGCTCCCAAGACGCAATCAAAACCGGTTGTTTGATGTCGGCTCGATCCGAGGGCGCCGGTAGAAGCACGGGATGGATTAAGATCAAACACCGGATTAGTACCGCACGCCGCCCGGTTTAAGGGATAGGAGAAGACCCATATATATAGACCCCTAGACCCCTCATCTAATCATCAATCATCCGATAAGATCAATTTCGCATCATCTCATACATCGATGGAGGCACGACGCCTCGAGAATTAGATTAGACAAATACAATGTAATAGAATAGATCTAGTAGAGAGTTAGGGAGAGCGGAGCTACGCCCCGGTTCGAGAAGTCTTCAGCTCTCGTATATATCTTTGTATCTCAACTCTATTAGACTTATGCTTTAATATATTTATCTTCTAGTTACTTTTATGCCTTTCATTTATTGATTAGAATATAGTTGTTATATAATTGCATGGGATCTTCGCCGTATTGAGTGCTCGTTATTCATGATGATTAGAGTAGTAATTAATAGTGTGGACATGGTGTCTAGACTAGAGGTTACCTTAGATTGCGCCCAATCCCACGGTTAGTTGTGGTAGCCCTGGGGTGACAAAAGCCCCGTTAGGTCTTTTGTATTCCACCACGCTCGGGTTGGTGATTCAGAGCTTTTTACGGCCTTCCCCGATCACCCTTTCCCGCCTTTTTCGAGGATCGGGACGGTACCGCTGCTCCAAAGTGTTCTTATATAATCGCTATACCCTTTTCATGCCTTAGTTACTCAAGAACCAAAGTACTAGAGAAGTATTCAGAACCTAGATCTCTCCCGCTGTCCTCGACCTAGTTATCTATTCTATATTATAATATTCTCCCGGTTAAGTGCTATTAATTATCATTCATATCATATACATTATTTACCCCCTCACTTTAGTTTAGTTGATATAATAAGTTAGTAGATACATGATGGTAATTTATCATAGTCTTTACCCTTTTGCTTCCCTGTGGAAAATATAAATAACGATACTGAATACTCCCTGGTAAAAGCTACAATGGTATATTTATTCCAGGCGCTTTGGAACCCTTTATATTCTTTTTGCACTTAATAAATACCAACAGCCATGTTTCTTGTTTCTTCGAGGAGGTCTTTTGCGAGCCTAGTTGTGGGGGCTTCGCCGGTGACCCTTGGCGACGCGCGCTTCCGCTTCTTCGGGAGGACGGCCTCTTCTCCGAATAGGAGCTTGAATGGCATGAACTTGGTCAAGCTGCTGGAGGAGGTGTTGTGTGACCACACCACCGAGTGAGCTCCTCCGCCCATTTTCCCCGCGGCTTCTCGGGATCTTCGCTACGATGCCCTCGCAAGATTATGCCGTTGGCTCTTTCGACAAGCCCGTTAGATCGGGGTGCCTTACGGAGGCGGCGTATTTGGGTCCCTATTTGGTGGCAAACCGCTTGAAACCTTCGCTGCCGAATTGGGTGCCATTGTCAACCGTGATGCTTCGCGGTCCCGGTTTATAAAACAATCACGCCGAAGAACTTTTTTGTACCGAAAAGCGAGGTTATGCTTGCGAGGGGGCGGGCTTCGATCCATTTGGTGAAATACTCGACCGCTACTACCGCGTAGCGGAGGTTCCCCCTGAGCCGGTGGCATAGGTCCGATGAGGTCGACGCCCACGCCGGAGGGGCCAGTGGGGCGATGAGGGCTTGCCTGAGCCCCGGCTTGTTGGAGTGGTGTCACACCGGCACCCTTCGCAGTCGCTTTACTACCCCCGCTAAGGCTGCTCAAGGCCGCGGGCAAGAGAACTCCCTTGCCCGAACACCTTCCCACTAGGGCTCGGGGCCGCTTAGCGAGCCGCAGATGCCTTCGTGGATCTCCGCTTAGATGGCGCGCCCTTCGCCTCGTGGATATAAGACAAGCCAAGGTGCGGTAACGGATTTCAGACACCCCGTCCACCAGCGATATCCTCTGACCTTCCTCTCGCTCGACCTCTTCTCGGCTTCTTCGTGGGATTGTGGCTCAAGAGCACCCTTTATGAATGCTATGATCGGCCTCCAGCCTCGTGGGATGGCGTCGACCTACTCGGAGGTGGGTCGCTTTCTTGGACGGCGGGTTGTATAGTATTTCAGAAAACACGCCCTTCGAGGGGCTCCTTTCTGCTGCCTCGCAAGCTCATCGGCCTCTCCGTTGTCTCGCCCCGATATGGTTTTGGTTAGACCTCGAGAAAGAAAGCCTCCGTCTTGCGTAGCCTCCAAATATTTCGCAGCCGGGGTGCCCGGCTCATGTCTTTTCTACGCTGCCCGATACCACCTCCGAGTCGGTTTTTGATGATGGCCCTCCGCTACGACATTATCGCGCGAGCTTGTTGAGAGGCGAGGAGCACGGCCAGATTCTGCGTGTTGTTTGTGCACTGGAACTCAAGTCCGGCGCGATCTCGGCCTTAACTCCCCGAGGGTGAGGTGATGATGGCTGCGATGCTACCCGCTGGCCCCCAGTTCGTGTGTGCTGTCCATATCGGGTCCAGGTTAGCTGCTTGGTTGAAGGTGTCGGGGTCCAATCCGCGAAAAATCATGCGAGGGCCCGAGACTTGATGGCTGTTCTCGCAACGAATCTTTATGGCATGGTCTCCGATCTCGCTTGCCCACTTCGCTATCCTCCCCCCACGACTCGGATTTGAATATGTTGTCAAGGGGAAGCTCGAAGGTACGGTGATCTCGTGTGCTTGGAAGTAGTGCTTGAGTTTTCGCTGCCATGACCATCAAGTATGCTACCTTCTCAAGCTTCCGGTGTAATTCGAAAGCAGGCCCTTCCCGAGAGTTTCGAGACATAATAGATAGGTGCCTCGCTTTGATTGGTGCCCTTCGCCGCTTTCCTTGACAAGCACAACAACCGACGACGGTCTTGTGATGCGCGACATATAGAAGGAGCCCTTCGCCGGTCGAGGGGTGGCGAGTGGTAAGATTCTCGAGGTAGCGCTTTGAGATCTTCGGGTTACTTTTTGTTGGCGGAGGTCCCTGTCAAACAACTCCGTGTTTTAGTACTTGAAAAACGGTAGTGCCCGCTCAGCCAGATCCGAGATGAACACCGCTTAGGGCACGAGGCGAGCCGCGAGCCTTTGGGTCGACTTTTCTTCTTGGGGCTCCATCGCGGTGATTGTTTGCGATCTTGAGGGCTGGGCTTCGATTCCCTTTGACGGACACCGTGCAATGAAAGCAACTTTCCTTTGCTTACCCCGAACACGCACTTGGCTGGGTTGAGTTTTAACTGGCCTCGCTGAGCTTGACGAAGGTTCTCTCGTAGGTCCGTTATGTGGTCTTCTCTCGCCTTGCTTTGGACTACCAAATGCCAACATACGCGGAGATTGCGCTTATCGTCCCCGAACACCTCCGCCTGTCATGCGCGGCGGCTGAGGAGCTGGCCAAGGCGGAGGCCCTCGGCCATTCTCCTAAAAAAGAGGGTTCCGAAGGGTGTTATGAAGCTAGTCTTCTTCTCGTCTCACCTCGATTCATCCAGATTTGATGATAGCCTGAGAAGCAGTCCCAGAGGGACAATCTTCACCCCCGCACACAGACGACAAGGGAGCTTGATTCGTGAGGGGAAGTCGCCCGCCGGGCAAGCTTTGTTGAGACTGTGAAATCGACGACATCCTCCATCCGTGGGCTCTCACAAGGCCCTTGCCGAGGCTGGCCTTTTTCACCATGACGACGTTGGATAACCAAGTGGGGTATTTGATCGGGCGGATGACCTCCGCAGTAGGCGGTTTACCGCCTCGCGTCGCTGCCGCTTCCTTCGTCCGACATTTTGCGGAGCCTCTGCTTTTGCGGGTGGCATCAGCCCGATGTTGAGGTGGTGCTCAATGAGGTTTCTGGCGACGCCAGATCCTCCGCGACCATCTGCACATCGGAGTTCTCGAGGCACCGGAGTAATTCTGCGCCGGAGGTCGGGTCGAGGTGCGCGGAGATGGTTACCTCTCTGCCGGGGTCGGCTGAAGAGTCCGACCTTCTTTGTCTCTTCGGCCGAAGGGGCACGCGAGGGGGGCTCCGCGGCTGCCTTCGGTCGATTTTCTTGCCCCTCCGCTGTTGTTCAAGGTTGTGAACATTGCGCTGCCCCAGGGGCTACAGCCCCCTCCGCGTTTCTTGCAGCGTTCTCGGTCTCCGAAGACGGCGATGATGCCGCCAAATGAGGGCATTTTCATGCAGAGGTAGCTCGGGTGGAGCACCGCATCGAACGCATTGCGACTCCGCGACCGAAAAATGGCGTTTGTAGTTGTAGTATATGTCCACTACATCGAAGGTTATGTTCTACGTTGCGTGAATAGGATCCTTTCCGGCGGTGACCGGCAAGGTGACCTTTCCCATGGTTGCCACCGCTGCCCTCCGGCCGAAGAGCGGGTTCCACCGGCCGCAGCAAGCCCCTGCCGAGGCCCATCTTGTCAAAGGTTGAGGCGAACAGATGTCGGGAGCTGCTGGTGGTCGACTAGTATCCCCGTTACCGCCCACCCTCCGATGTTGGTGTCGATGACCATCGCATCGCTGTGGGGGTAGTCCTTGAGCTTCATATCACCGGCGCGAAGGTGATCGGGATGTGCGACCACCGGCTATTGCGTGTGGGCCCCTCCGCGCCTACATGGTGGACCCTTCGGTAGTGCTCTTTGCGCCGCCGCTTGTTGCCATGGTCTTCGTTGGAGCCCCCGGTGATTGCGAGGATGACTCCGAACGATGGGTTCGCTTTGCCGACTATTGTCTGCATTTCTTGCTTGATGGGTAGTTGCGGAGTTGGGGAGGGCTGGTAGTGGTGGCGGCGGGCGCAGAGCGTGATTAGGTAGCTAGGTAGCGGGGGCTCTAGGGGGTGCGAGACCTGTAGTCTTGGTGGTAGTATCGAGGCTGGTGTTGGTTGAAATTTGTTGAGTGAAAAGCGGGTAGTGGAAGCCCTGGGTGAGCCGGGCCCCATAATCGAAGGGGGGTGAAAGTATAGTGAGCGGAGCGGGCGCCACGGTTTTCTTGTGTGGTTGATCCGCTTCCTGAGTTCTCGCGGCTAGCTCCCTGCCCATCGCTTTTTCCCCTTGGCGAAGTATGGGCATTGCTTGGTATAGTGGCCTTTGCCCTCTCCGCAAGTGGGCAATACGGCCGTCTTTGCGGGCTCCTGTGCTGTTATCCGGGTTTGGCCTCGGGGGTTCTTGGCGGGTTGTTTGGTCGCGTAGATGGCTGGTTGGGTTTTTGCTCTATCGGAGGGTTATTGTTTATGGCGCCCACTCTCGCGGGCGCCCGGGTCCGGGTAGTCTCTCGGGGGGCGGTGTTTGGTATTGACTCGCGAGGTCGAAAGGATTCCACCTTCGCCTTTGTGGTCGCATATCCGCTCCGCGCAGATTTGTCCATTATCTCGCTTGCCCTGCTACCGTCTTAGGCTGCCTCCGCCCGATCTTTGAATGGCAAGGCCCCCGGGCGGATGCATGCAACCGCTGCCATTATGACGCCTCTGATCGGAGACCCCTTCGCTCGGCTTTGGTTTGAGGAACCTCCGCCACCATTCTTGCAATGGTTCGGCCGGGCTTCGCGACGACGCTCGTGAGCTCCGTCTTTGTTGATAAGCTCGAGTCTACGCCTTTGAAGTTTGCCGAGAGCGGCTCGGTCCGACCGACCGGATGGTATTCGGGAGGTAGGGTGCAATACCAAGATTGGGCTACTCCCTTGCTATGATTACAAACGATTTTGCCATGGTGGTGTGATCCCCCGGCAGCCTCTACCGCCGCCTCGTAGCTCATGATAAACGTCTGGGGTCGGTGATCCCCGCATATCTTGGTAGATGTTGGGGGTCAGAGGATGGAGGCCACTCCGCGATCCGGAGAGCGTGGGACAGCGGGATTTGGGGTCGAGGGGGGCTTATTGCTAGCGGTGGGGGGGTGGGCGTTGGATGGCGCCGCGAGGAGATGTTGGGGTATAGCCGATTGACGCGAAGGGCGGCGGGGTGGTTTTGCGATGGTGACCGGTTCGCTTGGTGGTGGCGGGGTTGATGGAGGTGGGGCTTGCCCCCCGTGGGGGGCCTGCGGGGTGATTGTTGGGTTGCCGCGCCCTCCGCCACCGACTTCTTCAGACGCCACAAGCCGGTTGGTTGATCCATGCAAGCTCGGCCCGGCGGCTTCAGCTTGCTCACCCGAAAGGCCCGTGGCGCCGCCGCTTCGATCCGGGGCTTGCGGTAACCCTCGCTTCTCGCGATCGAGCTTGAAGAGCTTCGAGCCTTTCCCCTTGCTTTCGGTTTCTTCTTCGTCATCCTTCGTTGAACTTTCGATGAGCCCCTCGAGCGGGTTGGCCGGCCCACTGGGCGGGACCTTTGCGCCACCGGGTGTTGGACCACCGCCTCGACCGCGGAGCGCCGCCTTGCCGGGCGCTGGGGTTTCTCTCGACCTCCAAATCGGGACGAGCTGGGTCCGCGACGACCGGCCCCGCCCGCACCCGCGCGCAGCCTGCTCGGCCGTGGGTGACCGCTTTTCCGCCCTCCCGGGCGGGTTTGATCCGAGGGGTCCTCTACGGGTGGAGGGGTTGCTTTCCATTGCGACGCAGGCGTCCGATCGGGGCGAGTAGCCGGGCATGGCTTTGGGCTTTTTGTATCGGTCCCCACGGACGGCGCCAATCGTGGGGGATCACCCGCCCCTTTGCCTTCGCTCCCCGGAGGGGGCGGGAAGGGGGCGAGGGCTTCCCACAGGATGAGTCGAACACGGGATGAGGAGCGAGGGAGACCTCCTCCCGGCCCGCCCGACCTTCGCCGGAGTTGCCGAGGGCGGGAGGTTCGGAGGTTACCCGTGCCTCCGAAGGAGGGATAAGACGATGTGCGGGGCAAGACGACGTGAGGAAAATGAGTAGATGGCACTTAAGCTGGCCAACAATCTCCCCTTCTTGAGCCCGTACTCGGGTATTTATAGGAATACCAGGGGTCAGAGGGGCTGATTTACAATTTGGTACGTGGTAGGTGGGGGAACACACGCTTACAGATGGGCCCTGCGGGGGCGACTAGTAACTATTCGCACAAGGCTAATACGGGAATATGCTTGCGACTTCTCCTTATTTGGGAGCCGTAGGGGCTTCCTTCGTCGACCCGCCGGCCGGGCCTCGCGGAGGGGGTAGAACCGCTGGGGCCCTCTCCCAGCCTCTCCGCGGCTGGGGGTCCCATCGCTAGGAGAGCCCTTTTTCTGTCGCCCGTCACCTTACGGGGCCGTCATTCCCTTAGCTTCGACCGCCGACTTCGGGGACCGCCGGTGACGGAGGGGTGAGGCTTCGCTGCTCATGCTTTCGACGGGACCTTCGCTCGCCGGGACCTGCAAGACTTTATACTTTTGCTTGACAAGAATTAGTTCTTGGCCTCCTTGTTGAGAGGCCTGCGGAGCTGCCGGGGCTGGCTAGGGTTGCCCTCCCCAACACTTGCCAAGTAAAATAGTATTCTTAACAAAATATAACAGAGGTATTAATTTCAATTTTATGAACATAAACTTTTATTTAAGCTTAGTTATTATTCTAAATATGTTGGGTAGGAGCGCCGGTCGCCCACCCTTACCCTTGTAAAAGGCCCAAAACTCAACCAAGACAAGAGTTCGCTTGTAAAATTCTAATCTAAGGGGGCGGATGGAAAATGTACTCCCTCTACCCCCTCTATAAATACAACCCCAAGGCCAAGGGGGAGGGGGACTCTCTCTCCCCACTTTCCCATTCCTGTTTTCCTTCCCTTTCCTGTGGGAATCCCTCGCCCCCTCTCCCGCAACCTTTGGTTGCGAAGGTCAAGTTTCTCCCGCAACCTTTGGTTGCGAAGGTCAAGGGGGCAGGTGCGAACCCCCACAGTTGACGCCGTCCGTAGGGATCGACACAAAAAGTCACATAAAAAATACTTCCGAGCAACCTCCGAGGCTACCTTCGAAGCCCAGCGAAGCCGCACCCGTGCAACCTCCTCCCTCTGTGGCCTACCCCCTGCCGAGCGTCCACCAGTGCCCAAGAGCCGGACCGCAAAGTACCCTTGCCGAGCCACCCTCGAAATCGATATCCGGTTCTCCTGCAGCAAGCCAGCAGCGGAGCTGCGAAGGGGCATGAGCGGCCCACGTGAGGCTCACATCTGCTGATCGGAGGCACACCCATGCGTTGTGCATAACCCTGCCTCACAAAAAATGCATGTGCATGGCCGCCACGAGGGTATGTACGTGTACCTCCGATTCACACGCAAATGACGCGGAGCCGCCATGCGAGACGCAAAGAACCCTGGTCTCGCGAAGGTACGGCTCTGACCAATTCTCATCCAGGCGCTGCGAGAGCGCACTCTTTTTTTTTTTTTTTTTTTGAGATTACACAGTACAACGTAGACACTCAACACGCACGCACACTCACCTCTATGAACACACGCGTGCGCAAACCCTATCCCTATGAGCACCTTCGAAGGACTGAGCCGGCAATCTTGAAGTTCACGGTCACCACCACAGGCGCCATTGTCGACGGGGACGCCGCCTATCACTTAATGCGCTAGCGCCGAGAATCCTGGAATAAATCCAGGATAATATGTCGCACCCAGGATTTGAACCCTGGGTGGGAGCCCCCCCAACCAATGACCTTTGCCATTGCGCTGCCAACAGCAAGAAGGCATGTCGCCATTCCAAGAACAAATACGTATATGCACACGCGTATACAGCTGAGACCAGTTGTCTTGAGCTTCGCTCCTACCAAACATATACTGGGATCACATATATACTGTCTAACCGCCCTCGCAAGAATGTACAATCGAGTCGTTTCGTCCGGCATTTTCTTTTCCCCGCAGGATATTCTGTAGCCCGAGCACCCTCCGGCCCTTGTCCGGTCCGAGACGCCTTCGCTCGTTCGGCTTTTGCTGGGCCTGTCAAAAACACGGCCACCTCTCCTGTGGCCAGCGTCCGCGGCGTTCGGGAACGACCTCCGGTACTAACGACGGCGGAAGTCGAGGCTTGAGTGACCCAGGTGGTGCAGCACCTCCGCAAGTCCATAGTCTCCACAGGGCAATGACACGCCACGCACCTCGGACAGCCCGAGGCTCCGCTGTCAGGCTCCGCCGAGATATTGTGCGGGATCCGTTGAAGCTGTGCTCAGCGTGCAACCACACCAGCTCGTCACGGCTCGGATGAGACGCCCTCGTCGTGGCTGAGCGGCCCTCGTCCTGACCAGTTTGGCAAACTGTTGGGGAGGGCGACCCTCGCCAGCCCCGGCAGCCCCGCAGGCCTCGCCACCAGGGGGGCCAAGAACTAATCTCTTTTGAAAACGTAAGTCTTGCAGGGACAAAGCAGCGGAGGACCCTTCGTCAGTATGCGGGCGGTGACGCCCTGGCCCTCCGACAGGAGAGACCTCCGGAGGCCTGGGATCAAGTCCAGAGAGCGAGGCAGCCCTCACGCCGACGGGGAAGCGCCGACGGAGGGAGTTCCCCAAGCGGCGACGGTCCGAGTGGCGCGAAGGCCCAGCGGGAGGCCCCTCTGGGCCGCCCCTCCGCGTCGCCGGCACGGCACCGGCGACTGTAGGTGGAAAACCCTACGCCCGCAGCGCAGGAGAAAGTATAAGTGTATTTCCCGTTCTAGCCTTGAATGAATAGTTACTAGCCTGCCCCTGGAGGGGCCCATCTGTAAGCGTGTGTTCTCCCACCTACCGTGTACCAATTTGTAACTCAGCCCCTCTGACCCCTGGTATTCTTATAAATACCCGGGTACGGGTTCAAGGAAAGGAGGATTTTTTGCCTGTTTAAGCGCCATTTACCCGCTTTTGTCCTACCCGCGTCATGCTTGTTCGCGCTCCACTCCGCGTCGCGTGCGAAGGCTCGAGCGCCCCTCGAACCCCGTCCCCGGCAACGCCAGTGGGGGGGCTGCGCCGAGGAGGCCGCTCCGTTCCCGCCTCCTGCGTCTCTATCCCATCCCGTGGGAAGCCCTCGCCCCTTCCCCGCCCGTCCGGGAGTGAAGGCTAAGGGGGCAGTGATCCCCACGCTTGGCGCCGTCCGTGGGGATCGACACAAAAGCCCGGCCATGCCCGTAACACGCCCGAACCGAAGCCCAGCCGCCGCAGGAACGACTCCGCCACCCGAGGGGACCCCCGCGGGGTCGAACCGTCAAGCGGCCGGCCCGCGGCCGTCATCCAACCAGCGCCCCACGCCAGGGCTGCGCGGGGGGTGAGGTCCCGTTTGACCCCCGCCGTCCCGCCATCGGAGGTCACCAGGAGGAAGCCCCCAACGCCAAGAAGGTGATGTCCCCTGGGCCGGGGGTGGGTCCAAATGACCGGGCCGCACAGAGGTCTCCACCCGAATCCCACGGATCCGCTCGAGGGTCTCCCTCGAAAGCGCCACCGAAGACGAAGAGGAGGAAACCGAACAAGGAGAGCAAGCTCTAGGGGCCCTCCAGGCTCGGATTGCGCAGAAGAGGAGACTCGCCGCAGCCATGGACCGAAGGCGCCTGTGAAGGCTCAGTGGAACAAGCCGGTCGCCAGACCGAGCCGGCATGGATAAACCACCAGCTCGAGGCGGTGCAGAAGTCACGGCGGGCGGCAGCCGCAGCCCCGCGATCACCCACCACCTCCCACCCCCCGGACAAGCCCCACCCCCATCTACACCGCCGCCTCCGCCGCATAACCACCAAAGATCCCATAACCAACCGTCTTCCACCCTCCGCATAAATCAGCTGTATTCCGGACAACCACTTTGATCTACAAGCAGACAAAGGCCCGGCCCGCCACGGCCTCCGCAAAATCGACAATACGACCCCAAGTCCCCCGCTCTCCTACGCGCTTCAAATAGCAGAGTGGCCTCCATCATACAGCCACCAACACCTGCTTCAGATATAATGGGGCCTCCGACCCCAAGCAATTTATCATGAGTTCTGACGGTGGCTGTGGAGGCGGGGGAGAGGAGATCACTCCACAATGGCCAAGTCCTTCTCGTCATCATTGCAAGAGCGAAGTGGCGCAGTCGTGGTACTGCACTCTGCCCCAAACTCAATCGAGCCGGGTCGGGACCTCGGGGACGCGCCCCGAGCAAACTTTAAATTGGTGGACTCCGAACTCATTAACAAAGACGGAGCTCTTGAACGTGGTGATGAAGCCGAATGAGCCGCTACAAGATTGGTGGCGAAGGTTCCTCCGCACCAAGGCCGTAGACCGAGGGGGTCTCCGACCGTAGCGTCATCATGGCGGCAGTCGCCAGAGATACGCCCGGGCCCCTGTCATTCGAAGATAGAGCGAAAACAACCGAGAACACTAGCGGAGCTACACGAGATAATGGACAAATACTGTCGGGCCGACAACAGCCACAAGGCGAAGGTGGAATCTTTCCCGCCTCCAGCGAATCAACACCGTGTCGTCGCGGCCCCCGCGCTGAGACAACTACTCAAGGCCGAGGCCACAAGGGTCGTGGCTATCGACAACAACCCTCCGACAGCCCAAAAACCCAGCCAACCGCCCCCCAGACCATACAACCCGCCAAGAACCCCCTGACCCAACCCCGATAGCAGCACCAGGCCTCGCAAAAAAAAGAAGATCGCCACTCATCATGGAGAGGGCAAAAGGCCACTACACCAAGCAATGCCCCTACTTCGCCAAGGGGAAGGAAGCGATGGATAGGAATTGGCCCAGAGCTCCCAAAGGCAGATCAACCACACGAGAAAACCAAATAACACCCGCTCCACCCACTACACTTTCACTCCCTTCGATTACGGAACCCCAAAGACACCCAAAGCTTCCACTATCCCGCCTTCCACACAAGCAACCCCAACCAGCACCAGCGGCGCTACTACCACCAGGGACTACACAAGTCTCACACCCCCCGGAGCCGATGCAACCCGGCTACCCCAACCACGCTCGCCGCCCGCGCCGCCGCTACCCGCTCCAACCAACCCCCACGCACCCACCAAAACAAGAAATATAGACAATTGTCGGCAAAACCGGATTCGTCATACGGAGTCATCCTCGCAATCACCGGGGCTCCAACGAAGACCACGGCAATAAACGCCGGCGTAAAGAGCATTACGGAGGATCCATCATGTGGGCACGGAGGGGCCTCACCGCAATGCCGGTGGTCCCACATCCCAATCACCTTCAGCGCCGACATGAAGCTCAAGAACTACCCCCACACCGATCGATGGTCATCGACACCAACATCGGAGGGTGGACGGTCCACCAGGATACTGGGTCGACACCGGCAGCCTCGCATTATTCTATTCGCCTCGACCTTCGACAAAATGGGCCTCGACAGAAATTGTCGCACCTCGGCCGGAAACCCGCTCTTCGGCCGGTGGACAGCAAGTGGCAACCATCGGGAAGATTACTTACGGCCTCTCCTTCGAAGGACCCTATCCACAGATCGAGAATGTAACCTTCGATGTAGTGGACATTTACTACAACTACAATGCCATATTCTGGTCGGCGGGTCACCAACGCTTTGATGCGGTCCTCCACCCAAGCTACCTCCGCATGAAAGTACCCCCCGCCGGCGGTATTATCGCTGTCTTCGGAGACCAGAACGCCGCAAGAAATACGGAGGGAGCTGTAGCTCCAGGGCAGCGCAACGTCCACAACCTCGAGCAACAACCAGAGGGCCAAGGGGGCCAACTAAGGCGACGCGGGGCAGGCTCCAGCGGGCCCTACCGAAGAGACAAAAAAGGTCGACTTTTCAAATTTCGATCCCAACAGAGGGGAGGTAACCATTTCGACTCCTCGACCCGCCCGCCGAGGCTAAACTGCCGCATTAGGCCTCCGAGAGAACTCCGACATTTTCGCATGGTCCGCGGAGGATTTTACTGAGTCGGTCGAGACCTCATCGAGCACCGCCTCAACGTAAGGCCCGATGCCACCCCGGTGAAACAGAAGCTCCGCAAGATGTCGGACGAGAGGAGAATTGCAGACAAAGCGGAGGTCAACCGCCTACTCGACGCGGAGGTCATCCGCCCGATCCAATACACCACCGGTTGTCCAACGCCGTCATGGTAAAAAGGCCAGCCCTCAAGAAGGATGCAATGGAGCCCCCCGATGGAGAATGTGTGTGGATTTCACCAACCTCAACAAAGCGTGCCCTGCTGATGACTTCCCACTCCCGCGGATTAGCTCCCTCGTCGATGCAGCAGCGGGGTGTGAAAGATTGTCCCTTCTGGACTGCTTCTCGGGATACCACCAAATCTAGATGAGCCCCGCAGATGAAGAGAAGACCAGCTTCACAACACCCTTCTGAACCTACTGCTTCCGGAGGATGGCCGAAGGCCTCCGCAACGCCTCCTCCTTCGCGCGCATGAATGCGGAGGTGTTCCGGGATGACGATGCCATCTCCGCGCACGTTGATGACCGGTAGTCAAAAGCAAGCGAAAGAAGACCACATAACGGATCCGCAAAGAACCTTTGTCAAGCTCCGCGAGGCCAGACTAAAACTCAACCCCGCCAAGTGCGTGTTCGGAGTCAGCAAAGGAAAGTTGCTCGGTTGCCTTGTGTCGGTAAGGGATCGAAGCCAACCCCTCCAAGATCACAAAGAATCACCACGATGGAACCCCCCCGAAAAAAGAAAGTCAGGTCAAAAGGCTCGCAGGGCGCCGCAGCCTTTGAGCGCATTCATCTCAAGATCAGCCAGAACGCGCCCTACCATTCTTCCAAACACCGAAGGGCTCCGAAGTTGTTCAACTCTGGCCCTCCACAACAAGAGGCCTTCGAAGATCTCAAGCGCTACCTCGAGAACCTTACCACTCTCGCTACTCCGCAACCCGGCGAAGGGGCTCCCTTTTATACGCCTCCGCCGCCCACGCCGTCGGGCGCAGTTGCTCGTCAAGGAAACCAGCGAGGGGCACCAATCCAAATAGGTGCCCGTCTACTACATTTCGGAAATCCTCGAAGGGCCCAAGCTGAACTACACCGAATTAGAAAAGGTAGCCTACGCAGGTGGTCATGGCAAAGAAGGAAACTCAAGCACATTCAGAACCGAGTCCGTGGGCGCGTAATAGCGAAGTGGGGCAACGAGGAGATCGGAGACCACGCCATAAAGTTTGTCGCCGAACAGCTATCAAGTCTCGTGCCCTCGCAGATTTCCTAGCGATTGACACCCGACACCTTCAACCGCGACCAACTTGGACCCGGGATATGGATAGCACACACTAATGGGGCCTGGGGGCACGTGAGCGGCATCGCCCGTCATCACCGCACCCTCCGGAATCAAGCTAAGATACGCCGCCAGACTCGAATTCCAATGCACAAACAACACAGCGGAGTACGAGGCGGTACTCCTAGCCCTCAACAAGCTCCGTAGCGATGTCAACGCCGAAGGGCCATCATCAAAACCGACTCAGAGGTGGTCTCGAAGCAAGCAGAAAAAGATATCAGAGCCAGGCACCCCGAACTATAGAAATATTTGACACGGCTCCGCAAGACGGAGCCATTCTTCCTCGGGGTCACAACCAAAACCATATCGAGGGCGGGGGATAACGGAGAGGCCGACGAGCTAGCGAAGGCGGCAAAGACGAGCGAGCCCCTCTTGGAGGACGTATTCTATGAAGTGTTGCATTCCCCGCTTGAAGAAAAAAACAACCTACCTTCAAATCCGTCGGCGCCATCCACAAAGTGAAGACCGGGAGGGCTCCGATCATAGCATTCATCAAGGGCCTCTTCGAACCACAGTCCAAGGAAGAACGTAAGAGGGTCGAACAAAAGGTCCGGGATATCGCCCTCGATGGACAACAAGCCGCATAAAGCCTCCGTGATCGCACCATGGCTCAAATGCGTATCCACAGCGAAGGCCGCGCCATCCTAGCAGATCCACGAAGGCATCCGCGGCTCGCACAATGGCCCCAATTGCCCTAGTGGGAAAAAGTGTGCGGGCAGGGGTTCTGGCCAAGCACTCAACGACGCAACGTAGTTGGTCAAGCGTTTGCGGGTGCGCCACCGACGCATCACTCCAACAGCCAGGCCCGACAACCTCATCCGCCCCACCTGGCCTCTTTAGAGGTGGGCAATTGACCTCATCGGTCCAATGCCACCGGCTCCCGGAAGCTCCGCTTCTGCCGTGGTGGCGGTGAATACTTCACCAAGTGGATCGAAGCCGCGCCCTCGCCCGATAACCTCTCACTCGGTACAAAGTTCTTACTCTGCAGCCAGATTGTTTGCCGCTTTGGAACCCCGCGAAGCATAATGGTTGACAATGGTACCTAGTTTGACAAAAAGGTTTCAATTTTGCCACCAAATCGGGACCCGGATACACTTCGCCTCCGTAAGGCACCCTCGGCCTAACGGGCTTGTCGAAGAGCCAACGGCTTAATCTTGTAGGGCATCAGCGCGAAGGTACACGCGAAGCCGAGAGGAAAATGGGCGGAGGAGCTCACTCCGGTGGTATGGTCACACAACACCTCCGAAAGCCGCGCGACCAAGTTCACGCCTTTCAAGCTCTGTTGGAGAAGAGGCCGTCCTCCCGGAAGAATTGAAGCATGCATCGCCAAGGGTCACCAAATGGCCCCGTGGATGGAAGCGGCCGACAAAAGACCTTCTCGAAGAAACAAGAGACATGGCCGTCCTCAACCTCCGCAAGCATACCGGGGAAACCACAAGATGGAGAAACAAGAAAATCCACCTCCGCACGATCTCCGTCGGAGACCGTCTGATCGGGATCGAGAGAATGCGAAGATGGCGGGCAAGTTTGCCCCCAAATGGGCCGGGCCCCTACCTCGTCACCAAGTCCACAAGGCCCGGCTCCTTCCACCTACAAGACCTCGAAGGCCACGACCTCCCCACACATGGAACGTCGACGACCTCCGCAAATACTACCCCTAGCGGTGCAATGTTACGGGCACTCGCAGTTGTAGGGGCTCCGTCGTTTTTCCCTTTCTTTTTCTTTTTCCTTTACGGGTCAAGATTATGAACAATTCGGGGCTGCACTCTTTTTCCTTCTTGAGAGGGGCGCAAGGTTTTTTTAATGAGGCAAAGACAAAATCAATATATGCAGAGTTAGTTCCCCAACATCGAAGAAGCACACGTCAAAACTTGCCTTTGAAAGGGGCCGGATGGCGCCACCCACCCTCATCGGTCTTGAAACCGGGATTGACCATGCCCGAGGGGCAGCGCAAGACCGCACCCCGCGCGGTCAAACCATCTTAGAACCCCTCTCCGATTATGCAAAAGCCGGGTGCCCCGGCACCTCCGCCAGGGGCTCGCAAATGAAGTGACGCCTGCGCTCCGAGAGTATGAGACCCGCGGAGGCGCACAAAAGCCGTGCCCCCGGCACCTCCGCCGGGGCTCGCAATGAAGTCGCCCAGCGCTCTCGATATGAGACCCGCGGAGGCGCACAAAACGGGTGCCCCGGGCACCCTCCGCCTGGCCGCGCAATGAAGTGCCCCCGCTCTCCAAATGCGAGATCCGCGGAGGCGCACAAAAAACCAGCCGCCCGCCCACCTCCGCCCAGGGCCAGGCCCGTTGAAATTGCCCCACGCTCTCCGAGTATGACTGCGGAAGCCAGGACAAGACCTCCGCCGTACAAACATTAACTCCACCTACCAAGGACAAGACCTCCACCGTACAAACCTTATCCCCACCCGCCAAGGACAAGACCTCCGCCGCATAAATCCTCAACTCCACCCACCAAAGGACAACACCTACCCGACCTACAAGCCATAATCGCACAAGCATTCATGACAACCAACTAACACGAAACCTCCCCGGAGCACTACAAAACCAGCCCCCCAAGCCACGAGCAAAAAAAAGCAAAACCAGTCACTCACGCCATCATGCCACCTCCCTTAGCCAAGCCCCGATCCTACCGAAAGCGGATGCCGGGATACCTCCGAAACCTAGAACCCCGCCCAGCGAAGGTATCATAATGGAAAATGTAAACAAAGCCCGACCCCCCAAGGCGGACCGCCGGCGTGCAATGAAGAACAACAAATAGCTTCTGGTGCCCCCCGAGGCAGCCAAACACCCCAACAAAGGCCAAATGCGGACAAACTAGAGCATTTCGGCCCCCCAACCACCAACACCACCGGCCGCCAGAACACCTCGCGCGGAGGACCTAGCTAACGCGGAGCCGAGACCCCTCTCGGAAGGAGATACCACAATGGAGAATGTAACATCCTCCCGTGGGCAACTCCGCCAAAGGAATCAAAGTTCCGAAGGGGGACGAGGCATAGCCCCGAACATGAACGCGAAAGGCGGCACAACCGGCGACAACCCGCAGCACCACCCGTCAAGCAAAGCTGGGCGTCCACAACGTGCGGAAACACCCTCGCACGCCACCTCCGCAAGAGCTCCCGGACGCGACGACGGCCGTCCACGCCCAGCCTCGGGCGATGAGTCGCGGCTCGCGGAGTGCAAGGGAGCGCCCCACTTCTACCCGGAGCTACAACAGCCGACCCCGCGTGCGAAAGGACCCTCCGCGTCCCCAAAGCAGCTATGTAAAATCAAACTCCGCAATAAAAAGCGTGAGCACCACACTTCTCTGCGCGGCTACCGCAAAATCGCGAGCCTCGCACTAAGAGAAACAGGACGCCCACGTTCTCTACGCGGCTACCTTCGCAAAAATCGCGAGCCTCGCACTAAGAGAAATAGGGACGCCGCTTGTTTCTACACGGCTACCTTCAAAATCGAGCCCCGCACTAAGGAAAATAGGACGGACGTTTCTCTGTGGCTACCTTCGCAAAATCGCGCAAGTCTCCCACAAAGAGAAAACAAGGGGCGCATATGTGCAAACATATGCATCGGATAAAGGCGACTCCGCAAAAATACATCACTTGCATAATAATACAACA
Source organism: Hyparrhenia diplandra (assembly GCA_015847255.1). Lineage (NCBI taxonomy): Eukaryota > Viridiplantae > Streptophyta > Magnoliopsida > Poales > Poaceae > Hyparrhenia > Hyparrhenia diplandra. The sequence continues at coordinate 137,722 of JADLZK010007743.1, read as the reverse complement.
AGTTACAACGCCTTTTCATGACCCAAAGGTGTCGGGGCCTCCGCGCATACATCCTCCGCTATACAAGTTACAACACCATGAAGGACCGCCCTAACAAGTACCTTCGCAACACGCTCCATGAAAGCCTCCACATCAACTACCTCTACCAAGCTCATCGGCCAAAGAAGAGACCTCCGCACAACCGCTCGGACACCGCGAGCGGGAGGTCACCGCTCAACACCCGATGACGGAAGACCCTCCGCATATCAGTCCCATTCAAAGCCAACGTCCCACTGCTTTGGCACCACAACCCGACCTCCGCGATCAACCCAAAGAAGCCGGCCAAGTGCTATGGCTACGGCCTCGTCATCCTCAATGTCATCCTCCGCCATAACCGCGCTGGCTGCAGCCCCGAAAAGTACCCGATCCACCCGACGACTCGTCAAATCATGAGACCGCCAGAAAGTCTCCGGCTTGATTGGCCATCATACTTGCGAACCCGGCCCCACCAAAACCGCCGAAGGGGCAGCCCCAAGAACCGCCGCATGGCTTGCACCCAAGTCTCCCTGGAGATAAACACATCCTGACAATTCATCATCAGAGGGACCACTTGAGCACCATCCGCAGGGACCCCGGGTACAAGCGCGGCCAATACAAATAGCGAGGCTCGATTAGGCCCAGCCTCAAAAAAGGAAAAACCATAAGAAAAAGCGAACTCAGCAGGAATACAAGAAGCGATCAAAAGCAGCAGGTAACGGAGCCATTAATCCAGTACTTCAACTTAAAAGTGTATGAGCCCGAAGGCCGGGAACCTAGGGGACTACGAACAAAGTATCCATCAACAAAAGACCTAAGACGCCCTATTGGAGCCCTATTCCACCTCTCGTTGGAGGCCGCGGCGGCATCGTGGTCCGTCAGTCGAAGGCTCGATGGGGGAAGCGAGGCCTCTCAAGGGACCGCGGAGGTAGAGGCGTCGACCGGCCAGACGAGTCGGAGTAGCGACGGCAGGGCGAGGCGCGGGGACCGCATCGCGGTCATCTTCGGCCGCGTTGGGGCACCCGTGAGTCACCCCGGGCGACCCCGCACCTCAACCCGTCGGCATCGTTGGAGGCTCCACACGCAAAGCAGCCAGACCGCACCACCACCACACCACACGTAAGTCGCTATAAAGAAAGCGCTACGAGGATAAGAAAAATAAAATGAACATGAAAGGAGGGAACTGACCTTCCTAGCAAGGTCGGGCTCTTCGCAAGGTCCAGCGCAAGCCCCCGCCCACCCTCGTACCAAAAAGCGCATGATGAAGGCCATTGCAAAACGCTTCGTCTTGATCCTCCGTCGACGCCTTGACCTCTTCGCCGCTCGGGAAGGGCGCGCTCGGATCTTCGAGCGGGCGCGGTGCTCTCACACGGAGCCCTTGGAGGGCACCCTCGAAGGCAAATGCCGCCGTGCTCGCCCGAAGTCCGCGGAACTCACCATCACCTTCTTGAGCTCCGAGACCTGCGTGGCGCATCCAGAGCCGGCGACGAGCAAGCATCAGGTCCCTAAGGGCGACCGAGCGAGCGCACCGCCCCTCCAGGAACTCGTCCAGTCCAGCGCCGCCTTAAAGGCCTCGGCCTCCCCGTGCGAGGACAGCTCCAGCCCATTGAGCTTCGCCGCCGTAGCCTCCGCCTCCATCTTCGGCGGCACGGGCCTCTTGCGCCTCCGCGGCGAGCCGCTCGTTCTCCCGGCCGGAGCACCTTCGCCCCTCCTTGAGGTCCTCCACCTCCTTTTTAGCCGCCCCTAGCTCCTCGGAGGCCGCCTTTATGCTTCCGGGCCTCCCGGCGACTCTCCTTAAGGCCGTCGGTGGCCTTCCGCAGGTGTCCTCATGCTCCACCCGTCCTAGCCCTCGCGAATAGCCGCACCATCGCTGCGGCACCAAGAGCTCAGCCACCTTCACCTTGGATATCCTCATGGATATCGCGGAGGGACCGATTCGCCACCTCCACCTCCGCCTCGAGCGCACCGGTCAAACACCCGACCGAGCGAACCTCCGCTCAACCACCATCTTGACAAAAGGGGTGTCGCAGAGGTCAACACCCGGTATGCGGCTCCACATCGACATCGTCGATGCCGATGGACTCCGCGACATACGGCAGCGTAGAAGGGCCTCTGCTTCCCCACGGTGACTTGCCGCTTCCCCGCTGGGAGCCTCTGCCGGGCTGCGTCCGTGATGGCCCCATCAACCCACACATGGCACGCCGATAGGGGCGGGCTGCCGCGTCTCGCGGGAGCGCAGCCACAGAAACCCCGCTCGGCGGCTTCTTCCTCCTCGTCGTCATCACCACCGCCCGTCCGCTCCCTCGTCCTCGTCGGGAGAACCCGGCCGCGTCCGGCGCTCCTCTTCGCGATCCGGAGCCGTCCTCCGACGACTCCTCTTCATCGACCACCGCCGCCGCCTCCACCTCCTCTTCCTCCTCATCATCGGAGATCATGAGGAGGTCGAGGTCCGCCGTCCGAGCTCCGCCCGGCGCGGCGAAGAGCTCGCCTTCTCCGGGACGACGCGGCGGGCGCTGCCGACGCCCCTCTTAGCGGGGGCTCCGAAGAACGCCCACCCCGCTTGCCCAACCGGCGGACCCCCCTCTTCCGCTTCCCGGCATCCATCGCGTCGGCGTCGGCCTCCGCCGGCCGATCATCATAGGCGGCGCCCAACGGTCGTACACCCGATTAACGCGGTGCAGATCCGCGAGGCTTCGCCGGATCTTCGGATCTCGGACTCTCCAGCTTGCCGGGACGAACCTCGGCAACCGCAGCCTCCGCCATAACGAGTTGGCCAAACTCGTCATTGTCGCCGCCCGCCGCTTCCGCCCGGCTCGACCACGTCTCCACGAGATCCATCTCCAAGGCCTTCAGGCCCTTGGGGGCGTAGATCCGACTCCTGGACCTTGATCGAAGGTCTCGCCCGCCACAAAGGGCGAGACATTGGCCCCCGCGAACTCCTCCACCGCGGTCGCGCACGCACACGTGGGGCGCCATCAAGCGCGGGGGCCTCCGGCTCCCGCCCGGCGCGCGTCAGTCTTGACCGGCTTCACCTTCGCCCGCGGACACGATGCGTTGCCTGAGAGCCGGCGAGCCCTCCGCATCTTCAATCTTGTAGTAGAACCAGTGGTCCAGCGGTCAGGCGGGGGACTCAACCCCGCTCCGAGGAATAAAGGTGTGCACCCCCCAACCGGGATCGGAAGACCTCGCATCCGTCACCTTGACCTGCGCTGGGCTGGGTGTGCCGTGTGACTGACGACGGCCGTCCACCATAGGCTCGGCCCCGACGGAGCGGCAAGCCCACACATAGGTGGCCAGTCGAGGGAAGCAGAGGGCGTCAGGTGATGAAAGCGGAGGTTCCAGCTCCGCAGAACCGCCAGCACAAACTCCGACGCGGGAAAGCGGCCCGGCGTGGAAAACCCAAGAAGACGATCACCTCGCCTCCCTTCGGATTTGGGACCGTCTCCCTCCGAGGGCCGGGACCGCTTTAGGTCCGAACCACTTGTACTCTTCGCACCTTCTTTCTCGCAGACTTCTCCCGTGCACTTGCTCGAGGAAGCCCTCGAAGCTCTCCATGATGGTCTTCAGCTTCGAAGTCTCCTTTGATGCGCCCATCGAAGCTACGCTGACAAGCAGCAAAAGCCAAGGCGGGGAGGGCTAAAGGAGAACCTCCGCCCGACCGACACGCGGAGCTACAGCAGCAAAGCAACGAGAACAGGAGCAAAGGCGAAAGGCGAAAGCGAAAGCACGAAAGCTAGATGGAAGCACAAACCCTAACCCCACCAATCCGTACATATTTATAGACCCGGGGGCCAAGAGGAGGCCCGCCGGGATCCGGCCGCAAGCCCCGAAGATCGCGGCCCGGATCCCAAAAGCGGCGCCCGCCCTCCGATCCATCCGGCCCGAGCAAACGAACGGCATCCGTACTCCACGAACAAACACAAAGAACCCAATCCGCGCCCCAACCAGATCAGCCAACCACGTCCACCCAAGCATAACCTAAACCCCCCGCTCCCATGAAGCGTAAAAGGGCCTAAGCCCACCTCCCGCGAGGCCCACGAGGCCGGGGCGCCCGGCAAGGGCCCAAGGCGTCCAACAGGCCACCCGCACGGGACCCTCGAGATAAGTTGATTTTATTTTGCTCGGCCCCCTGAGGGAACGGACCTTCGAGGGGCTGCTTGTTGGGGGAGGCCCCTCGCCCGACCCCAGTCTCGCAGCCTGCCTCGCCACCGGGGGGCCAAGAACTAATCTCTTTTGAAAACGTAAGTCTTGCGGGGACAAAGCGGCGGAGGACCCTTCGCCGTCGCGTATGGCGGTGATGCCCTGCCCTCGACGGAGGAGACCTCCCGAGGCCCGGGATCAAGTCCCGAGAGCGAGGCAGCCCTCACGCCCGACGGGAAGCGCCGACGGAGGGGAGTTCCCCCAGCGGCGAAGGTCCGGGCGGCAAGGCCAGGGAGGAGGAGCCTCCTCCCCGGCCGTCCCTCCATCGCCGGGCGGCACGCACGGCGGCCGTGGTGGAAAACCCCTACGCCCGCAGCGCAGGAGAAAGTATAAGTGTATTTTCCGTTCTAGCCTTGAATGAATAGTTACTAGCACCTGCCGAGGGGCCCATCTCGTAGCGTGTGTTCTCCCACCTACCGTGTACCAATTTGTAACTCAGCCCCTCGACCCACGGTATTCTTATAAATACCAGTACGGGCTCAAGGAAAGGAGGATTTTTGCCCCGTTTAAGCGCCATTTACCCGCTTTGTCCTACCCGCGTCACGCTTTGTTCGGTGCTCCACCCACGCCGGCGTCGCGAAGGCTCGGCGCCCTCGAACCCCCGTCCCCCTCGCAACGCCCGTGAGGGGGGCTGCGCGGAGGCCGCTCGTTCCCCGCCCCGCGTCTCTATCCCATCCCGTGGGAAGCCCCTCGCCCCTTCCCCGCCCGGGAGCGAAGGCTAAGGGGGCGGGAGTGATCCCCACACAAACCCTCGTCATCGCATCAAGATGGAGTCGCCATGGCCGGGCTCAGCAACCTTCGCCCCGGGGCCAGACAAACAAAACGACCGCGGCCGCCCGCAGCCCGCAGCCTGTGTGTAACCATCATGTCTAGGCTTCAAAAAAAAAAAAAAAAGGAAAAAATTGACAGAGAAGCTCATCTTGACTCCTTTCACCGACATTGTTGCTTGTGAATATACATAATAACATTACCATCGTCGCAAGTCGTTTGTGAGTTTGTACAGTGCAGGGACCTTCGCACCCGAGGCTTCGATGCACAGCGGCCAAGCAAGCCTTGCATGTAAAGGGCTCCAGCGAGGTTAAGCGCGTGACCTCCGATTCGCCGGCCGGCGGCAACGCGAGGCTCACTCTGCCCAGTCTTCAGCTAGGCGCCTCGAGTGTGCTCTCAAGGCGGCTTACGGCGAGGACGAGCAGGCCTCCGAAGTTCGAGAACATCCGGTCATCCTTCGCCCGCGTCGAGCCCATTGTAACCCTCGCAAGATGGCTCGTGCGAGAAAATCCAAGATGCTAATGGCCGACAAGCTCGGCGCCGTGGGGTTGGCGCTGCTGCGGACTTCGCCGACGTCAGCCAGTTCCGCGACCACCCCTCGATGACCTCCGCGCTAAGATCCCGCTCGGCAACGCACCCATCGTCCGACCTTCGCAACATTTTCATCCCTAGCATATACATGCATGCCGGTGCTTCGAGTTTCACATTCCTACTTGTATTTAAATCAATTTATATGTGACCAGCACAACTGTATAATAACATTTACTCCAGTTATTATGATAGCCGCACGAAGGTTTGTATATATAGGTCAACATGTCATTGCGGAGCCCAACAGGTGAACCTAACAAAGGGGCTCCACAGAAGCGCACCAGCAGCCAGAGAAACCTTCGTCACGACAAGTCAACGGAACCTTCCGCCGGATCATCGTCGGCGCAGCGACCGCCCCCGCGAGAAGGCATGCCCATGCTGAGCGAAGCTCCCGACACCCGTGCCGCTCTGCACCGAGCGAGGGTCTCGAGGCTCACGACCGGCGGAACCTGGAAGTGACCTAGTCCATCATCGAGTCCGAGCAAACCAAGGGCCACGAAGGCGCACCAGCAAACGGAGCCACATACCTGCTACGTTCATCATGTCGAACAAGAGCTAAGTATACCCCCAGTAAGATTATATATATATATATATATATATATATATATATATATATATATATATATATATATATATATATATATATATATATATATATATATATATATATATATATATATATATATAGAAAAGTGGTCTAATGAACCCTTCAGTATTTTCATCCTAGTATACACATATACGCTACTGCTTTCAGTGTCGCATCTCTGCTAGCAATTTGACCAATTCATATATGGGCCCAACACAGCAGCATATAAAGGAAACGAGTTTGTCTATATCACCCTCGCTGTGGCAGTTCACAGCTACTTGCAGCGGAGACCCGCACTGGGGTACCCTCGATCAATATTTACTAGCTAATTACTTCAAGCTTTATTCAGAGTCGTTGCGAATCTAGCAGAGCATCATTTCAGTTACATGCCTAGCGAGGCCATCACCATAATTCTGTGCAACTCTCACCTATACGATAGTTCCTAATAATCATGAGCATAGGAATATTATATCGTACTAGCACATGCAGTCGGCCACCACGCGGTGAGTATGTTTAACCAACCATTCCTCCCTAAACGACACACCCTCGATGGAATATCTTTGTGTTTGGATGTGCAGAAAACTAGGTTTCCAAGCCCTCGCAGGCAACTTCTTTCGGCAACAAGCCATCCTGAAGAGCTTAGCGGAGCTATCTCCGCCGCGACGAGGCAAGGATGCGCTCGGGGCTTCGGTAGTCAGAGCCTTCGACCTGTGCATGCAGCAACCATGCGGCCATCCTCGACGCACAAAGGGCTAAGTAAAATAGTATCGTACTGCTAAAGTATTTATTACAGCTAGCATGTTTCAAATAATTTCGGTGCAGGCTGCTCCGCAAAATCCCGACCAAAGTTGACCCATGTCCACCAGCGGAGCTGCTTTCGCAGAGCGACCCCGTGGACCCTCGCCATGCTCAAGCCAGGCAACCTCCGCTGGGGCCTCATCCCGACTGCGTCTCTGCTGCTACAGCTAAGAGCCCTCGCGCCTCGGAGGATCCAGCCAACCTCCGCTCGATCGGCCGGGTGGCGGCAAAGGCCTGCATGGCGTGCAGGCAGTCAATGCGGTGGACAGCGTGCACAACCTTAGCCACGTTCAGGCAGAGCAACCATCACCCAACCTTCGTCACGGCCAAGCAAAGCGACTGTCGCCAGACCCCCATACGGCTGGGCAGTGCGACCCTCGCATCACAAAGAAGCTTCGAGAGCACCAATCCGCTCGTCCGCTGACCAGGCCTGTCCGGGTTACTGCAAGTTCTCTTTAATACTACACAAGTTTTTTTTTTTAGAACTAACCTTCGCAGCTGCACTACAGTGGTAGGGCACAACGCTAGTTCGGTACCCTCGCTCGAGGAAATTTAGTGGTCTATGGTGCCAACTTAAGGCTGTTTATTCACCATGTTTTTTAAAAAAAAAACAAACAAAAAAAAAACAAACTCGGCTGACATAATATAAGCTATCATATTTATTCATGAACTGACCTTCGCTTGCACGCGCGAGGCCACTATGTTGCAGGTTCTAAACCCCTGGTGAGTCCTCTCCACGTGCACTATATATTCTTATCTTCGCATATATGCAATACACCAAAGCTTCAAACTTCACATTCCTACTTGTGCTTTCAAATGATTAGTCTTGTTCTTCGACGAACACACATATATATCGAAGTACCCATGTCCTAGCTTCTGGCACCTTTTTTCTTGTAAGGTGCACTTTATGCCCAAGCTTGCAAGGACTTGCAGGGCAACACCGCGGGGTGGACCACGAAGCTACCTTTGTGGTGACCAGCCACCCCGGCTACAGGCACCGGCCACGGAGCAACACGGGCGCGCGGAGCAACACGGTTATCCAGGCCAAGACACCCTCATCGCAGCCGGGCGAAGGTACCTTCGTCGCCAATCAGATGAAACAACCTTCGTCGCGTCCAGGAAGAGCGACCTTCGCCACAGCACAGCAACCCTCGTCGTAGCTGGGTGGAGCTACCCCTCGCCGGCCGGGCAGCGGAGCCTCCCTCGCCAAAGCCTCATCTGTTGCACCCTTGGCCAGTACCTCTCGTGCCTCCAGGGAGCTCCTCGTCCCACGCGAGGGGACCAATCAACAAGAGAGCTAAGTATCCGGCAACTAGTTCAGCAAAGATTCTTATTATGGCCTACGATGCGCTTGCTTACTTGCTTAACTTTTGGCCTAGCACTGAATCTTACTATTACTAATTGAAGGCTCCAACGAAGCCCCCACGTTAATTCTCACCAGACGGCGCTAAGAAAAGATAAATGCTAGAAATTCTCACATTAATTAGAAACATCGAGCCATCCAATCTATAGACTCCACAAACAGTAATCGTTAGATCTACTTTTACTTTCTAGAAAATTACCCACCTTTGCCATTATTGTAGATATAAAAAAAAACAAATTAAAATATTATGTACGTATATAGGAAGAAAGATGAAAACAAATGAATACATTAGTTTCCCTACCACACGAGCCGGCAAGGACAATCGTCGCCCAGGGTATTCGAATTCCATATGCCTGATCTTCTAACGGAGGACCCAAAAAGAGGGCGCAGCCTCAAGAGGCAAGACACAGGAAGCTAACATGGCGCCGCCCTTGCTCTCATCGACATCAAACCACCAGTTGGTGCGCCGTCTACAAGAGGAGTCCAGCCTCCTGCAGCTTTGTACTCATCCGAAGTTAGAGCTTCTGTGATGGACGCACCCTGGAGGAGCAGGATGCAGGTTCTACTCGTGCGTGCGTTGCCTTGCATGTGAAGGGGTGGTCACCTACGAGGTAGCTGCCAGGCGCAATCTACCAAGATAAAGAACGGACGACACGTCTCGTGTACTTGCTGGCTGTGGCGTTCGTGTTGTACCATCGTCAGGCTGCCACCGATCTCACCGAAGAGACAGATGTGTTAGCGTTGGCTACAGGGGCCGACATCATATCTACATGGGAGTAGGGCACTGAGAAGATTGTGCCGTCAGCGCATCAGTGCCAAGGCATCTCAACCCTGGGTGCAGGGTGCAGGACGAAACAAGTGCCACATCAGGTCGGATCTTGCCTGAAAAATACTACGTTCTGCGGATCCCTCCCCACTAAAGACCATCACTCATCATTGATCGCCAGGGATGCACAAGAGCCGGCTACAGAGGTACGACCTATTCTGAAAGCTAAAAGTTTTTCTTTTCTCGTGAATAAAAAGATTTTTAACCAATTTTTTATCTATATAATGGGAACGGTGGATATTTGTTTAGAGAAAAAAATAGATCTAAGCAGTATGAATGGTAGAGCCCTTGGCCCGTGGTTAGGTGATAAAGAATGATTTTTTTAATTCTTTTTACCTATATAAATAAATAGCAGGGTGGGTAAATTTTTTTTAGCAGATAAAATAGATCTAATGGTTATGGACATCGTGAAGTCTATAGATTAGATTCTAGATGTTTCTAATTAATGTGAGAATTTCTAGCATTTATCTTTTTTTTTTTATCGCATCAGTTGAGAATTAACGTGGTGCCTCCATTGGAGTAGGGTACGTAGCTTGCAGGTTAGCTATCGAAGATTTTTTTTGACCAAAGTAAGCAAGGGAAACCCCAACCTATTTTTTTTTTTTTTTAATAATGCAGACATGTTTAATTCGCTCTCACGGGGAGTCGAACCAAAAGTCTGCTGGGTGCTATTAAGGTGTAGCTATGGAAGATTAGAGAGGGCACATTTATCAGCAGCACCAACTGTGCAGACAATGCGTTTAACACCTTCTCCATCAGCAGATCTTTCATTTATCAACGTTAGATGGTCTACCAGATCATCACACCGTTCACTGGAGATCGTAGATAGCGCGTTCCAGTCTTCAAGATTCATGGAGCTAGGGTGTTGGCGTGCAAGTCCTCCTCCATTGGTGAAAAAACTAATTTGATCTTCCCCTATTGTTGCACAACTCCATGTATGGTGCCTGGTATGGTGTGGCTCTGACCACAAGATAATGATGGTGGATGAGAAAGCGGACGGAGATGACACAAGCAGAAGGATCCATCAGCTATGCTTGGATGCAAAGTCAGCTAGAATGCCATCGAGAATGGATCCACATCTACATCAATGACACCACCGCACACCGCTATGTCGAGACGAGTACGAACGTCATCTGCAATGGCTCCTACCCCAACGATGGTGCGCACCGACAAGGTGATACTATAGTGAGTCCCTGCCGCGATACCAACAAGGCTGGCGATGCTACATTGACTATCTACCTATGAAAACCAATGAGGAAGGCAATGCTACAGTAACTACCTAACGGCTAACACTGATTACGAATGTGATGCTACACAGACTATATGTGCCAATAGAGACTGATGAGACAGGCGATGCTACATCGATTCTAGGTACTTCAACACTACACCAATCAACGCCAACATGAGAATGCGGGCAGCCGGGGTGATCTTCGATTTGCACCAAGCCAATTTCACCTGCTTCGACAAGTACAAGGTAACAATATCTTTCCATCTGGAACTTGACTATGCATGGAGGAAGTTGACCTCCAGCCGTGTACCAAGCTTCATCATCCGGTCATGCACTGACCACTGATATTCAATATAGCAACATCGAGGGATGGAAGGACGGGCATGTGCCAACATCATAGGGAGAATGAGGATATCTACATCAAGAAAGGGAAAGCAACAACATGCGGGCCACTGGTGCCGTGATGTCCGGCGTGATGTCCGGCGCCTATGGCATCTATATTAACGCTGACCACACATGCAGACTAAAGGTATGACTACTTGACATATCCCATAATTACAATTCAATATGACGTACACATGATATGATCCTTTCATTTTAATATTAATGTCCTTTGATTATATTAATTCACACAAATAAGTTTTGATATAATTCTTATTTCTCATTAACTTATTAATAGCGTCCACCAAATTACTTCAAGATTACATGCTAATATTGCTAAAAAATTAGAGGACCATGATCCATGGAGTTATCAATAAAGCCTGCATGAAAAATTTTAAACCTCCACAATTATAAAAGATAATTAAACTAATCTAATGATTTTTTTATATAAATTATCCATCTCTACATTATGAAAGACGATATTTATGTGATATATATAATTTGTACCTAAATTATCCACTTCACATAAAGTAACCACCTCAACCGTAAAAATCACCAATTTTTTTTTCAAATCTACATGTAATTTCTAACATAAGTTAAAACTTACAGCAGTTTAAATATTTAATTTTATAAGCTTATCAAGCATGGAAATATATCCTTAACAAACTGCATAGTAATGACATTTAAAACTCATTTTAAGTTATACTAACACTTATTACGATGAATTTTGTAAGTTGTAATCTTCAAAAAATTTAGGCATTTTGATTGAAATTCTTATAGAAAGCTAAAACATTTTGCCATCAAAGTAGTAGACAAATAGCACCGTTGTAAATAATAGTTGTTCTATATGAGAAATTATAAAACTCAAAAATATTTTGGGGAAGAGAATAAAAAATTAGGCTCATGTTGCCAAACTATAGAATGCAGCTAAAACTAGCATAGGTTGAGCAAATGTTTCAACTAAATTTGTATTAGAGATACAAAGAGAAGCTATATATATATATATATATATATATATATATATATATATATATATATATATATATATATATATATATATACATACATACAAAAACACTGAGATACCTATCGATTGGCATGAAAAAAAATATATAAATCAATATTTGATAGATTATCACAATTGAGTATAGATTATACAGAGTACTTATTATAGCTATTATGAGAAAAAAAAACTTATTGGTTAGTATGTCGTAAAAATTCTAACCCGTGCGAGAGCATGGGTTGGTGAACTAGTATATACAAATGAATCTTCATAGCTCATGAATTGATTTCATTTATCGACCAGCTCATTGGTCAAACTAGCTCACAATATGATCAGCAATTTTTAGCGGATCACAAAAGTATAAACCATATGGTGCTAACATGCGTGGTCTCTACCCTTCACAAGGTAAGCTTACCTCCGCCACATCCACGAGCAACTACTGCACTACACCTTTCGAATGACGGATGTCAAACAATAAGTAATGGTCGCCTAAGTGACCATACCATCGCTTGTCTTCTGTTATAGACTTCTTATGTCCCATAAGGGAAAACCTTCACTTGTGTGGTCAACCTCCGCAATGTGACCGGTGCTCACTAAATACAGTTTGTCAATACCTTCAAAACATGCTTGATTTTTTAGAGCCTAAAGGAAAGTTTAAAAAATATCAAACTTATTATATTGTGCTAACATGCGGGGTTATCATCACCGTGAGTATATTCTTACCCTCTCAAACTAACCTATTATTAGGACTTCTCTCAGTATTTGGTTGCGGGTTTCTCATCATTCACAAGGTAACATTCTCTACAAATATCTCATAACCATTGATCGCACCCACCTTGGTCACCTCCGTAATCACAACATTCTATACGTCCGCATGAAAATTTAAAAATTACCTAGTAGTTGTACTAATCGGCCTTATTTGCAAATGGGCAATATGTCTCAATATTGTATGTCCCTATATGGAAAATTACATCGCAGCTTCAGTTGATATTGCAGAACCAAACCATCCGTTTGGCTTCAACACTTTCACACTTACTCTTGTGAAAGCACTTGTCATGTGAAACCATCCGTTATGATTACGAAACTTGGTGTTTGCGCGGGATCAAATTTGGTCTATCTTGACCCTCATAAATACTTACTTGTGCCTCAAATATCACATTTTTTCATGATAAGAATGCTTTACTTACCCTCGCACTTATCTCTGTGCTAGCACTCATTCGTACATGCATCATACATTCTCATAATGAGCATCAATGGTTATGAGAATCTCATTCATCATACCATCGCATCCATGAGCATCATTCATTAGCATCTCAACCCCATTAAGCGCATGGGCATGGAGGAAAGTCGGGCACCCCGGCACCTCCGCCGAGGCTCGCAAAAGAAGACGCCCCCGCCCTCCGGAAGGAGCAACTGGAGGCGCAAATAAGCCGGGCACCACGGCACCTCCGCCAAGGGCTCGCAAAGAAGATGCCCCGCGCCCTCGAGTATGAGCAGCGCCGAGACGCAAATAAGTCGGGCACCACGGCACCTCCGCCAGGCTCTCAAAAGCAAACTTATGATTTTATCGATATTTGAAAATAGGTTCTTGTTGCAGGACTACTCGCATGCGTGCATATGAAAAACCGGGGGTTGTGTAAGAAATTATGAGACACTAGGGGCTGCACTCTTTTTCCCCCAGTAGGGTCACAAAATTTTTTTCAATGAGGCAACACCCCCAATTAATGCATGTAGGAATTTCCCGGATACAAAGAAATGTCAAGGACAGACCTTCGCCCGAAAAGGGGCTGGGTGGTGGCACCCAGCCCTCATCGGCGATCTTGGAGGGCTCAAGGATTGGCCCCGCCGGAACAAAGTAGTCGACTTCGCCCGGCTCGGCCAAACCTCCGCTGAAATCTTTTTACTATTTCCGGCATAAACAAGAAGTCGGGCACCGTAGCACCTCCGACAATGGCTCGTGAAACTCGCACCTCCGCATGCGAAAAAGTTTTTCACTACCTCCGATTTAAACGCGAGCCTCGCTAGAAAGAATAGGGGGCATCGCTGCGAAAAAGCTTTTCTTGCTACCTTCGATTCAAACCGCGAGCCTCGCTAAAAAGTGTGTCGGGCGTTGCCGTGAAAAAACTCTCACTTGCCTTCGATATAAATATGAATTCCGTTACAATCAATGCATGCGGGAGTTATCCCCTAAGAAAGCAATGTCAAGGACACACCTCTGGCGAAAGGGGCTGGGTGGCGGCACCCGACCCTCATCGACAACGTGGAAGCGAAGGATTGCCCCCTCGGGGCGAAGCGGTCGACCGCCCGGCAGCCTCCTCGGCAAAGGGCCTCGCCTCCGACCACGGCGACGTCGACATCATCTTCGCAACATCGGCCAAACCTGCGCAAGGGCCTGCGCCTCACGACTCTGGCGGCGTCAACATCACCTTCGACTCGGCCAAACCTCTACAAGGGCCTCACCTCCGACTCACGGCGACATCGACATCACCTTCCGCGACATCGGCCAAACCTACGCAGGGCCTCGCCTCCAACTCTGGCGACATCGATATCACCTTAGCGACATCGGCCAAACCTCTCGGCGAAGGGCCTGCCCTCCGACTTCGGCGTCGACATTGATATCACCTTCGCGACATCGGCCAAACCTCCGATGAAGGGCCTCGCCTCCCGGCGCCAAGCAACATCGACATCACCTTCCGCGACATCGGCCAAACCTCTGACGAAGGGCCTCGCCTCCGACTGCAAGCGACATCGACATCACCTTCGCGACATCAACAAACCTCCAACGAAAATCACCTTCGACTTCTTGCGACTCCGACCATGCTTTCGCCTCCTACTCGTAAGCACCGGCCAAGAAGGGGCTAAGGGGGGCATCATTGGAGGCCAACTCTACCCAAAACGTCTTGCCCCGCTACTCATGATTTGGAGCGAAAAAGACGCACAACTCCGGCGTTTACCTCGTCCTACAACAATGGCAACTTCAACTACACCTCGCCAACGGCATCGGCAAGGGTTTCACCTCCCGACAAGGGCCCCAACCGCGGCTTCGCCAAAAACATTGACAAAGGGGTCCGCTTCGCCTTTGGCTTCGGCGACTCCCGGCATGTCTTCACCTCCTACTCATAAGCACCGTCCAAGAAGGGGGCAAGGGGGTAGCATTGGAGGCCAATTCTACCCAAACGTCTTGCCGCTACTCATGAGTCGGAATAGGTAAGGCGGCCAACTCCGGCGTCCACCTACGTCCGGCGACATCCGCACAGGCCTCAACCGACAAGGGCCTCGCCTCGCCGCACCGATGACATCCGCACCTTCGCCTCGACCCGGCAAAGGGCCTCGCCTGCGACCGGCGATGACAACCGCACCTTCGCCTGCGACCGTCAACGGCCTCGCCTCGGCACCGGCGATGACATCCGCACCTCCGCCTCGACCCGGCAAGGGCCTCGCCTAAACGCGGCGACAAAATCCGCACCTTCTCCTCGACCCGGCAAGGGCCTGCGCCTCGGCACCATCGGCGACATCCGCACCCTCGCCTCAACTCCAACAAGGGGATTAACTCTACACCGCCGGCGACATCAGCGCCCTTGCATCGACCGACGGCGAGGGCTCACCTCAATGACGGCGATGATACCTACACCTTCACCTCGACCCGGCAAGGGCCTCGCCTTGACTTCAACTCCGACCCCACCCTGCGCCTACACTTCTACGGGGGCTCGCCCGGCGTCGTGTTGACCTCGACATCACCGCTGTGGCTGAATCGACTTCGGACCAACATCATCGACCTCCGCCTCAACATTCGCACCATCATCGGCCTCTTGCGGCAACACACCGGTGTCCAACGACCAGAAGACTGGAACGGCGACCTCCGGGCCGCGACTCCCCGAGCAACGAAAGACCACCGAACTAGCAAAGACCCTCGCAACAACTAAGAAAGGCGGAGGCCGGTGGGACCTCCGCAAATCAACGAACACTTCATCATTGTACTATAGCCTCCGGCCTTCGTCATCCGATGGAAGCTTGTATTCATGGGCCTTTTTCTGTTTTAGCGACTAGGTCTTGTTGTACCTGCCAAACCCTAGTATTTAAGGGCCTCGCTGGGGGTAGGGGTGCCGGTCGCGCCACCCTTCCCTTGTAAAGGCCCAATACTCAACTATTGTGAGGGCTCGCTTGTAAATTTCCAATCTAAGGGTGCGGATGGAAAATGTACTCCCTCCACCCCTCTATAAATACAACCCCAAGGCCAAGGGGGAGGAGGACTCTCTCCCCACTTTCCCATTCCGTTCCCTTCCCTTTCTGTGGGAAGCCCTACCCCCCCCTCCCCGCAACCTTTGGTTGCGAGGTCAAGGGGCAGGTGCGAACCCCACATGTTGCGAACCTGTTATCTTCTCTAATTCAGAGTACCATATTTCTGATGTCTTCCATTCCTACTAGAGATTTGAATACTAAATAGCAATCTTTGATTATACATGTAAGGTGGTGGTGTGCGTGCTTTAATCTGTCTGCATGTAAAGTCTTGACCTGTGAGAGAAGCATAACCGATAAGCTAGCCTATATATACACACAGACATATACACTGTACACAAATGTATAGCGTGTCATCAATTACCTGTCTCCTGATATATACTATGATAAGCTGAGACTAGAACTCTTCGCTTTGTATATGTGTGTTAGTGTGCTGCTTTCAGTTCTGTAGGACACGGCTAGCTCGGCAGGCAGTTAGAAATGGGAGGCTTGAGGAACGTGAGATTTGGAGAATGCGTCAAGACCTTGATGCCTGAAACATCCACAGCAGCATATCATTGTAGCCAGTCAGTCCGCAGCAGCTTGCGAAGCGTGTTTGTGAAGTTGCGTGTCCCCCATAATGCAGACATTGCCAATCCACAGACATCAAAATTATTTGCAGTATTTTCATAGGTTGACTGATGAAGCCAAATGGTTTCATAGAATGCTTCCATGTTTTAGTTTTGTTTATCTACAGAGCTCCACGTTACGTACCAAGGGACTATTTCTTCACTATATATACTGTCCTACTAGGTATATTTCTTGATCCACTGAGTTTTAGAACTATAACCAACTCGTTGAAGAAAAATTTCAGACCCTGAAATTTGCGATCAGATATTTTTGTAAAAATAATATGCTGGAAAATATATATTTTATTATGTTTGGAAATAACTTGGGTCTTATGTTTCCTTTGATCTGACTGTCTAAAAGTAGGAGGAACTAGATGAGAGGAACTAAGTTATGGATAGGAACCAAGACCCGAAACTAGTTTTTAAAGGGTATAATAGTACTTCGATGTGCTTCCAAGCAAAAACGAAACCAACACTTTGGCTCGTATGCTTCAGTCCCGCCGGATGCCACCCTGGTGGCATCCTTGGTGACTAACACGACGCCGTCCGGCAACCTGCACAACACCGAAAGGCTCGTGATGACCACCATGCTTCTCCTGGCCATCCTCGTCACCGCGCTGCTGGTTATGTGCCGCGTTGCCTCGTCTCCTGCCAGCCTCCACCACCCCGAATAATGCCCCTCATCGAGCTCCTCCTCAAGCTAGCTTTGCCATGGTCGTGCCGGCAGCGACACATTTGTGCTTGGCGTTGGACGCTACTCCTTATTCGACACGGTCAAGGACGCTACCTCGCCTATTCCCTCTCTCAAGTCCAGGTGCTGCTGTCAGTCGCAGAGGGTGACACAGGTAGACGGGCCCAATGCACGGCGAGCCAACTAAGTTGGGGGATGTAGTGTCTAACTTATTGATATAGAGTTGAAGACCACATTTCCAAAACAAGCCACCTAATACTACTGAACGAAAAAAATCAAAATGAATCAATAAGCCATTAGTATCTTCAAACATAGGTAATGTCTCTCATCCAGGAGCATAAGTAGCTGGAAAACTCCTGGTGTTTGGCAACGGCAAGACCTTCAATGATCTGCAAATCTGGAGCATTGGTGACCTTACGTTTTAACCATGTCATTTGACGTCCAGGTTTTTGTACAGAATCTCAAACTCTCTGAGTTAAGACCTATGAACTTTCCTGGTGCTTCTATCACCAGGGTTCCTGATGCTTCTACCCCAGGTTTCAAGCCATATACTTGTGTACCCCCAAGGTTCCTGATGCTTCTAATGCTTATGCTGAACAAAAGAGCTTGTGTGACATACTCCCTATACATGGTCCCTAATCATATATATGTGTAGTACCTCTTTTCAGCTAGTGTTGTATATATTTCTCTCACTTTTGCTTCACAACTACCTTGATATATATATATATATATAGCTATGATCGACCAAGCTGAGACATGACTTCTAGACGACCCCTAGGTCTCATACATCTATATAGCACTAGGGAAAGATGAACTCCCTTAGCTTACTTGTTGTGTGGCATTAAACTCAGTGTGCATAGACAAGGAAGCTGAACGTGACTAGGGCAATCTGACCAGGAGGTTAAAGGCGTGCTGCATGTGCAATAAAGAGACGTTGTAAGCTGGCAAGAGAATGTGAATAAGCTTTTTTAAAATGTGAATTCTGGACAGTAATAAAATGTGAATAATTGATGGGTACATATATATACTGTGGCAGTAGTTGTGGGGGTTCGCACCTGCCCCTTTGACCTTCGCAACCAAGGGTTGCGGGAGAGGGGGCAAGGGCTTCCCACAAGAAAGAGAAGCAGGGAAGACAGGAATGAGAAAGGTCGGGAGAGAGTCCTCCTCCCCCTTGGCCTTGGGGTTGTATTTATAGAGGGGTGGAGGGAGTACATTTTCCATCCGCCCCCTTAGATTAGAGATTTACATGCGAGCCCTCACTAGTTGAGTATTGGGCCTTTTACAAGGGGAAGGGTGGCGCACCGGCACCCCTACCCCCAACAGCAGGCCCTTAGCTACTAGGGTTTGGCAGGTACAACAAGACCTAGTCGCTAAAACAGGAAAAGGCCCATGAATACAAGCTTCCAGTAGATGGCGAAGGCCGGAGGATATAGTACAATGATGAAGTGCTCGTTGATTGCGGAGGTCCCCCACCTGGCCTCTGCCCTTCTTAGTTGTTGCGAGGGTCTTTGTCAGTTCGGGGGTGGCTCTTCGTTGCTCGGGTAGTCCCGGCTGCGGAGGTCGCTGTTTCCAGTGGTTCTGGTCGTTGGACGTGGATGAACTGGAGAGTTGCCGCGGGAGGCCGATGATGGTGCGAATGTTGAGCCGCAGGTCGATGATGTTGGTCCGAGTCGATTCAGCCACAAGCGGTGATGTCGGTCAACGCTGATCGATGGCGAGCCCCATGTCGAAGTGTAGGAGAAGGTGCGGATGTCATCGACGGTGCCGAGGTGAGGCCCTTGCCGAAGTCGAGGCGAAGGTGCGGATGTCATCGCCGGTGCCGAGGCGAGGCCCTTGCCGGGCGTAGAGGCGAAGATGCAGATGTCGTTGTCGGTGCCGAGGCGAGGCCCTTTGCTGAAGTCGAGGCGAAGGTGCGGATGTCGCCGCCGGTGCTGAGGCGAGGCTGAATGATTAAAATATTCATTTGTTTGTTAATTCATTGCCTAGCTGAATGGTCGTATTAACGTGAGCCCAGCACCAATCGGTGCTTGCCCTTCGTCTAGCAGCAGCTAGCAAGTGCAAAGGATTAATCGAGTTGTTTTTTTGCCTTCTCCGCTGGGCAAGCAGTCCTGCCTTCTGGTTCCATCTCGTACGCTCCTATCCAGGTTTTCAGTCTTCAAGTAAATCGACAGGAGCTTGCAGCAGGTTGTCAGGTCCTAGTTCAAGCGTCCATCCATTCTCATCACTCGGCAAGGTAAAGCTCGTCCAGGTATTTGAAGTCATCGATCTCTCTCTGTAGTTCAGGTTCAACAGCTATTCAGTTATCTGAATTGAAAAGTAGCAGTCAGTTCTTGACAATAGTACATGAATCAAGTTGGTGTTCGTATTCTTCATAGCTTGTACCTGCATGTTCTGTTTTGATTGGTCAAAAGAATTAGTTTTCCTTGCTCGTTCTTAGTTTAGTGAGTTGTCTTGTCAAGCATTAGCATTTGTTGGTGTCCCTTGCATCCGATGGTCAGGCAATCTGGTTCAGTTCTTTGCGTGTGCAGTCCAACGCCGAGTGCAGCTAGCTTAGTTTGTCAAGGTTGAGTAACAAAGTGCAGCAGTCTGTGTTTAGCCTGTGTTCTAATTTTTTTGCTGCATCAACTGTTGTCTCGATTTACAAGCAGCAGCTTCCAGTTCGTTGTTTGCTTCTGATTGGTGCATTTTTGTGTGTGTTTAGCGGCAAGAGAACCTTACTGAACAGCAGCAGCTTCTCTAGTTTCTATTTGGCTCAAATTTCCAGTTTGATCTTTTTGTCCGTCATTCGCTTGCTTCGAGCTTCGATTTGAGAACCGATTTTTGTGTTCGATTCATTGAGCCCAATACTTCACGCTTTGATATCTTGCTACTAGTTAGCACGCCGTATCACTCGTATCTTTGTGAGTTTGCCTTTGAGATTGGGGGTTGAGCCGATTACACGAAATTGAAAAGAAAAATTTACGGCTCCCATTCACCCCCCCTCTGGTCGCCGTTTCGGTCCTTCATGGAGGCACTCTGTATATATATCACA
Organism: Hyparrhenia diplandra; assembly: GCA_015847255.1. NCBI lineage: Eukaryota > Viridiplantae > Streptophyta > Magnoliopsida > Poales > Poaceae > Hyparrhenia > Hyparrhenia diplandra. The sequence continues at coordinate 117,400 of JADLZK010007743.1, read as the reverse complement.
AGCTAGAACGTCCTATGTGTGGTGTGGTCGTATCCCTGTGCAGGAGACGAAATTCGTCGCCTCCCGTCACCACATCGACCAAAACTTGTTGCTTTTGAAGGCGCCAGGCACGTCTCTGCAACGGTTCCATTTGATTGATATTGACATCGAATATTTATTGTGAGGTCAATCTAGAAAAATCATCAAACTGAAAGCTATCTAGACGCAGAAATATTCTCTATCTCCCATTCTCCCTCAACACTCCACAATTATCATGTGTACTACAAGCTAATTAAGACATTCTATCTATTGTGAGGTCATCTCCCAGCTAGAGAGGAAGAGGAACAAATTGGTGGTCCCCGTTTCAGAGTGATCAAAACAAGCTATTGAGGCACGTCTATGCAGCGGAGCCATCTGGGTGACATTGAGATCACGTATCTTGTAGAATCCTGAGGCCTTCCATCCCAGAACAAAACGGGAAAGAAATTAAAGGCAGGAACAATCTCTCTCTCTCTCTCTCAACTCACACTTTATGCTGAACTGACCAGCACCCCTGACGGCATATGAATCCTACCCTCTGTTTGGTTTCGAAAGACATGCTATACATAGATATAGACGGAGGCCAAACTAAGTATCTGTGTGATGATGCACCCCTGCAGGATGTACAATACATAATAATTTAATTTTTAAAGCATTTTATTTGTATGGTGCAAAGCTAATTATTTCACTTTCATTTCAGCCAGTCATTCATTTAATTTCATCTATCTAAAATAGGTTCACTTCACAAATACGCAAAAACAAGCAGAATTACAACAGACATGTCCAACCACTTTGGGTGCCAACTCAATGGGAACCCCTATTCGGTGCTGCAAAAATATTGCATGCTTTCAGACTATCTGATTCCACATGTGTATGACACAATAAACACAAGAAAACTTGGTCTTACAAACACAAGAAAACTTGTTGACTATCTTACAAAGTTGATCATGAGACATAATGCCTGAGCTTGGTCTTTTCAATGACGATGCCTCTCGTCTCAAGAAAACTTTTGTAGTTCAGTGACGTGTAAGAAATGGATCGAAGATAACAACCAGAAATCTTCATCATGGTGGAACGCTCAGAAACAGTTCTAGTTCATTGAGTTTCCAGTGCGCCAGCAGATAGTCCAAGTGGTCGCTTGAACATCAACATTTTTCTTCGTTTCAAGGTCCAACTGACCCAAATGCTATGGGTAAGCAAGATTTGTGCAGAAAGTTGTATTTTCTAAGCTTATCTGCACACTGCTTTTGCTTCGTTCTACGTAGGGAATTAACCTCGAACGTTTTCTGTGGCAGGGAAGAAATTGTAGCTTTGTTGGCGTCTCTGATTCTATACCACCCATTTTTATACCCCTGCCTGAGGCCTGACTACAACACCAATATGCACATATATAGTTGTGCTCAGCTAGTAGTAGGAGATAGTCTGAGGGCTTGTACATATATATAAGCCAGTTGGCAGGCGGATGGGAGGTGGCCTTTTATTTTTATCTTGATGGGAGGTGGCACTGGGGCCATCTAGGAGGGGAGACGCGATGGTGAAAAATTGAGAACGCATCTAATAAAGGAGTCCTTGTCTCCCAAAAATAGTATTTTTTTTAGCATTGTCTTCTTGTTCACGGATATATTCTTGTTAGTTGATGGAAAATGGCTAAGGATACTATCCATCATCACAATATGAAACTGGACAATGGCAATTGGACAATAATATTGTGCCGCAGGAACCTCGAGCTTTTCAGTTTCACGTTGTCCTTGTGAGCAGTAACACATTAACTTTTCTTGCCCCTGGGTTGCACTAAAAATTCGTACTTTTAGCAAATACAAAACAGACATATATAATAGTGCCGGTGACAAATTTAAAGTTTTTGAACATTTGGTAATGAGAAGTCACCAAAGATTTATTCGCTTGCTATATTTCAAAAATAATAAAAATTCTTAGGCAAGTTACACCGAAAACTAAGATTTATTATGAATTTATAATTTTATTTATTCAAAGTTTCTACGAAAATACTACATCCCTTTAAAAACCATTTCTAGAAATACAGTGTTGTTCGAGATAGAGAGAGAGGGAGGGATGGAGGGAGATGATCCAAATATCAAGGTATATAAATCATGTCACGAATCGCGATACATGGGCTAGGTATTAACTTAAAAAACTGGGCATGCATACGAGTCTAACAATCCTTATTTTCCATCAAACATGTTTAAAGCCATTGTTACGTTGACACTATCATTTCCGGTTGCTTTAGAACTTGCAGTGATAAGTTTAGCATTGAGACCTCAAGGCAAATATCATTGATAGTTCCCTGAATCTCCAAACATCAGGTGTCGAGCAACATAGCAGAACGCTGCAACACCAGTATCGGTGATGGTGGCCCGGCCACCAGTTTCTTCAGTACTAGTGCCAGAGACATTGGTGCTCCGGCTGTTGATGAGCTATCTACTGTGGGATTGTAAGAAGGGAAACAAAACCGGTGCCTCATCAACCATCACTTGTTACAATTGGATGTAGATCCAAATGACCAAGCCGTTTGTCTGCTGTAGGACTGTTGTATCCCAAGAATCCTGTGTCCTCTCATCACCAAGAAATTTATTTGGGCGAAGAGAATCAACAAAACTGGATGGGAACTAGAAGTATCATATTCCTAGGCTCTCTCTCTCTCTCTCTCTTTCAACACGCATCTTCAGCATCATGATGTCCTGTGAAGCTTCTCCTATCTATTCGGTTTCAAATGGCGACATACCATGTATAAAAAGGGAGGCGATCCTCATCTACACTGTTATGCTATTGATGTATAGTACATGTGCAGGAAAAGGAAATCATAATGTTAGTCTACGGCCCAAGTAATTCAATCTCCCGAAACCAATGCAGATTTAAATGTTCATAAACTCCTAGAGTATAAGATGCTGGGATTAAAGTACCTTCACGATATTTTGTAACAACCTGTAGTGATTGACTGCTCTTTAGATAAGTGAGGGAAAGATGAGAGTTGGTCGGGCCAAGCCATTGACACAAACTCACAGCACATGGAGAGAGGAAGATTGGGGACGTCACAGATCGACTCGTCATAGAAAGACGGGGAGAAAGAGATTCAATACATGAGTCCTTCGCTTGGACCATGACCCATGAGGCTTAGCACTAGGCTGGCAGCAAGCACATGCACAGACCGAGAAACATCATGTCGACATAGCAACATAGAAGCACCATGAATAATATAGAGATGCAAACTAATATTTATTTCGAGCTACTACATGGTGTCAAATAACATCCAACAAGCTACACTTCCTGGCGTCTCATTCTTATCCAGTGCCATTGCCTTGCATTCTTGGCCTGAGAATGATCGAGAACGCCTGTGGTCTGTGCAATCTTGATCGAGAGGCGAGATACTGATCACCTGAATTATATGTTGGAAATGACCGAGATGATCGTGGAGATTGAGTGCCTGAGATCGACATACAGAAGTATACATGCATCTAGCAATGTGTCACAACCCTGAAGCTAAGGATGTCTGATCAAGCGCCTGATGAAGATGATCACCTGAATGGCAATGATATTATTGTTTCAACAATTTTAGTTATCACTGATATCATTCTAGCATTGTTTTCTCGGTGCCACCCATTTCTATTTACCAGGCACCAGTTGGACTAGTGCTCCCATGCTAGCCCCCATTCTAACGCTACAGTCTCGTCCACATCATTATTCAAATATATAACAGCAATGTAGGAAAAGAAAATAACTCAATATATAACAGCAATCTAGCAAAATAAAATAAAAGAATGGAAGAGAGAAAAAACGCAGGTAGAGAAAGCTAGTGAGTTGATGCAATATTTGCATATGTGCACTGTAAACATTGTTATATATAAGGTGAAAAGTCAGCTCAGAAACCAGATATAGTTGTGGGGTGGCAAGCAGTGGTCGGCATTATAATTCGACAGTAATATATACCATGAGCCCAACCTACTGTTTTCTCTACAGTGTCATATGTGTTGTGCATTAAGAAAACTAGTATATTGCCCGTGCTAATGCTATGGTGATATATAGAAAAAAACATAAAACTAAAATGATAAACGTCAATTATGCATTCAAAATGACACCCATGCTGAAAAACCTACCATTGTTGTATCTCTACTGGTCAGCACACCATTGTGCCGCTTCATCATAGGATCGTATTGTTTCATCATTGTGCTGCTTTGTCATGGACCTCGCTGAAATCGTATTGCTTCATCATTGTGCTGCTTCGTCATGGACATGACAAGAAAATGAAGGAATATTGGTGGACAGATATAGCACTCCTGATTCATGTGTTATGTTTTAATTTTTCGTTCACGTCAATATGTTCTGCAAATTCATATTCAAGGATGCTTTCCAGTAAGATACATAGCAAAAAAAACTATATGTATGAGCGAATCTCTGTCAAAAAAGCATCAACCATTCTCACGTTACGTGAACATCGTAAGGGTCATCCATTTTCTCTCTCCGATCCTCTCACCAGCTGAATAAAGAGATGTTGTTCGATAGCTGCTGTTACCTCCCATGCCTACCTCTTTATGTCCTTGATCCTGTTTACCAACACAACAAATCTTGTTCTGGGCTTGTGTGTGGTGACGAACTACAGAGTGCCCAAAAAAACAGAATCAAGAATCATATGGTACATAGAACATCAGGGACAAGCAAGCTACTGTTGAGCTGCTTTAGTAGGAAGAAGTAGGGTTTCTTTGGTTTGTGTTTGATGCAGCATGCCGTTGCAGGTTCCCCTTTTATAGACTGGATGGGCTGGATGAACGTACTCCTCAAATGCCAGTCAGTCACTGATGATGTAATGCAATGCAAGCTAGGGAATGCAAGCACCCAGCAGTCTAGTTGTCTATAAACAATCCTATGTCTAGGTAACACATCAATAAGTTACACGCATGCTCATCTAGTGGTAGGTTCACTCAATGAATTCCTGACCAGCTACATATACAACCCACACTTCTTTGCGGAAAGTTATATATACACCATGTTACGCCGAGCCGACAGATGATGGAGTGGTTCATGAAGTCCACGCCACCAATTTTGCTGCTAGCTACAATAGGCATTGGAGACATCGGGACCTTCAGCAATAACATGCCAACACATCTCCTGCAACTATAGCAGACTTGCTCCCCTCGGGCATGGCATCCCATTCGGTCTTGCAGGAAGCCACCATTGTGATCCTCTGCCTCACTCGCAGGTCTGAGAGCTGTATCCATCAAAATCAAGCCAACCTCAACTAGTCTTTTCCTCCTTGTCAGTCCGTCAGGGCATCGTCATGATCGTACACATCGAGTGCTGGCTCCCGGCCTCCTGAAGATTGGCATTCTCTTCCAACTGACAGCTATCGTCTGTGGATATTTTTTTTTTTTGGAAAAGGGAACTTTTACTTTCAAGCAATTACATCGAGATGATACAATGTCTTGAAAATTCCCGGCCTCTTCCCACGGGCACACAGCCTATAATTGTTCAAACAACCACGCACTCTAATGACTGTCAATCCTAAGACTAGACCGTCACCCATGTGCCTGGGTAAAAATTCCTTCCCACGCCCTGTGGATATTTGGCTTCTGTGTGGAATAATAAATTTTGTGGAAACAATTAGTATAGATACAATAGGATCCCTCTTATTATTGAGGAGGCTGGTGAGATTCTTTAATTTGTGATATGATTTGTACCTAGAAATAGTTAAGCTGTACTGCTCTAGGTTTCCCTCCAACTGGTGATGCACCTGCTGTTCCAATGCTTCTATTTTGTTAACATGTCAATCAGATTCTACAACTAGCGCTTTGATATGAAAAGATGGCCAGGGAATGGTTAAACAACATTAACGGGAATGGAATTTTTGATTAATGATTTTATTTTGTTCAGCTCGCACGAACAAAGTCGTTGCAGCAACTCTTTATTACGGCTTAAATTGGCGGGGAACAGATTTCTCAAGGGTGGCATCGGTTTCCCTGGCAACGACTTACATCCAACATGAAACAAACAAAAAGCAACTTGTTTGGTTGGTATTCTAATCGATTTGTGCTGTAAAACCAGGAAACCAAACAGCAAGTTAGTTGTACACCTAAACCACCGTTCTTATATGCAACAGAATGTATGCAGTTCATTCTGCAACTTTGTTTTTCCATTTTTATAAAATTATTTATTGCTTGCTTACGTATACATGGGATTTAAATTTAATTTTACTCATATTCTGGTACTGTTATTGCACAATCATAGTTCCATGTCTCTCTATTACCACGATGATTGGCCAGATCTGCGACAAAGAAAACTGATGTATGCATAATATATAACACATACTAGATTCCCCGCGTTGCCGCTGGGTAGTCAGGGGTATTGTTAAAGTATTTTATTTTGATCACAAAAAATATGATCACAATTAGCTGTTGAGTATAATTAACTGTGGTAAGGAACAAATAGATTAAAAGATTCAGAAAAGATAGATTAATCAAATGTGAATAAACAAATAGGTTACTCAAATGTGAAGCAAGTATAGAACTGACGTATCAGTATTGGCCAAGCTATAATCCTGAAAAATTCATTGTACTAAATTGTTTGTCTATAATTCTCTTTTTATTGTGGACCATTGAATTGAAGAGAACGGTGGCTATAAAAATGCATCTTTATCTCTGAATTGAAGAGAACAGTGTAGTAGATCAGGCCAATTGACTTCCAAATCCAAATACATATATATGCATATCAGAGAATACATATGTGATAGATTTTGTATAAGGAAAAGAAGAAAAGTGAGCAAATTTAAAATGACCATAAGATGGGCACCCCACTTTATCCCCTCTCATGAACCATCCGTTTCATAGCGCAGCAGGGGAATAATCAAACGGGCATACGGCGTTGCCATCGCAGCCGTCCCTGTCCTAGCAGGCTCGGGCGGTGATGATTCGCGCACCATGTGGATGTACCTCTGTATCAGGTCGTTGTCCTCCAGATCGCCGACTGAAGAAACCGTGTCGCACTCGGGAGATGACACTCGACCTTGACACGCTCCTGTCACTGAACTGCCTCTGGAAACTGCTTGAGCTCGCTTCGTCAAGGCTGAATTCCTCTACGACAAAGCATGGCTTCAACCTGGAGGGTCCGTGTCTCTGAGGCGGCCTGCCGAAGCTGAAGTAGAATTACAATTAGCTGATGAGTAGAATTAGTTTGTGTCGCCCTCACAATTAACTTACTATGGTTGCTGCTATCTGTGTTGGAAGATGACACCGCAGCGATGCCAACCTAGTAGCTCTTGGCCTGATTACATCTGATTCCTCCCAAATTGTGATTGTTGCGAAACTTGTGGCATTGAAATCTTGCAGAACCTTTCGGAAGGACCTTAAGCTGGACAAAGGATTGGAGGCCACCGGCTTCAGAACAGCAACCTAATCACGAGGCTACATCTAACATGACCTGAACATAGGGGCAATTTATGAATTTGTAATCAAAGCAGTGGCTCATTTGCTTGTTTGTAGAAATGAGACAAACAAAACTCATGCCTGATGCAAGGGAAATTACTTAACTTAAAAGAGTTGTAGAAATGAGACAAACAAAACTCATGTCTGACAGCTACATGGTTTGAAACAGTTAAAATCAAAGTAGACAAAAAGAAAAAAACAAAGTAGACAGAGATTACCTTGTTTTGCTTCTGACAGGCCTGATCCAAAATGCTTTCGCTCGTGGATCTCAGCCTCCTGACGAAACTGTATATCTTATTCTCAGTTAAGACATTCAGTCAAGAGAAAACTGTAAAGACATTCAGTCAAGGGAGAACAAACGTATTTCTTTTCCATTTATCAAGTCTTTTTTTTTCTGGAATGTTCCTTACTGAAATTTAGATTGTAAATGTAGATTGGAGGTGTAACTGGAGTATTTTTTTTTCTCTGAGACGTCCTGTAATGTAATGTTTCATTCAGAGAGGGATGTTGTCGTCGGCACTGCCATACTTAACGTATTTCTTTGTAATAAGCTATTAGTGTTACTGTATTAGCTCTGACAACTACTACCTGAGAACAAAGCCAAAGTATTTCTTTTTTCTCCTGTCACTCATTGCATTGAGTCCATGGAACTGTATGGATTTTAATATTTGTAAAGTAGCACTTACTGATTCTTTTGTTGTTTGCCTTCATGATCAATTGGTTCCAGTTGACTGACATCGATCTTTCGTTTTGACAGTGGGTTGCTGCAAAATTGAAGAATCAGTGATTTGTCATATTTGAATCTTAGGTGCTGTCAGGTTGGCCTAAGATGATTGGTGATCAGAGATCTAAATTGGTAGGAGCAAATTGGTAAAGCAGATAAAGAGTTAAATTAAAAAATATATAGGTGGTAGCATGATCTTAACATTATGACCCTTCTTTGATGGCATTACAAATGGCAATTCATCTACTAAAGTGTATGGTATTATTTACCTGTGCTGGACTGATGCTGATTGTAGAGTTTTGTACAGGGAGGTTTGCTGAAATTTGTCAAAATCCTAAATATAATCTAACATCAGGCGAAACGATAAAGTCAACGATTGCCACGCTGGAGTCTGAAGAAATATGCATGCTGCAAAAAATTAGAGGGTAATCTCCTGGATGCCAATTATTTAGAATTTTAGAAATTGGAGATAGGAACACCATTGAAGAAAGAACGCACATGTGTCTGCGATGGGGCTGAGAATTTGAGAGGGCATAGTTATGGGAAAAGAAACAATATGTATAGATGGACTGCATCCATGCATTTGGAAATTGAATAAAAAAAATCACCGAGGCTTATCTTATCTCTTTTGTGCGGAGATGCTTCATGCCTTTTCAATCGCTGGAACAACTCCACAGCCAGCGTAGCTCAGCGCAAAGCTTCTCGGCTCTCTCAGCGTCTTTGGAGGATGACACAGAAGCATATCGGGCAGCAGTGCCAAATAACAAAAAAAGTAGAAGAACAAAATGACAAATGAAAACTTGACCTGAAGGACGTTGTAGGTGACGTCCATGTCTTCCAGGCTCTGCAGCAAGCGCACTGTGCGTTGGCAGCATGGTGGTGGTGATCGGCCCCTGAGGGCATCATCTTGGCCGGGCGGAGACGGCACGGCCCTGGTGCTCTTGGTCCGTGCGAGTAACCCTATGTTAGACTAAATTGTTGCATAAGCATATTGTAATCTTTCGTTGGAGTCATGCATTAGTCAGATAGGGTTAGGGTGTGGTCTTAGGCGTGCTTGATCACGGCCCAGCCCGTTGCATTCGGTCGGTCCGCGTCATAGAGCGTTGGGCGCACGTAGCACATGCCGCGACGCAACGGCATGGTGCACTCGGCGCGATATGGCGCGGGGATCCTCAGGACTGTTGAGATCCTGAGATTGTATCTTGCATTTGGCTATAAATACAAGTGAGTCCGGTCGAGGGGGACGTGGTTGGGAGCCCCCACAAAATCTTCTTCGTGTTTATCGTTCCCAGTTTCCAATCTCATCGTGAGAGCTTCGCCGTGGTGATCACGCCGTGTCGCGGTGATCACGCCCGTCGCCGTCGCTCTGCGTTCTGGGTGAGCCGGGCATCGCCGGTTCCAACACGTGGTATCAAAGCCGCAAGGAGGACGAGGAGCGGTGTTCGTCGAAGCTCGGAGAGAGGAGAGGGGTCGGGTTGAACTAATCTACCCGATCGGTGAAGAAGGTGCTGTGAACCCTATCTGTCGTCGCCATGGGAGACGTAGATAAGGAGGTGAAGGAGAGGGCGTGGAATCAGGTGGCCGGGAACCTAATCTGGCCGATGCTATCCCGAACCAACTACCAGGAGTGGTCGGCTCATGTGCAATGCAATCTTGAGGCGATGTACCTATGGGACGCGATCGAAGGAGACAAGATCGAGCGTCGACGTGATCGGCTCGCTCTTGGCGCACTGCTGCGCGGTGTTCCCCCTGATATGCACTCAATGCTGCTGACCAAGAAGACAGCAAAGGAGGCATGGGAGGCGATAAAGTCAATGCGTATTGGTGCTGGCGCGAAAGAGGTGAATGCACGAGAAGCTGGGGTGACTTTGAAGCAATCACGTTCAAGGCCGGAGAAACAATCGAGGACTTTGCAGCGGATCTCCAAGCTAGCCACCCCGATCTACGTGGCCTGGGTGAGAAGAGCGTTGATGATACAAGGGTCGTGAAGAAGTTTCTCAGGGTTGTGCCGGCACGCTACAATCAGATAGCGGTGTCGATTGAGATGATCCATGATTTGAACAAGCTGTCCATCGAAGATCTCGTAGGGTTTTCGCGTGCGGCGGAAGACCGCTTCGACCCGGCGATGGAGCGGTGGTTGAGAAGACCGGCAAACTTCTCCTAACCGAGGAGGAGTGGGCAGCAAGAAGCAAGAGCGGATGGTGACCAACAAATCATCGACCTCAAGAGTGGTGGCGGTGGAAACAATTCGAAGAAGGACTAGGCTGGGAAGTCAGGCAACGATGGCCGTGATTCTGGCAAGTCCGGTGTTGGGCATCCAAAGAGGAAAGGAAAGTGCCGGAAGTGCGGGGTTTATGGACATTGGGTGAAAGAGTGTCCAACCAAGCAAAAGAAGGAGGAGCAGCAGGAGGCCGTGCACCATCTTTGCGGCTGATGTTGAGATCGAGCGCTATTGGTAGCCCGTGTGTGCAACTGTGCGAACCGGCTGGCTCGGTAGCAACGTGTGTTCCCCTTGAATCGAGAACGAGTGTTCCCATCTAGATATGATGGAGGAGCAATGGTACTCGATCTCGGCGCCACAGTCACATGACGGGTGTGCTGTGAGGCAATTGTCGGCCTCGGATGAGTCAGTCAGAGGGGCGGTGCGGTTTGGAGATGGGTCCAAGGTGGAGATCTGTGGGGTCGGTGCCGTGACGATCATCGGGAAGAACCACGAGCATCGAGTACTGACGGAGGTATACTATATTCCTTCGTTAAAGTGTAATCTTGTGAGTCTTGGACAGTTGGAGGAGGGCGGATGTCGTGTCGAAATCGATCACGGTGTAATGGAGGTGTTCGAGCGACGGACCACACCGGAACAGAAGTGTGGCGTAATGATCCGTGCAGTGAGACAAGATCACCCGCGATGAAGGTGAAAACGCCGTCACGGTGTCTCATGTCCAAGATGGATGAGCAGGCGTGGGCGTGGCACGCAAGGTATGGCCATCTGAATTTCAGATCTCTCGGGAGCTCAAGACGCGAGAGATGGTTGATGGGATGCCCGTGATTCGGCGCTTGGAGCAAGTGTGCGATGGCTGTGCTCTTGGGAAGCAGCACCGCAAGCCGTTCCCACAAGCTTCGTCGTTCGGGCGTCGGAGGGAGCTGGAGCTGGTGCACGCTGATCTGTGTGGGCATGTGATGCCGCCCCACACCAGGAGGAAAGGAGTTCTTCCCGCTCATTGTTGGCGACCGCGGCCGATTCATGTGGATCGAAAGTTCTTTGCACCAGGACAAAGCGGCTCAAGTACTTCGTCAAATTCAAGAAGGCGCCGAAGCTGAGTCGGGCGCAAGGCGAAAAGCGTTCCGTGCAGATCGCGGTGGTGAGTTCAACTCGGTGGTTTTATGTCATTTTGCATATCCAATGGCATCGGGCACAATACCACTACACCGTATACCCCACGGCAGAAGCGGGGTCATCGAGAGGCGGAATCGGGGCCGTTGTCGAGATGGCGAGGTGCTTGTTGAAGAGCATGCGTGTTCAGTAGCAGGTTACGGGGAGGCTGTGACGGTGGCCGTCTATCTATTGAATCGGTCGCCAACGAAAAGTCTGAAAGGGAAGACGCCGTTTGAAGCTTGGTTCGAGAAAGCCAGCAGTGAAGCACTTACGCACGTTCGGATGCATGGCGTTTGCTAAGAAGGTTGGTCCGGGCATAAACAAGCTGTCAGACAGAACTGTGCCGGGCGTGTTCTTGGGTTATGAACAAGACAGCAAAGGGGTACAGGTGTATGATCCGGTGAAAGGCGAGGTTAATCATCTCGAGGGATGTGATTTTTGATGAGAAGAGACAAAGGAATTGGGAGGAGAAAGATGGCGGGCTGAATGGTGCTGCAAGCTCGAAACATTCAGGGTTCAGAGTCTTGATGAAGACACTGTTCATCGTCCGATAATAGCGTCTGACGAGGTTGCAGCAGAAGATTTCGACGTTTTCTCACCCGCATCTTCAATTCCATCGTTGGGGGTGATCCAAGTACCCCGTCTCACACCCCTCGCCAGTCGATCACGTGGGCAACACCACCAACGGGAGCATCGGTGGATTCTGAAGGAGCTCCACTGCGTTACAGAACGGTGACTGAATTACTTGATTCAACCGACGAAATTCAGAGTTTTGAGTACAGTGGAGTCTGTCTGGTGGCTGCAGAAGAACCGAGGTCCGTTGAGGAGGCTTTGTCTCAAGATAGCTGGAGGCAAGCGATGCAGGTGGAGATGAAGGCGATAGAAGAGAATCAGACTTGGGTCGCCACCACACTGCCGGCGAAACAACGGGCCATAGGCCTAAAGTGGGTGTTCAAAGTCAAGAAGGATCCCACTGGAAAAATTGTCAAGCACAAGGCGCGTTTGGTAGCTAAAGGCTACGCTCAACGTCAAGGAGTCGACTTCGATGAAGTATTTGCTCCAGTGACTCGCATTGAGACTGTCAGGGTTTTGCTTGCACTAGCAGCGTATGGAGGATGGGAGGTACATCACATGGATGTTAAGTCCGCTTTCCTGAATGGTGATTTGACCGAAACTGTGTACGTGCAGTAGCCACCTGGCTTCGTGGTGGGCGGTGTTGACAAAGTGCTTAGGTTGAGGAAGGCACTATATGGTCTTCGACAAGCACCGAGAGCATGGAACGCTAAGCTTGACAAGGAGTTACTTGCTCTGGGATTTGTGAGAAGCAAGTTAGAACATGCTTTGTACAGGAGAGGCAGTGGCGATTCCTATCTTCTAGTAGGGGTTTACGTGGATGATCTAATCATCTCAGGGCCGGATGTTGGACTGATCAAGAGGTTCAAGGCAGAGATGATGAAGAAATTCAGTATGAGCGATCTGGGGCTACTGAGCTATTATCTCGGCATCGAGGTGCAGCAAGGTGATGGTTGGATCACTCTCAGCCAAGGTGCATATGCACTGAAAATACTTGAACAGGCAAGCATGAAAAATTGCAATTCCTGTGATACTCCCATGGAGTGTAGGCTGAAACTCAGCAAGAAGAAGGAAGGGGAAGCTGTTGATCCGACAGGGTACAGAAGCATAATTGGTAGTCTCAGATATCTGGTTAACTCACGACCTGACCTGGCCTATGCGGTGGGGGTAGTGAGCAGGCACATGGAGCTACCAGGGAAGGAGCATTGGGCTGCAGTGAAGCACATACTCAGATACATTAAGGGTACAGTTGGTTACGGTTGCAAATATGAGAAATGCACTGAGCTAAAACCCTTGCTCCTTGGGTATAGCGACAGTGATTTTGCAGGAGATATTGATGATCGCAAGAGCACGACAGGTGTGGCATATTTCCTGGGTGGCAGCCTGGTAACCTGGGCTTCACAGAAGCAGAAGGTGGTGGCCTTGTCTTCCTGTGAAGTGGAGTATGTGGCAGCTGCAGCAGCAGCATGCCAAGGGGTATGGCTGAGTCGGCTAATTGCAGAGATGATGGGAACGAAGGAGGCGACGGTGCGTTTACTCATGGACTAACATGTCAGCGATGGCTCTCAGCAGGAATCCGGTGCATCACGATCGAAGTAAGCATATCGACACCAAGTACCACTTCATTCGTGAGTGCATCGAGGGCGGCAAGGTGGAGGTCGATCACGCCGACTGCAGGGCAGATCGCCGACATCTTCACTAAGTCGCTGGGACGCGTCAAGTTCGTTGAACTGCGGAGTGCGCTGGGCGTCGTGGAGGTGCAACAACTTTAGGGGGTGTTTGTTAGACTAAATTGTTGCATAAGCATATTGTAATCTTTCGTTGGAGTCATGCATTAGTCGGATAGGGTTAGGGTGTGGTCTTAGGCGTGCTTGATCACGGCCCAGCCCGTTGCATTCGGTCGGTCCGCGTCATAGAGCGTTGGGCGCCACGTAGCGCATGCCGCGACGCGCAACGGCATGGCGCACTCGGCGCGATATGGCGCCGGGATCCTCAGGACTGTTGAGATCCTGAGATTGTATCTTGCATTTGGCTATAAATACAAGTGAGTCCGGTCGAGGGGGACGTGGTTGGGAGCCCCCACAAAATCTTCTTCGTGTTTATCGTTCCCGCCTTCCAATCTCATCGTGAGAGCTTCGCCGGGTGATCACGCCGTGTCGCGGTGATCACGCCGTCGTCGCTAAGTGCGTTCCTGGGTGAGCCGGGCATCGCCGGTTCCAACACCCTATTCTGAAACCAGTTCCACACCTAGGTGCCCAGCCGCAGCAGCCAAATCCAACACGCATTAGAGTCAAAAGCAACCCTAAATCGAAATCAAAATCACCCACCACCTAAAGGGAAGGGGTGGTGTCCAGTGGGGGAATTGGACTTGATCTTTTGAATTAAATGAAAAAATAGGAAGCATGAAGCAGGAAGAGGAGGGGGATAGATGAACCTGCTTGGGCTAGATGGCGGCCTTTGTGTCGGTGAGGCTGTGGAGGGGATGCCGTTGTTGAGCTGCTGCAGGCGCGCATCTCCGCCACCTCGGGCGGGAGGAAGCTAAACGACGGAGCACCGGTGGTGCTCGGCCGACAACTCATCGGGACTGGTGCTCGGGACGGCGAGCAGGAGGGGAGGAGGATGGGGTGAGATTTGATTATATCGGTGGTGGTGGACCGGGCGCCGGTGGAGGGATGGGGGCGTGCAAGTGCAAGGCAGCGTTACCGGTCGTCGGTGGAGGTGGCGTTCAGGCATGCGCAGACAAGTGGTGCAGCTCCGTGCGTTTCGGGCAGCGGAGGAGGCGCGGAGATGGCGAAGACGCGTTTCGGGCGGCGGCGGACTGGCTTGGAAAGGTAGTCCAGGAGGCCGCCGAAGTGCTCCTTCCGTGATCGGAAGCCGGAGAGGAAGGAAAAAAAAATTACACAGCCTTGAACAGTAACTGCAGGTTGCTGATGTGTCACCTCTCGCATGTACAGAGAACTCCTCCACTCGGCCTCCTTCTATATAGGGGTTATAGATAGATTCATGGTTATTAATACTTTCATATGAGAAGTGGGGTTGTTGAAATATTGCATATTGTTTCTCCATTTATAAAAGATAAAATTGAAAACCATTGTCATGCCTTATTGTATCATTACATACATCATCCCATCATATTTTGTATGTAAGATATATGATTGACATATCAAAAATCTCTATATATTCTTGTTGCACATGAAATTGAGTCATGCTGGCAATCCATCTGCTGCTCCGTTGCACCCTCGCTCCTTGATGCGCCGCACCGCCTCCCAATGGTGATGCATGATGCTTTGAAGCTCGCCAATACGTACATGCTCACGCCATAGACAAAGCTCACCGCAGAGTTCGCGTAATACGCCGTCATGCAGGTTGCTGCAGAGCTCGCGCGTACGCTGTCGTGGTGTGCTAAGCGCAGGCTTGAAGCAACAATAGCAGAAATCCATGCACATCTGTTGAAGAGTTTGCGGCCATTAGAGGCAAGCCTGATGACCGGCTGCAAAGGAAGAAGATGCCGAAGAGAAGCAAGCAAAGATTTGGGTGTCGTTGGTGAGAAAATCGTAGCTCTTGATCCTGTACAATCCCAGCGGCCAGATCCCACTCAGCGGACTGCATTGACTTGAAAGAACTCCAACATGAGCACCTTGTTCGTGTTAGGCGGTGTTGTCGTTGCTGGGCTCGTTGCATGCTCACTGGCCACCACCACACTCGCCGGCCACTACATGCTGCCTGAGGCTCCGTCCGCTGCGAGGTTGGGAGAGAATCATGGTGAAAAATGGCCTAATATTTATTACTAGAAGAAACTATCATTGGGTAGGTTGATTTCTATTACTGACGTGGTTGTCTTGGATATCGCACATAGTTTCAACCATAGAGACTACCTTCATCATTCTTGGTATCATTTTGATTAATAAGGAGACCAATTATTAACAGGAAGGATGACGATCAACTCCTCATAGACTTTCTTAAGTTACTAAAATTAGATTTTTTTTTTTTTTGTGGATCCTCAAAACAAGTCACTTAACTTTGATATCCATTCTATCAACACAATAGTGTGAAAACTAAAGGTATGATATTTTTAAGAGCAAATATTTTTGTTCCTTACATCAAGGTTATATACATATATTAATAATATTTGTTAGTATTTTAGACAACAATGTCATCATAAAAAGAAAGTATAACTTTTAAATTTAAGTAGAGAATATAAAAATTAGATCTCTGTAACATTGTTGTCGATTTTTTTTTTTAACGAGCCCGTTAAGTTTATGAATGGTATAGCAACTACTGACAACATCAAAAAGCAGCACCTATACAAATTTAAGTTATTGCAATCGTTGTAGTTGTGCAGCAAGTTGAAAGGAACATGTCAAAATTTGATAGTTTTTTGTCTCGCGTTGCAACACACGGGCATTTTGCTAGTAAAAGATAAAATGGAAAACCATCGGCATGCGTTATTGTACCATTATATATCTCATCCCATTATATTTTGTGTGTGAGATATATGATTGACATATCAAAAAAACTCCCATTATATATCTCATCCCATTATAATCTTGTTGCACATGAATTTGCTTTTGGATATACATCATTTTAAAGCAATGTTTTACGTCACTAAATGTGAGCAGCTCATTACATGCATAGCAGCCGGTAGCTAGGTGCAATACGTGAACTAAATGAAGTGCGGGTCAGCAAATTCTATATATAATACTTGTATGGATTATATATAATTCAGACACCCACATTGGGTCTGTAAAATGAAGTATACATGTTAGGACGAGAGAGAGATAATAGAGTCGTTCATGAAGTGTCCATGCCACCGGGGTTGCTAGGCTTAGGAGACATCAGGAGCTCCAGCAATAAGATGTCCACATAGCTCCAGCTAGCAATCCCAGTAGTCATGCTTCAGTCGGAAGGTTGGTGTCCAGCAATCCCACATATTCTGGTTTTTATTAGGGTTGGGAAGCATTAGGAAACCAATGTGGCAGTCCGACCAAAGACAAATAAACTCATTGGCGCCACCAATCTCTACATAATCTTCTTTGCCCAGTTTGTTGATGAAGACTGGTAGTCCAGGAATTACCGTTCTTAGTAAAATCACAGCGTGGATTGTGCAGGGGCAATATGTTAGCAGGAACACCATTTCTAGTCTTGCTTGGCCACTGTTGCAACCTCAGGATGTCAGCAGATTTAGTTTCAACCATATGGTAGCTTCTAGTGGAACTACTCTATGAGGAGCTTTTCAATAAGTTTCATCATGTCCATTATGAGTATGGCAGCAGACTTTTGCAGACAGCTGGCAATTTCTCAATACCATCGATCTTTGTATTGTGCACTGAACAAACTCAAGAACTCAGAAGATTTGAATACTGCTAATCCCATGTGTCAGTGAAACTAAGAGCAATGTGTGTTTCTATGACTCCAGACCACAACGTCAGCCACATGACAATCATGACCATGTAATTATAATCCTGTTCTTTTAAATTCACATTTACAATTCTTGTATTAAATATGGACACTCTAAGCAATGTAATATTTTTTTTTTGTCAATGGTAACAGCGTCATATATTTCTGTAGTAGTTGAAATTCAAAATCATGCAATGACCATATCGTTCATGCGAACACATGGTTGATTATAACCATTTATGTTTAGCTTTTTGTAATGAGTCATTGTCAACTCTCAACATTTTTATTCTATTTTCACTTTCTTTCTACCTCGGTTATCTTCACGGGCACATGCGGTGTGTCGGAAGACATTGTTTCTTAGCTTGTGTTGTGTAGGTTGCTGAGCTAGAGACGGTGGTCAACGGCAAGGTGAAGATCAAGGAGGGCGTGCCGTGCCGATAGACCCGGAGCGGTGAAGGGCGGGCGTGAGGCTTGGATCGAGGGACGGGAGCATCGGGTGGCCAGCCGTGGTGGCTGACACTTGGGACATCGACAAGTCGCGAGGGCGCATGGAGTGACCATGTCGATCGAGGTCAAGGCGACGGACGTGCAAGTCGGCGGGAGGCTCGAAAGACTTGGTGCCCGGGCGGTTGAAGACGGCGGTGACATGTGTCGAGGCGGTTTGGTGGTTTCGCCTCAAAACCATCGGCGACAGGTTTCGTGGGTTTGGGCCTCAAAACCCGGGCTTAGGTTCCAATGGCGGAAGGGCGACGCGTGGCGGCATGGGGGAGTTTGCGTCGAAACAAAGCTACCGGTGAGAAGGCGTGGTGGCCGTCGAATCAAGTTTTTTTCCCGAGTCGGACCATATAAGCCCATGGCTATTTTTGGCTTGGCTCTAATTAGGCTTAGGGATAAAATGGGGAGTGAAATAAACCTGTTAAATAGTCGGAGGGAGTCCCCAACCTCAGTTACTTCCTTCTATTCGCGTTTTTATTTTTTGCGTAGGTTTTTCCCTTTCCGTAGTGTTCTTGAGAGAGAGATCCACAAATGAAATTGATGATTGTATAATTCTGAAATGTTTTGTGTGGGAAGAGGTGGCCCTAATCAAGCCTCATGCCCTATGGGATTTTGAATGGGAGCTGTGATTTTGTTTCCACGTGATCTAGTCTTTCTCCCCAATTTTCATTCTTACCTGTGATCTGAAATACCTGAATTTCGAGTTGGGATCGAGCCATGATTTTTTAGAAGAGCACACTGACTCTATGAAGATCTCCCGTGAAAATTTTGGGGCGTTTCGTGGAGTATTTGATACACAATCGATTCTCTGTCCATGCGGCTGGCCAAATTTTTATTTGTCTTTTTCATTTGATCATCTCGTGAGTGTTCTATTTGGTGAGCTCTGCATGGATTGTTTCTATAATTAGCTTTTCACTGATTTCGTTAAGTCTGAGCGAATCGTGTTGATCTGAATTTGTTTTGACCGCACTTTTCCTGTTCGTAGTTCATGCATGTGTGTGTTCTCTTCGATGCGGCTGTCAGTCAGGCCATTGGTGTCGCACCCCCAAGTAATTAAGGATCTATGGTGTCGGGTGTCAGTGCAGTTCATGCGGTCGCATGTCTCTGGTTCTGGCAGTCAGATCTTGTTAGTCTGTTGTTGTTCCTGTCATTTGTTCCTGTGATTTTGATCAGACAAACCCACCCCTCATCTACGTGGTGCATCAGGTCTCAGATTGTTTACTCATCAGTCACCATCAGCAGGTCAGGTTAAGCACTTGTCCAGGTATATGATGCCATCGATCACTCTCTGTATTTTAATTTCAGAAGCATGTTCACTTATCTGAATTCAACAATAGCAGTCAGTTCTTGATAATAGTACAGGAAACAAATTGCAGTACGCAATTTCTTTACCATGCTGCATACGTGAATTACTTCTAACAATCATGAGCTAATGATTAGCTAGAGCATTAATTTATCTCACCTTTGTTAGAGTAGCATTCACCGTATACAAATATTGTTGCTTGCTGTTTCGGTGTTCCTTTTGCAGGCTTAGCACGCGTGCGGTGCTTGTTCTCAGCGTGGCGGCGATGGAGTTTTTCTTCCTGTGAAGTGCATTTTTCTCTCGTTTGCAGATCAATTTCATAACAGTTAATGGGGGATGGGAATTGAAGACATGCTATATCATTTACTCTTACTTCATGGGCTTATATATTGAGACATCACATCGCTTAACTTGATTTTATTTTTTGCCATCCTTTCCACATTCGGTCAGGCCGGGTATACTCCACAACGCTTAACTTGATTTTCTTTTTTGCCATCCTTTCCACATTCGGTCAGGCCGGGTATACTCCACAACGCTTAACTTGATTTTCTTTTTTGCCATCCTTTTAATTTCTCGGTCAATATTTGTAGAAAAGGTAGTCTTCTCGTCATTGCTTTCTGACACCAATAATAACTTGAATTTGTGACAAGTACGTGTCAAGTGCTCAAGCTCTTGCATGTGCACCTGGAACGAGGAACATGGCAAGATGTACCCAAAGGTATCACAACTTATTACATCGAAGCTACAAAATGTAATTATCACGTTAAATTTCAATTTACATAACTGAACTCTTGCCGAAGTCCAGATTTCAACCTTGAACCCCAAAACATGATAACTTTTTTCCTCTAATTCTTGAAACCCTTCAATTTTCAACCATGCGGTTTCTGGTGGTTTTGATGTACATGTGCGTATAAACAGTAACTTTTGGAGAATTTTTATGGTGTTTGGGGAGGAACCACCGGTTCCTCACGTTAATCTGTTTGACACCGGTTCCTCCTCCTAATTATAGTTAAAGGATAGTTTAGTACTTTTACAACTTCTTAGCTCCTTCAGATCCGTATCCAATTCGATCGGACTCCTTTCCATCCAAATCCGCGAATTGCTCAGGGGCGTCCGTGTTAGCAACACCCAATGTATCCACTGATAGATTACTCGAGTCAAATACAATTCCGGAATACGATCTCGGGGAAAGGGAGATCTCGAGTTGAGCATAAGCAATCTAGGGGAAGAAGGGAGAATCGGACAAGGCAAGGAGACAATCCCGATTCTGAGAGGAGGAACCGGAGGAGGAAGAGGAACAGTAACTATAGAGGAGATGTGTTTGTTCTGAATATTCGATGCGGTTCTCTTGCCATCCTGGCCCTTTTGTACTGGCTTGGACTTGTCTTTGCTTATACCTGACAGCGTGGCCCCACCTGGCAGTCCCTCCTACACATACCCTGACATTCCCCCCTTCTTAAAATTCGGCTTGCCCCCAAGCCGATAGAGAAATCCGGAACCACCGGGATCCCAAGGACACTGGCCGATGTCTTGGTGCTTCAATTCCTTCTTGGAAAGTTGTCTTCCAATAGCTTTGGGAAGTGCATGAGGAGCTACAGCCTTCTGCATAGTTGATGTAGCAAGAACAATATCTTTGACTTCATGCTCATAGTCCTCATCGATGTCATTATCAACCACATCATCAAGGATATCATCTGTGAATTCAGCCAATGCACGTGCTAGCTGCCATGGTGGCTTCGAGAGCAAGTGAAAATACAGAGGAAGCCAAACCACCACTTGGAAGTCTGCACCTTCAGTTTTGGATGTGTCCTCCGTTGTTTGTTTTACTGCAGCTTTTTGTCTTGCCGGCTCGTCTCCCATAGAGATATGAAGTGCTAACACCAGCTCTGGGAGACAATTCAATGACTTGAAGATTTTCTTTTGCCAGTGCTCCTTGTAGCTCCCACTTGATTTTCTTTTGTCAAGGGCAACCACTGATGCCAAATTGAGTTCCAACCAAGTCTTCATAGCATCATATATGACTGCAAAGGAGCCCGTAGCAAGCATCATCAATTCACTGCATAAGTCCACTATCACAGACTGTGCAACAAGTAATGCTCTGAACAATGCTGAACTTAGTATCATGAGAGCTGACCAAGGAACTGTCAACTGAAGACCAGCAAGCACTAGACATTCAGAGTTATCACTGATATCTTTTAGCTGACCCTCATAGAAGCAACAGGAACTGATATAATGGAGCACAGGAAGTTCAGACCGAGCAGTAACTGATGGAGGCAAATCAACCAACAGCTCAAATTCAAGCAAGAAACACTGACAATTGCCACCACACTTCCATTGTGCTAACTCAACAATCAGCCCACAAGCAACAATTCTCCCTGACATCACCATCCTACGGATCAGAAACTCTGGAAGTGCAGTAACTAGGACACACCTGATCAGAAAATCTGGAAGACCATTGTGGTCCACAGGGAACAACACAGCACTTCGGGCAGCAACACAATTAGTGTTGAAAGACGGCCAAGGTGTAGGTCGTAACTCAGCACTCTTTGATTGCAGTTGTGCAGCTGAAACCTTATTGCAGAGAAGAAGTAGCTGGAGTATTTTCTGAGCCTTGACATCTGCACCCACCATAGTAGGCTCAACTGACGAATGTGATGCTTGGAACGCTGCAGTGTCCTGGACAGCAATACCATTGCACTCCACAACGGACAACATAGCACCTCGGACAGCAGCATGAGTATGGAGCACCAAAGAGCTGATAGGTGTCATCTCTGCGAGTAGTCCCCAACAACTGATGCCAAACTCATGAAATAGAGAGTGAGAATCAAATTTGAGAGTAAGCCCACCACGCTTCAGCTGTACATGGTATGTTGGAATCACTAATGCAGGTGGCTGCCATGGTGGCTTCAAGAGAAATTGAAACCACAGCCAATGAGGAAGCCAAGCCACTACTGGGAAGAGCCCAAGCGTTACTCCAATTCCAACACGGACGCCATCAGCATTGCCACACCCAAACTTAGCTTGCACATGTGGTAGTGGCCATAGTTGTAGATTGACTCTCATGGACATATGACTCCCCAGCTCCAAGCCAATACAGATGTTGCAGAGGAGGTTGGCAGGCAGGGACAATACCTCGAACACCTGGCGTGCTACCGGGCTGGCGTGCTCCTGGCTGACGTGGGGCGTCGGTAGTGTGTCGATGGAGAGACACCCAGTGTGGAAGCGCGCCGGCTCGATGAAGTCCGGCGCGAGCTGGACTGTGCGCTGGCGCCCAGGAGCACGGCCTGGTATTGTCGTGCTCGCGCGGGGGCGACAGGTTCGTCGTGGTCCACGGGGTGCTGCTGTGACTACGGGCGCCCGCGTGCTCCTCCCTCTCACGCTGCGGCGCAGCGACGCTGCTGGTGGCGAAGACGAAGACGAGCACGCCGTGGTCGGACTCGATTGCGAAGGGCACCATACCCGCGGGCGGAGATGACGGAGACGAGCACGTCCAGTCGAGCTCGTGCGCATCCGATGTCTGCGGCGCATACTTCCACGAACTGCTTCTCTCGGGGGTGCACACGACACGGTTGCCGCCGAGTGTTGAACACCTTGTGGGCAGCGTTGGAGGCGTCCCACGGTGATCCAACAACTTAGGGGCACCGAGCTCAGAGCGGCAGAGGTTTGGTACAACGCCCCGCTCGAACCGTCGATGCGCACTCAGCGACACGAAGCGAGCAGCGCGCGAGAGGCCTCCGGCGGACGGAGAGCGCCGCCATGTGCCCGGCGTCCTTGACGGGAGGCGGGAGACGATGTTGCGGAGGAGCACGCCGGGAGCCGGCGAGGCGGTCGAGGGCGACGACGGCGCTGGAGTTGGTGCGGTCGAGGTTGTTGGGAATCTCGCCCATGTCGGCGAGTCGATGCGCGACTGAACCTCCAACGACTCGAGCTCGTGGAGGTCGGGGTTGCGGCGTCGACGAAGGCGTCGGGGTCGGTGGAGGAAGCCTCGCCCCCGCCGAAGGCGACGATGGAGTCGTGGGGCAGCACGATGGTGACCTTCTCGATGGCGCCGAACGGCGCGTCGGGTCGATGGAGTCGAGCACGGGAGGCGGCTGTGGGCGGCGTCGGGAGCGCGAACAGGGACGTTGGGGGTGACGCGCGTCCCACAGAGTCGAAGGCGACCTAGACGGGCATGAAAGGCGCGTCGGTCGGTGGAGGCAACACGCCGCCCAAACTTGTGCTCCAATCTGTCGGGGCGTGCATCCATCCATGGCGAAGTGGAAGTTCAAGCGCTTTGAGGATCTCATCGAGGAAGAGCTGGTTAGCAAGAGATAGCTCGGTAGGGGAATCCATGGCGCTAGGGTGCCGAGAATCGATGGCTCGATACCACTTGTTAGCAACACCCAATGTATCCACTGATAGATTACTCGAGTCAAATACAATTCGAATACACGATCTCGAGGAAAGGGAGATCTCGAGTTGAGCATAAGCAATCTAGGGGAAGAAGGGAGAATCGGACAAGGCAAGGAGACAATCCCGGCACAGAGAGGAGGAACCGGAGGAGGAAGAGGAACAGAACTATAGAGGAGATGTGTTTGTTCTCAATATTCGATGCGGTTCTCTTGCCATCCTGGCCCTTTTGTACGGCTTGGACTTGTCTTTTTGCTTATACGTACAGGCGTGGCCCCACCCGGCGCCGAGTCCCTCCTACACATACCACGACGATCCGGTTCGCGCCCGCGCAGCAATACGTGAGCCGCGCTGCTGATGCTCCTCCTCTCCCATTGGCTCCAAGCGCGCGCCGCCTCTCGGTCGCCGCTGCTCTGAGAGGGAGACGAGCGGCCCGCCAGTTGCGCTACGGATTGGCCTTGGCGCGAGCGGTAACAAGAGCCTTCATGTTCATGGCGCGTGGACCGCCGAGGTCGATGGGAGTCACGGGGCATCGATCAGCTTTCAGGTCGATGGGAGTCACAGCACCTGGCCCCTTCGGTCGGCTGTACAGGACACGGCGAGCGTCGTCGAGATGCTGTTGTTACGTGACATGGAATTGTTGAGCTGCCGCGGGACGGCCTCGTCGTCGGGAGCCGCGAGCACCTGGCCGGGCGGCATGGTGTAGACGGCCAGGAACTCCTCGCTCGTAAGGTCCGTGAATTGGTTCTTGCCGAGCTGGTAATGCGACCACCGCGCCATTCGTGGCCTTGATGTACTCCACGTTCCGCCGGTACGCCTCCAACCAGCTCCGGCTCCCGGCGGTCGCGTAGGTTCCGTTCCGCGCTAGAGGAGTGATCTGTGGGGGCTAGCGTGCTCTGTGGACCTCCGCTCTAGAGCCCGCGCCCGGCCGCAGCGCTTGGCACCCGCCGCACCGTTCCCAAAAACGGCACGGAACAAAGATGACGAGACCTCCTCAATAGGCTAGAAAGACTACTATACCCTTCAATATTAATTCTAATTTAGTTCCGGTGCCACGCAATTAAACGGTTGCTACCTGTCACTTGGTTCCTCCGATCTGGTTCCTCTAATGTTTTAACCATTGGATCAGACCAAATGAAGGGCTCATATTAATCCCAAGCATGGTAAAAACTCTCTAACTTTTGACATCTTTCCAAATTTTTTTTTACAAATCCAACTTAAATGTGCAACTGGCCAATAATGCATTCACGTCGTCTCCACCAGCCTCCACAACCACATCAACCATGCGCATGTAGTGCAGTACCGCTTCCTGGAGCCTGGATGTCCACCTTGACGCTGCACCTGGAGAATTTTTTTTTTTTTGAGGAAACAGGAGGGGCAGAGCCGCTAATGGCATTTTATTATAAAACAAGACCGGGTCCGTACAACAAGATTCAAGGTACAAAGAAAGAAAGAAAGAAAATAGCTACTATTACACATAGTGCTATCTAGCCATTGAACAATTTGAGGTTGATATCTAGCTTTTGCTATTAGTAAAACTAAGACGAACTCAAATCTAAAGATTTCTTTACAATGCCTAACAGAGTGAGCAATGTGCTTGAAGATAATGTTATTCCTCATAATCCCGATTGCCTAAGACATGGTGATTATGATTTCCATGAAGAACGCAACATTTAGCTGAAATCTGATCCCATCCAAAAATGACAGAGATATCAGTGGAGTCAGGGACTATAATATCAAGATTGTACCAATAGGCCATTGCAAAAGGGAAATGGAACAACATATGGATAAGATCTTCTTCAATATGATAGGTACAAAAAACACAATTGTAATCATCAAGATGCATCCGTTTCCTTCTCAAAATACTTTCATTCTGAATTGCCAGATCAAGAACTCCCAATCCACCTTGTATTTTTGGAACAGTTACCAATGTCCAAGCAGCTTTTGGAGGTTTTTTTTTTCTAATGAATATCTGATCCCTCCATAGGCAACGTTTTGTGAACTTATCTATTTGCTTAATAACTATTTTTTAGGAGCATGAGGGTGATTGTGAAGGGCCCCCCGTCGCTCTCTCTCTCCGGGGCGACACGGGCGGCGCCTTTCACCGCCGCCGCCCGGACTCGCTCCTGCGGCCCTCTCCTGCCTTGCCGCCGCCCGGACTTGGCCGGTGTCCGTCCGGAGGGCGAGGATGGCGGCGGCTGGGCGTCCTCCCCTCTCTCTCTCTCGGGCCATAGGCCATGGCGGGACCTCAAGGCGGCGGCATCCGGCGGCGCGTTTCCAGCCATGTTTGGGTGGATCCAACGTCCTCCGGTCTCGACATGCCGTCCCTGCTCATGGATCCGGCGATTGGGGCGGGGGGGCTCGTTGCGTGGTGGCAGCCCGGTGCGGCGGTTTCAGCATCGAGGCGGCGGACCCGGCTCTTCTAGGGGTGGTGCTGTAGCTGCGGCATGACCGGTCACGCGAGGGCTGGTGGCGCTCGCGAATGGCGGCGCGTGGTGAGCTGCGGCGTGGGCGGGGCTGCTGCGTGTCGATGGCGGCAACTGCCGGTCCAGCCTATCCACGGATCTTGCCCGGCTTGGCCAGCGGCGAGCAGCGGGCTTGGGAGCGTGGATCCATGCCACGGATCCGGCGATTTCCTGCCTTGATCCGGGCGGTGGGTGCGCGCGGCGCGAGCCTCGAATCCTGCTGACCATCGGCCCCGGTGACGACCGGCTGCATTCGGCGTCATATCCCCTTGAGGCGTCGCTGTAATTTCCTTCCTTGCGAAAGCCTTCACGAGCCCCTGCAGATGCGGCATTCGAGACTTCCGCAGCGTGAAGAGCAAGCCAAGGACGCCCTCTCGTTGATCAAAGAGAGGGTCAAAGCATTTATATCGTTTTGTTGTTTTGTCACGGTCGATGTATAAGACTATGGCTTTTCTCTTTTTTGTTTTTTCTTTCTTTTTATAACTTTTGACTGTGTACATCTCTGGATGTAGAGACCGGATTTGATATCCATTATCTAAAAAAAATGAGGGTGATTGTGAAGGTGGGTAAGGCTGTAAGTACAACATTAGCTAACTGCAATCTCCCCTGCTTCGTTGAAAAGAAAGAAAATGACACTAATCTTCTTTCATATTTATTTACCATTCGCAAAGAAATGGGCAACATTTGGCTTAGTGTAGCTTAGAGGCAGACCCAAGTAAGCGAATGGAAAAGTTGGTTGGCACAACCCAAAGTGGAGGCTAGAATATCAAGCCTTCCATCAGTAATGTTAACAAGTGCCATAAAGGATTTTTCATAATTTACCTTGCGACCTGAACATTCTACAAAGGTGTGAAGAATACCTTTGAGGTGCTGAAGCTGATTGATATCTCCCTGCAAAAATATATGTGTATCATCTGTAAACTGTAATATTGGAAAATCCTCATCATGTGATAGTGGAATTGGGAGACTCGAAAGATTATCATTCCTTGTTGCATTAAGAACCATGCGAGCACGTCAGCTGTTAATACAAAAATTAGGGGTGACAATGGATCACCTTGCCTTACCCCTCTCCTGTAATGGAATACTGTAACAACCCGGATTTTGGAGATGCTAGGTCAAATGTGTGAATCATGTAGTTGCTAGGTCAAATGTAAGTTGACCCAATAATAAAACGTTGCATGCATGTAGAATTGATTGTAGGAGTTTGTTGCAGCTTTGTAGTCGAGTTAGGGTTTTGCGTCGGAGTGTAGAAATCCATAACAACTTCTTTTCTGTCTCTCCAAAAATTCTCCTAATAAATTTTGGAGACATCTCGTGCTCTACTCAAATAATTGCCAACTCCGTTGTCGATTTTCATATCTTCACTTGAGTTTCTCTCGATCGGCTCCCATCTTCCATGAGCTCATTCCAATCTAATCCAGATTCACTCTCGTATGATCTCACGAAGACCGCGGCAACGCCACGTCAACCGTCGACGGCAGATGAGCCATGCCAATATCCTTGACCTAACCAACAATCGGCCACCTCCGGGCTACCTATAACCATCTTCGGTCAACCATAGCAAATCATAACCCCTGCCCCACCACCCATAGCTTTGCTCGGCGGCTAGCTGTAACCCTCCGTAACCATGCTTGGCCAGTCCTAGCCATTGTTGACACTTGTTATCATATAAAATTTTTAATTAATTAAACATGAGAAAGGGGTATAAATAATAATAACAACCTAGAATAGGGTGTCACTAACATAATTCCATCAGTTTTGGTAAAGTTGTGATTTGCGGGGACTTAACGAAAAATCAGCGAGAGATGGCGTGGCATACGGCCGGCGTAGCATAACGCAATCAACTCGAAAACAAGTCTAGAAGGCTTCGGATTAATCCGGCGTGAACTAACCCGGAACCAAGAAATACATCATCTAGAAGACTCGAGACACGCGACGCCGCGGCGGGACCCGGAGGGGAGCCCCCCTGGCGATCGGCCCAATAATGGGGCCGATCGGCCCCCAGCCGCCGCCTACTGCTGCGCCGGGAAGCTTCCTCCACCGCCTCTAAGACTCGATCTAAACCGGTTGATTTGAGTCGGTTTGATCCGAGGGCAACGGTAGAAGTGCGGGATTGATTCAAGGTTAATACCACATCGCGATGAAGATGGAGAGACAGGCGAAGACCGATATATTAGGACCCTAGACCCCCTTCTTAGATCATCAAGTTCTATAACAAAGATATTTCTAATTAAAATACCAAGTCATATTCAACGCTAGAGAAACATCGCTTTCGGAAGAGTAGCAATCAAGATTAGAACTAGTAGGAAGGGAGAAATCCGCTCCGGATCGTCGGAGGCCAGACTCAAGATCGGGCCTCGTTCTTGTAAGTTCTTCATTGTAAGTAGTTTTCAAGTCCCGGACACATGCTTAATATGAATATCTTGATCATGTTTATATTCGAGATTATTTGTTCTAGTATTTACTTTAATTACACATTTAGCATAGTTGAATTACTGTTATGTTCATGCATGGATTCGTATAGCGCTCATCATCTAGATCGGAAGGTGAGTGGTAGAGACGATGTAATCATGGTGATTAGATCTTATTTACTGCGTTTGCACCCTATGTGCCGGGTCGTGTGGTAGATCGTGGTGGTGACAGCACCATTGAGTCCTTTGCAATCCACCCCGTATGTAGGCCTAGCGGATGTTAGATTTCGGGTTGTTCTAAGTTTTCGGCCTTAGTCTTCACGGATTACGTCCTCATGTCTGGATTTAATTAGTCTTTCTTCAATGATTGTTATTTGTATTGCATAATTAGGTAGATCCTAACATTTAGTTTAGAGTTACATATTGGAGTTTCTAATGCTAGCTAGCCTATGAATTGCTATCGTCCATTGTTAGACACTTTCTCGCCAACCAACGTGATTTTTGGTCAAATCTGTTTTATCTAGAACTTTATCATTATCTTTATTATGAACTTTGATCCTTGCTTAAGTAATTGATGAGATTAATGCTGATGTCTTGCACATGAGAGATGGTTAGATTAAGATCTATGCTTAGTTAATTCAAGATAATAGACTTCTTTCCACGTGGTAGAATATAAATTCAAGACACAGTTATTACTCACGGTTAAAATGCTACAATGGTATATATTCATATCATTAAACTGCGGATACCCGATTATAATTGTTTATTTACTTATTAAGAAGTTATCAAGGCATAAATACGAATATTATATTCCTTGCATATTAGTAGTTTAACTATAGGGATGACAACCTTTTCGATATGCTATGAACTGCAATGAATATTTCTTTTAAGTTTTATCGAAGCAACATCGATATTCTTTCTAGATGCCATTACTAGTTAGTGACATTAGAAATACCAACAAGCATTTTTGGGCGCCGTTCTTGGGAAAAGAAAGTCTATAGCCCAATAAAATAAAAACATATAGGATTAACATGCATGCATCTCTCATACGCATCGAGTTAATTTTATCAATTGCTTAAACAAGTATACCCTTGTTATTATTCTTCCTATCTTTTGCGGGGTAATGTATGAAAAGGAATCTTCACGAAAACTTCGGTCCGATCGGAAAAACTTTTGAAGGAGGCAAGATCCAAGTTGAAATCTCAACCCAAGAACACTACCTCGGAAGACTCCTCCAGCGTGCGTAGCTTAGCACCGATTTTTGAAGAGACATGGCAAACAAGACCCTTCGCGAATACTACTGCACCGACTACGGCCAACATCCGCCTTTGGACCCGGCCGGTCGATGTGGGAGACAAAGCTTTTGAGCTCAAGCCTGCACTCATCAACATGGTACAAGCTAGCCAATTACGTGGAAAAGCTCATGAAGATGCCAATGCTCACCTACAACACTTCTTAGAGATTTGTGGCACCTTCACTATCAAAGATGTCTCAAGTGATGCAATCCTACTTCGTCTCTTCCCATTCTCACTCTTGGGGCGAGCGAAGAAGCGATGGTTCTACGCCAACAAAGACAAACTCACTACTTGGGCACTTTGCTCTCTTTTGCCTTCTGGCAAAATTCTTCCCTATATAGGCAAAACCAACGCCTTACGAGGGAAAATCTCAAGCTTTCGGCGGCAACACGGCGAATCTGTTCGGAGGCGTGGGAGCGCTTTCAAGACTACATCACGAGAATGCCCACACCATGGAATGGAGAACTGGTTACTCATGCGGACCTTCTACCACGGGCTTAACAACAACACCCGTGAGACCATGGGCGGCTAGCTGGCGGAGGTGCTTTCCTATCACTTACAACGAACCAAGCTCACGACCTTGTGGAAAAGATGGCATCAAACCAAGCTTGGAATGAGGACCGTCAACCCCCGCAAGAAAGAGAGAGAATGCACCAGGCTGAAAGAGGTAGATATCTTTATGCGCCAAAATGGACTTAATTATGAAGAAGCTTGAAGACAAAGCTCGAGAAGAAGGAAGTCATGCAACTCTTCGATTCCCGCATGACATGTGAAGAATGTGGCAACACGGACACTTTCGGGCTGCCAGCGTCCCGAGCTAGAAGAGGGCGTGAACTACATCAACAATAACAACAACCGTATATCGTCCTCAGAACCAACAATGGAATCAACGAGACCCAACTACCAAGGTAACTATTCGGGTAACTATCAAGGTAATAACTCTTTCAATAATTTCCCACCTTTAAGAGTTAGTACAAAACCAAGGTAGACTTATGGATAATCTATCTAAGAAGTTAGCTTCAATGATAAAATGCTAGAAACTATTAGTACTAAAATGGAAAGCTTTTCTTACGCAATAAAGAACCAGACATAGCTTTAATAAAATGATAGAATCACAATTATCCCAGTGGCTTTATCTGCTCCTATGCCTAACCGGGTAAGATTCGGGTCAACCGGAAGAATTAGAATCTGCAAATCTTGTCGATATTTACTATGCGGGTATGCGGACCACCTACTCGGACAAGAAATTCAATTGTGTCAAGGCGGGGAATGCCCGCTAAGAAGAAGATCGGGAAGACCGGTCGTCACCATCAACATAGGCGCCCGCACCTACGGCGCACTCATCGACTTCGGCTCAAGTGTCAACATCATGCCTAAGGTAAACCTTGAGCGGTCAGAATTAGTATACACAACCATGTGCCTACAACTTGCGGATCAATCGTTATGCTACCACGAGGGTATTCTAGAGGGCGTATGCCTTTACATCGGTAAGCTATATGTGGCCACCGACTTATGGTTACGGATATGGGCAAAGGTAAGAACGCCCCGTCATTACGGGCCGCCCTTTCACGGCTACCACTAAAGGCAATCATCTCTGCCGACACCGCGAAGATCGTCTTCCGCGATTAATGGGCGGAGGAGAGATTCAGCTGCAAACACAAGACCTTAGCTCCCCTGCTCCAACCGTACCACTACCGTACCACGAAATACACATACCGGTATCGAGAAGAGGATAAAAAGAAGAAGCAAGAACAAGAAGAACCGTCAACCTCGACCACCGTAGAAGAACGAGTCTTGATGATCAATCAAGTCAACTTCGGCCGCAAGACTTCGGCGCAATCAACCACCCATAGAAAGCTAGAAGCGACCACGGAGTTCCGGCAATTCAACGCTCCATTAATCAATGGAACTTCTATACAACCGTCTGCGACACGGGATCGGCATCAACCTAATGTCAAAGGTAGCGTATAAATTAATCTATGGTAATCTGCCTTTGTGTTCCACCTATGTACTCTTGCGGTTTGGCGGATCAAACACACCGATTCCCGGAAGGTATGGTGCGAAATGTACCGGTCAAGATCAAAGACAGCTATGTCCTCACGACTTCTTAGTCATGGACACGGGAGGCGAAGAACAAGATCCTCCCATAATACTTGGAAGGCCGTTCACGAATACTACAAGAGCAATCATTTACATCGGGGCGGGGCGAAATCCAGTTCCATATTCAAGGTAAAAGGTCTTGGCTTCTTTAATACTTATACTAACTATGAACAGCCCGAAGAAGGACCAAGAGCGAAAGCGTCTCCAAAGACTACAAAAGGAAGCTGGACTCAAAGATGGAGCACATTGAGAGGATAGAAAAAGACATCCAAGAAAAGTACACTCGGCTCCTACCAATCTTGAATGATGCACCAACTACAGGAGAGGTCTCCACCAAAGAAGCAATCTTGGAAGAAGAAAGAAGGCTGCTAAGAAGAGCAACAAGAGTACACCTTCGGAGACCCAACCCGGCGCCCGGCATCAACAAATGAACAATCGACTTCTGCGGCTACTGCCGTCTCGCCCACCTACGAGATCATTGAAGGAACCATACCAGGGTACAACATTTATCACGGGGGCCCATAGGCGACACCACGCCATGGGAGTAAGTGCTCTCTAAACTCTCGCCGAGAGAGGTAACTTCGGTATTTATTTGCATCTTTAATTTTACGCACGGCATATTTCAATTAGCATGTTTACTTTAGCATATTTATTTTTTTCCTAAACCTGCATTAGAAAAATCCCAAAAATATGTTTGTTGCATGTGCATCGATCTCTTAAGCCCCATGCAAGCACACCTTGCTGTGGTGGCATAAAAATATATAAAAATATAAAAATATTGCATTCATATGTTTTTGCATTATCATCCCTATTGCATAGAAAATTCCAAAAATATGTGGGCACATGAAGGTCCACACCTTTTATATAAAAACCCAAAAAGACGTGAGCACATGAAGGCTCACATTAACATCTAAATTTGTTCCTTCGGTATGTGCAAATTAATATTAACGAGGGGAGAACATTAAAAGGGAGACCCGAAAGAGGAGCGGATTCAAGGATGAACGAAAAGGACTACTTCAAGATCTAGCTTGGGGGAGAGCACCCCCATTTATCATGATAAGTATTACTACCCTATGTCTTTAAATTTTAGCTAGTTATATTTGCTTAGAGTTAATGAGTCTTATTTAATGTGTCTTAGTTAAAGAGTCTTAGTGTTAAAGAGTCAAATAAATAAAGTGCTAGAACTTGTTAGACTACTTTCTTCCTATTAATTATGATCTTGATAATATGTGCTAAGGAAATGATGAATAGTTGCTCCGCCTTAATACCTCTTAAAAAGTACTTACACTTTGGACTTAGATTCTCCTGAAGCTTTAAATGTTTAATTTGCTCTAAACCCAACACCTGTGAGAAGCACATGCTTGATCTGAGTCTTAGCATTAAAAGATAATAGTGCATGAAAAGTTGAGCTACTGTTTATCATATTCTTAGAGATACTTGACTCCTGGTTTTATCTTTAAAAATTATAAAATTACATGATGAGTCCTTAGTTATGACCCTTAAGAGTATTCCATCAAGATCATCCCACTCCACCAATACTTTGCTTCTAACTTTCGAAGTACGCATCCCCATATTTCACTTAGCCGTTAGCCATAAAAATAATTAGTAAAGCTCTTGCAATCTTTAGATATGTCTCTCTCAATGTTTTATATAGGCTGGGCTACATTCAAAAAAAAAAAAAGAAAAAAAAAAAAAAATATCTAGAAAAAGTGAGACGAGAGAGGGAGAGTAACGGACAAAAAGTCATACTAGGCGAGAAGGGCCTACCTCCCTAAATAATAAAAATAAATTTAGAGATGAATAACGGACACGTGTCCAAGGGTGAGCAGGGGCCCACATCTCTAAGGAGAGAGAAAAAATGGACACAAGTTCAGGGGAAAAGCCCACCTCTCCAAGAATGGACGGCCCCGGATCCTAGCAATTTTTAGAAAGAGGGATATAGACTAGAGATGCTTGAGAAGAAAAAGGCTAAAAAAGGCTAAAAGGCTATTTACTACCTTTCATCCTCATCCACTTCACCACTATCATCCCACTATGTATGTCCTACCACTTGTGTAACTCCACTACGTACCATCTACTTAAGGGGTCATACATAGGATCTCTGAGTTTTTCTTTTGAAAAATATTGCAAAACCCCAGGATGATAGTTGATCAAAGAATTTGAGACATGGTATTTAACTTGATTGTTTTATCTTGCTTATGATTCATGACAAGGCTACGCCCCATGGTAAGCAGGTAAGAGTAATGTCTGGTTAAGAGGAGAATTTATTTTTATAAACCGCAGTACTTTTTGAGGTATGAAAGCGTAGTAGCAACTCCTGATCCTACTATAGCATGTAGCTTTGCTAGGGACTAGCAAAGGGTAAGCTTGGGGAGTTTGTTGACACTTGTTATCATATAAAATTTTTAATTAATTAAACATGAGAAAGGGGTATAAATAATAATAACAACCTAGAATAGGGTGTCACTAACATAATTCCATCAGTTTTGGTAAAGTTGTGATTTGCGAGGGGACTTAACGAGAAAATCAGCGAGAGATGGCGTGGCATACGGCCGACGTAGCATAGCGCAATCCAACTCGAAACAAAGTCTAGAAGGCTTCGGATTAATCCCGGCGTGAACTAACCCGGAACCAAGAAATACATCATCTAGAAGACTCGAACACGCGGCGCCGCGGCGGGACCCGGAGGGAGCCCCACTGGCCGATCGGCCCAATAATGGGGCCGATCGGCCTGCCCAGTCGCCGCCTACGCTTTCTGCGCCGGGAAGCTTCCTCCACCTCCTCTAAGACTCGATCTAAACCGGTTGATTTGAGTCGGTTTGATCCGAGGGCAACGGTAGAAGTGCGGGATTGATTCAAGGTTAATACCACATCGCGATGAAGATGGAGAGACAGAGACGAAGACCGATATATTAGGACCCCTAGACCCCCTTCTTAGATCATCAAGTTCTATAACAAAGATATTTCTAATTAAAATACCAAGTCATATTCAACGCTAGAGAAACATCGCTTTCGGAAGAGTAGCAATCAAGATTAGAACTAGTAGGAAGGGAGAAATCCGCTCCGGGATCGTCGGAGGCCAGCTCAAGATCGGGCCTCGTTCTTGTAAGTTCTTCATTGTAAGTAGTTTTCAAGTCCCGGACACATGCTTAATATGAATATCTTGATCATGTTTATATTCGAGATTATTTGTTCTAGTATTTACTTTAATTACACATTTAGCATAGTTGAATTCTTGTTATGTTCATGCATGGATTCGTATAGCTCATCATCTAGATCGGAAGGTGAGTGGTAGAGACGATGTAATCATGGTGATTAGATCTTATTTACTGCGTTTGCACCCTATGTGCCGGGTCGGTGTGGTAGATCGTGGTGGTGACAGCACCATTGAGTCCTTTGCAATCCACCCCCGTATGTAGGCCTAGCGGATGTTAGATTTCGGGTTGTTCTAAGTTTCGGCCTTAGTCTTCCGCGGATTACTGTCCTCATGTCTGGATTTAATTAGTCTTTCTTCAATGATTGTTATTTGTATTGCATAATTAGGTAGATCCTAACATTTAGTTTAGAGTTACATATTGGAGTTTCTAATGCTAGCTAGCCTATGAATTGCTATAGTCCATTGTTAGACACTTTCTCGCCAACCAACGTGATTTTTGGTCAAATCTGTTTATCTAGAACTTTATCATTATCTTTATTATGAACTTTGATCCTTGCTTAAGTAATTGATGAGATTAATGCTGATGTCTTGCACATGAGAGATGGTTAGATTAAGATCTATGCTTAGTTAATTCAAGATAATAGACTTCTTTCCCTGTGGTAGAATATAAATTCAAGACACAGTTATTACTCTGGTTAAAATGCTACAATGGTATATATTCATATCTCGTAAACTGCGGATACCCATTATAATTGTTTATTTACTTATTAAGAAGTTATCAAGGCATAGTACGAATATTATATTCCTTGCATATTAGTAGTTTAACTATAGGGATGACAACCTTTTAGGATATGCTATGAACTGCAATGAATATTTCTTTTTAAGTTTTATCCGAAGCAACATCGATATTCTTTCTAGATGCCATTACTAGTTAGTGACATTAGAAATACCAACACCATCATAACCATGCCCGGCCCGGCCCGGTAGCTATCCATGACCAACCCCGACCGGCCAATAGTTGCCACAACTAGCCAATGCTCACTCGCAAACCCTAGCAAGCCCAACCCCTCTTGGAGTCATGGAATTCCTTCCAATTCATGTTGGCGAAATCGGATTTTTCTCATCAAACTCTCTTGTGGCACTTCTCTATTCTCTCCATGAATATGTTGTAAATCCTCAACTCCAAAAATCATAAAAGGAGAAATTCTTTTTCTTTTACTCTTTCCCAAATATATCCCTTGGAGTATTTACCAATTTATCTCTTGGGATTTATGTCAAATCCTTTTGAATTAATTTTGACCTTTGACCGTAATTTGGACAAGAATAAAATGGAAAAGGACATTTTCCCCCTGCTCCATTCCAACCCAACCAGGCCTCCTCACCTTCTCCCACTCGGCTGCTTTCGCGGCCCGCCTAGGCCCGGGCACCGGGCCGCCCCACTCGGCCTCACCTCTGTGCACGGCTTGCCTCGCGGCCCAAGCCCACCTAGCCCGACACATCACCTAGGGTGGAAACCCTAGGGTGTTCTCGCCCTTCCCGGTGTCACCACTTCCCGGCATGGAATCCCAATACCGCGTGCACCCACCTACTCCCCATGATGTCCATGCCAAGGGATGGCCGCCCGCAGCGTCCCATCGCGAGCATGGATGCCCGGGAGCCGTCACATCCGCCCATGCCTAGCTTTTGCGGCTATAAAAGCCACGGCGGCCACTATCGACTCCGTCTTGCCCAATTCGTCTTTGCCACTATCGCCTTCCTTTGCTCGTCCTTTCCCACATTGCTTTGCTGCTCCTGTGGACGAAGCATGTCGCATCGTCACACCGGAGCTCGAGACCCGAGCCACAACGTCGCTGGTGCTGCACGGTGGCCACGGCATGCCGGCTTACTGCACTTGCCAGCCAGCCACGGAGCCGGGAGCCACTCCGCCAAGCTCGGCGCACGGTAGCGCCGACCACGCCACCACCTCGCTGACTGCCATCTTCGTCGCGCACTGTGCTCACCGCGGACATGAACGCTGACGATCGTACCGCATTTACGACACCGGCCACATCGACGCCTAGCCCCTCCATCCATGACATCCAACCACTAGAGGCCGTCCGCGCACGCGCCATGACTATTAGAACCGAGGCCGGCTCGGCTTCGGTCCGCCCAGGCTCGCCAGTACGCCTTGGTAGCACCTACGTGCCCACGAAGCACACATATCAAGGTGCGGGCCTAACTCAACCCAAAAGACTAGCCTTGTAGGTGAGGACTGCCACGCCTTATATGTTGTGCTCCCCCACCATCAATTACCGATGTGGGACTAACCCCAAAGAATCTCCCTCGTAGTCACACATCGGTCCGGGCCCCAACTTGTAGCGGGCTCCTATGTCTGTGTGTGATCCTACCGAGATTTGTTACGGGTTATTAGACTGGGCTCTGATACCAAAATGTTGCATTTGCATCTTGTAATCGTGTCAAACGTGTATCTCATCATCTAGTCGTTGCATTAGCTAGTGTTACATTAAGTTGTAAACATGTTTTGTACAAATAGCGTAGAATCACGGGCGGGCGTGGAGACATGCACACGTCGCGCCGTGACCACGCCCACTTTGTAGCCGCCGCCATGACCGGTTCACCGTGCTTTGTCGCGTGGGCTTTGGAAAAGATGGATCACCACGCAGTGATCGGTCGTGGCGGGGGTTAAGAATCAAGCAATGCATCGTGAACAAGCTGCGCCATTCGCGGTGACATCCTGTGTCTCTCGTTCTCTCGCTCTCTCTTGTTCCAACTCCCGCTTAGGGTTTTAGTCGCCGCGCCACCACTCGCCGGGACCGCTCGTCGCCGAACTCCTCGCCGAGTCCTGGTTCCAACACCGTGGTATCGAGCCGGTTTATGCATTATAGTGGCTCGGTGAGTCCCCTTCGCCGCCGCCGAGAAGAAGAAGTACGTCGCCCTCGCCGCACCGGAGGAAAGTGAAGATGGGAGGCGGGTCGACATCGGCGGTGGACATGGTGTCAAGGAGGCGCCAGCGATGTGGCCAATGCTCACGCGGGACAACTACACCGAAGTGGTCCATGTCGATGCGGTGCAACCCGGCTTTGGAGATCCGGGAGGTGATTGACCCGGTACCAATCCGAAGAGGGCGCGGGATCAACAGTAATGAGTTCGCTCATGCGCGCGGTGCCGAAGGAGATGTGGCGGCTGGTCGCCACAAGACTGTCAAGGAGGCATGGGAGGCGGTGAGAAAGATGCGAGTTGGTGCCGATCGGGTGAAGGAAGTAAACGCCCAAAGATTGCCGAAGGACTTTGAGAATATAGCCTTCAAGGATGGAGAATCGGTGGATGACTTTGCCATGAGAATCACTAATCTCGTGGGGAACCTGAAGACCATGGGGGAGGAGATCGAA
This sequence comes from Hyparrhenia diplandra, assembly GCA_015847255.1. NCBI lineage: Eukaryota > Viridiplantae > Streptophyta > Magnoliopsida > Poales > Poaceae > Hyparrhenia > Hyparrhenia diplandra. Next base: position 78,884 of record JADLZK010007743.1, on the reverse strand, counting down.
GATGTAAGCGTGGTCAAGAAATTCTTGCATGTGGTACGGCCCGATTCACCTAGGTGGTCGTGTCCATTGAAATGTTTCGGGATCTCAAGAAGATCTCGGTGGACGACGTGGTGGGGTTCCTGCGCGGGCGGCGGAGGATCGTTTGGAGGACAAGGTCGATCACATCACCGACAAGGCGGGCGACTTCTCCTCGCGGAGGAGGAGTGGCTTGAGAAGAACAAGCATCATCTCCACTCCGGTCACAAGGAGGGAGGCGGTGGATCGGGCGGCGGGTCCTCGAAGGGCAAGTCGGTGGCGCGCTCATCGGTCGGGACGGTGGCGGCTCGGGGTTGTCAAGTTGACATCTGAGGGCACGCCGCGACGCAAAAGGAAGGCGTGCGAAACTGTGGCATCTACGCCACCGGGCGGGAGGGGCCGCAAGGGGCTCAAGAAGGAGAAGAAGAAGGAGGTGCGGCAACCGGAGGCGAACGTGGTGATCGGGGGCACCGACTTCGGCCGGTGCTCTCATCTTTGGCGGCGTGCGGCGTCGTGGCAACCCCGTCCCAATGTGTGCACACGACGGAGCGGATCACACCCGGCCAACGTTCTGCCAGATGCGTGGGTGCTCGACAACGGTGCTAGTAACCACATGACAGGCACCAGGTCGGCCCTAACACAACTCAACGAACGAGTTCATGGAGCGGTGAGGTTTGGCGATGGATCTCGCGTGGAGATTGCTTGTTGTTGGTTTGGTTGTGATGCAAGGCCGGGAGCAACAACATAAGGTACCGACAAACGTTTACTACATTCCTAAGTTAAAGAGTAGCATTGTCGGTTTGGGTCGGTTAGAGGAGAAGGGGTTTAAATGCACGCTGGGAGATGGAAAATTGTGTGTGTTTGATCAAGAAAAGAAGTTGAATGTGGGTGCTCCTAGAACTGCTAATAGACTTTACAATTGTCAAGGTTGGGTTAACTAAACCAATTTGTCTGTTAGCAAATCTTGAAGAAAAAAAATCATGGCGGTGGCATGCTAGATATGGCCATCTGAATTTTAGAGCTTTGTGTGAGCTTAGTTCCAAAATTATGGTGGTGGGTATGCCAAAGAGTGGAGCAAGTTTGTGATGGCTGTGTTCTTGGAAAACAACAAACCATTTCCTCAAGTGTCAAACTTTAGAGCTGCAAGTGGCCTAGAGCTAGTGCATGCAGTTTGTGTGGGCAAATCAGTCCAAAAAGTATTGGTGGTGCTTCTTACTTCCTGTTGGTGGTGGATGACCATAGTAGATATATGTGGATTGAGATGCTAAGATCCAAGGATCGGGCTTTGGAGTGTTTCAAGAATATCACCGCTAAACCTCAAGTTGAATCACGGTGGCAAGCTCAAGGCAATTAGAAACAGAATAGGGGGAGAGTTTACCTCTAATCTGTTCTCAATTTTTTTGCAATGAGGGGGGGATTAAGCATTACACTATTGCTCCATATACTCCACAGCCGAGAATGGAGTAGTGGGCGGGGAGGAATCAAACTGTGATTGAGATGGCGGTGTTTTTTTGAAAATCCATGAAGGTCCCTTCAAGTTTTAGGGGTGAGGCGGTGAGGACTACTTGCAGTATTGAAGTTTGGCATGGCAAGAAACCCAGAGTGGATTGTTAGCATTTGTTAAGTGCTAAAAGAATATTAAGGATTCTGCAAGCGCACAGAACACCTACCATTGTAGCTTTTCCCTAGGATGAGTATTCTAGAGTATCGTATCCATAGGGAAGCTTTGGCTAAAGAATTCTAATAAGTCACAATCATGTATCCACTAACTTAGCAAACCACTGGACTATAGTGAGGAGGTAATTGTTAAAGAATAAGTTAAGAATAAAATAATAATCTACCTAAGATATCAAAGAATAACTAAACTAATCAAGAGGTCAAAGAGAGAGATTAAGGTTCCTGAGTACTTCTCTATTACTTAGGTTCTATGATAGCAATCATACCATAACACTTCGGGACACCAAAGCACTAGCCACGGAAAGGGATGAGAAGGGGGCTAGGAAGGTTTGGCTACGGTCCTACAAACACCAACCCGAACGTGGTGGAATACATCGGCCATCAGGGCTATCACCACCTGGGGCTACCACAAACTATCCGTGGGGTTGGGTGCAATCTCAGGTAACCTCTAGTCTAGACACCATGTCTACACTATCAATTACTACTCTAATCACATATAATAACTAGAGCACTCGATGCGAGCGGAGATCCCATGCAATAGCATAACAACTATACTTAACCATATATGTAAACATGGAAGTAAATAGAGAAGATAAATATGTGAATCATAAGTCTTGTAGAGAAGATACAAAGACATACCATACTCTGAAGACATATCCAGAACAGAAGCATAGCTCCTCTCTCCTTTATTCTTGATTAGATCTAAGTTAGATCTAATCTAGTTCTAATTACATGTCTAATCTACTTCTAATTACATGGCTAATCCTCTTCTAATCTTCCTCTAATTCACTAATCCCTTAGAGAGAGGTTATCCTTACATTGGGACACCTCTACAACTAAGAGAATAATAAATAGAATGAGAATAGAATGAATTAGGGTTTCACCCTGGGGGCAGGGGGTCTTCTTATATAGGCCTTGGCAATGAACGATAGCCCTTGGATCAAACCGACCTTGGCAACGGTGTAGATACAACCTCAAAGTCGGTTACAAACCGACATAAAAAGATGAAGCTGATTGGCCATAGTTGCCTGGTGGCCGGCCCATAATTGCCTGGCGGCCGCCAGGGCATGTTCTCCTCTCGGCCTCTCGTCTCTTCTGGTGTCTTCTGGTATCTTCTAGAGTGTTTTAGTCCACTTTTTCGGGTTGAGTTGCTTCACCGGACAAGTCCGGTCTTCATAGGCCTTGTATATTCCTAACTTTCTCCATTATTCTCAAGCAATTATCTATTAAGTCCCCGAAATTATATAAATCACCAAAACTCGTGGAATTATGTTAGTTAAACCCCTAGACTTATGTTAATATTCATTTTAAGCCCTTATCCAAGTTTAGTTGACTAGTAATATTATGCTATAACAGGTGTCAACAAGTTCCCCAAGCTTACCCTTTGCTAGTCCCTAGCAAAGCCAAACTTAGCAATGGATCGGGGAGTTGCTTTTAACGCTTATCACACCTTTAAAGTACACATGCTTTCAAACAAAATTTCTCTCCGAATAAGATAAATTCTTTTAAACTTTAACTTACTCAATTACCTCTTTACCTTTTGGGGCTTATCTTTTTCTTCAATTCTTGGGTAATTGAAAGATAGAACACGATCAAGTCAAGCACTAAATCTCAAACTCTTTTGATCAACTGTCCTTCTAGAGTTTTTGCAAGTTTTCAAAATAAAACTCAAAGTTCCTCGAAGATGACTCTCTCTAATCTCTCATTTGTGGTATTTGTGGATCCTCTCTTAGGCAATAATATAGTGTTGTCTTACTCTCATAATATGTAACATTTTTAGTTAAGGCAATAGCATACTATGCCTTCTTTTCTCTCACCTAATATCTAAGGCTTATATATGTGGAGCTCATAGGTAGGAGAAAATAATTTATTTTCTTACTAAACATATATCGTAAATTCAAACAATGGATCCAAAGATACAAGTCACACTTGATCAAGTGGTGCATGTGTATGGTGGATAGAATATAAATATGGTATAGAATAGAATAGATGATGGAAAATCTTACTTTTGCTCCTTTTTAGAAATCTTCTCTCTTTTCATAAACTTTTTGTAGAGAACCTGGGTTGTATCTCTTTCTTTTCTCTCTTTTTTTTTTCTTTTTTTTCCAAGAGAGGTGGACTCTCTGGCCCTCGGACTTGTGTCCATTATTTCCTCTCTTATAAAGATGTGGGTTCTCTCGACCCTCGGACACTTGTCCATTATTCATCTTTATTTTTAGAGATGTGGGCTCTACTCGCCCCGAACACTTGTTCATTATTCATCTCTTTTCTTTAGGGAGGTAGGCTCTACTCGCCCGTAGGACTTTTGTCCATTTTTCATCTCCCTTTTTTTTTTTTCTTTTAAAAGATACACAACCCGCATCTCTTTTTGTAATAACTTTTGAGAGGTATAAATGTAATGGAGCTTTTGTAAGATATTGGCTAGCAATGAATGGATGGGTATAGTAAATATTTTTGATTGCTCTCCCCGATATAGGAGTAGAACATTTTTGCTGGTTAGAGTGAGTGGATGATAGTAGAATGAAGTAAGTGGAGTGAGTGGAGTGTATATGATCAGCATGACAAGTTTCTAAGGGTCGATAAAGATTGAACAAACTCAATGCAAAGCAAGCGACCTATATATATATATTTTTTTTTTTTTCAAAAGGTTTTCCTAATCTAATTAGCATGTATATATGGCTGTGGTAGGAGGTTCACACTCTTGCCATACAGGGAACTTATCATGTGCATTTTCAATTTTCAAAATATAAATCTCCGTAAATCTAGTGTCACTAGGAGTAAGATCAAATAGCAGCTCAGACTATCATATATCATATCCGTCAATTACCTAGACTTTAGAGCAAGCATTTGCAACCCATGGGTTTCAGGTCTAGAGTAAATATCAAATCAAAGTAATTTTGCAAATGGATCTCAAGAGAAATTAAGCTTGAAAGCTAGGTACTAGAAAAGTATAACAAATGAGCAACTATTCACCATCTCCATAGCTAGAGATTATCTTTAGAATTTATTTTATTCTCACACTCTAATATAAACTCTCAATAAAGACTAGATAGACTCTTTTTATTCACACTCTAACAAAAAGACTTTTTAGACTCTATTAAAACTAGACTCTTAACAAACTTTCTAGCAAACAAAATATCTAACTAATAATATAATAATATAGATAGATAGATAATAAGATACTTATTCGGATAACTGGGAGTTGCACTCCCCAAGCTAGATGTTGACATAGTCTTCAATGTTCTTGATGTTTGGAAGTAGAGGTAGATAGTGATGGTGGGCTGATTGATCTTCTTTAATGCTGGACACCATGTGTCATGTCTCTCTTCCTTGGGATCCTGCTGAACTTAAATAGACAACAAAACTAGTGGAACTTGATTAAGCATTAGGGGTTAGCCACATTGCTTTTGTCTGTCTGAAATCTTTCAAAGAACATTAAATATTTTTGGAGTTTTCTATGCAAATAAAGAATGATGATGCATGCATATTTATTTTATTTTTATGCCACCACAAAATATCCTTGTGGGTTGTTACACACCACAAAATTACTCACATGGGGCTTAGAGCTTTTCATGTCTATGCAACAAACAAATATATATTTTTTTTTTCTAATGCAAGGCTAGTGCTATAATGTAAATATGATAAAGGGAAATAATTATGCAATGCAAAGAAATAAATATGGATAACTACCGATCTTACCTTTTCGGCGAGGATTCAGTATTTTAAGTCCTCTAAACGAGACTTCTTACCTTGTTATTTCCTTGAACGTATTACGATCTTGACGGTTGTGCTCCTTAAGATGGTGAAGGACAACGTCACCCATGTTCTTAGCTGGTCTTATGAGTTGGAGTGAAGCATAAGCAGCTTCTTGTTTAGTGTGCATGCTTGTAGGACATTCACTTGTTGAATTTTGGAGAGACTAATAAGCTTCTCCACCTTTTTGCTCATAGTGTGTCCTGCTTGCAAAAATCATGGTAGAGATCAAGTGCATGGGCTCTAACCACAAGCACAACAAACAAAATAGAATTGATTCTTATATACTTTTCTTAAACCTAACTTGGATGACAAGATCGAAAAATTGAGCATGATTATTTGTGATTAAAACATTTGACAAATCAAATCAAGCTTGTTGACTCTTGGAAGGGTTTTCTTATCTAAACATCAAAAGCATGATTATGATTCTTCCAAAGCAAGGTAAGCAAAATTACGGTTTATCGGATGAGGACTAAGAGATCAAGAGAGTGGTGGTAAGAACAACTTAACAAAACATGCTTTGAGCTAAAGAAGATGGATCTAGCAAAGGTGCTGCTCTAACATGTTTGGCTCTTTGTTTATAAACATGCCATACTTTAAATAAAGCTTAAGTAATGACAACTTACCTCAAGATGTTACCTTATTATTGGAGTGTGATAGCGTAACACCTTGTGGTGGTCCTTTTCTTCTATGGCCTCTTGTGTATCTTGTTCCATACTTGTCTCCTTTATTGCATCGTCCTTTTCGTTCTTGTCTTTAAATTGTGCTTATACCTTTTTGCTCCTCTCATGATTTTATTCCCTGTAATATTAGTTGACAACTTGAATGCAGAAGGAATAAAAGTAATTGTAAACAAGGGTAGAACTGTCATGGAGCTTAAGGTTGCTTTTATGCGGGAAGAAGTTTTGATTGGATATTTTAATTAGCAAGTACTCACTATTACTTTTTTCTCTAGTGGCAAATTTTATTATCTTAAGTTTGATAAAGTAAGTGTGAGTAAAGGGATTGCAACCCAAAGATGTCGGAGTGATGGGAGCTTGAGTAGAGGAAGAGTATATCGATGATCTTTAGAGGAATCGACCTTCCTCCCCCATGCTTGAGCCTTCCCCGTCTCTTGACACTTCAAGTGTGAATGCCGGACCGTCCCCTAATCGTGTGTTGTAATCACCATGTCCTTAGACGTTGTTCATCCTTTGTTTTACGCAAGGTTAGTGACCAAGAATACCCGAAGGGAACTTGTCCTAGGAACATGTTGTTATCTTCTTGTAGCATGAGCCTTCATGTGCTCGATATATATATATATATATATATTATTATTTCCTTTTAGAACATAAGACAAAAGTTGTATAAAAATATGTGAGTTGTATTCACTTACCTGTCTTTTGATGTTCTTATGGCCTGTAGATTTGTCCATCCACTTCTCGAGTGAGAGCTTCTTCTAGATCGTGTTGTATGACACTCTTCTTTATTGAATAGACATAGCACAAAGCCTTTCCTGCAAAATATTAGTGGACACATACCCGAGGGAAAATACAACATATGGTTGAAACAAGGGTTGTAGTCCAAAGCTCATAAGATCTCATCTATGCTAATGAAAAGGTGGTTCTTTGATTACTCTTAGCACAGATTTTATTTTTCATGTATTATACACATTTTGTTTGTGGTTGCACTAGCATGTGAATCAAGGCAAAGGTAACTTGTAGCAAGAGACAGAATGAATGATATTTGATACTTACATTTTTCCATTAATGATGAATGAGCTGTGTCTTTTGCACAAGGTTGGAGTTCATCATATGCCTTGCTTCATCTCGATCTGAGTTCATCTCTTGACTTACCCGAATTGGATTTGAGAGTTTTCTGCAGGGGTTAGTCCAACAAAATATCCAATGTCTATACAAGCAATTCTTAGTTCAATAACCAAACTAGACTCCATGTCTAATTTAATTAAGGAAGGCTATTTAACCTAAGCACCACGCTTAATTTAAAAGCCTATGGAAGAATGATATCAGTACTCCCAAACCAAAGATTACTATAATAGATAAAGGTAGCATCAACGCACTATAGAGATTTATCCAATTAGAGACGAAAGAGTATGATCATGGTGAGACTATAATATAAAAACTATATGGATATATGCAAGGAAATAAACATGGTGAGACTATAATATAAAAACTATATGGATATATGCAAGGAAATAAACATGCAATGGATCTACTATCGAAAAGCATACACTAAGTGGAGTGAATGCATGAATTGATCAAGTAAACATGCAAAGCAGTGTAAGAAATTAAATGATAACTACTCAATTAATTTATAGTCAATCGACAAGACTCTCACCATTTAATCATACTTACCATGATGTGCGGTTTCTATGTACGTCACTTGAGATGTGTGCATTGAATTCTCGTGGACGACTTCTTTTTTTTTCAATACATATGGTTAGAATAATATATATTTAAATACATACCTTTGAGATGGCAGGGTTCCAATGTTGATGAATCTTGATTGATCGAGGCACCACAGGTTCTTCAATCTTTTCTTTTCTCGTGGAATCTTGTCGGAAGATCGCTAAGCGACATCTTTTGTCTGTCTATTCCACAACTCAACGAAACAAGGATAATCCTACTAAAGCTAGTGATACACTAAATTAGCGTAACATCATGATCAACATTAGAATCTTTAGGCCAATTGCTTCCCCGAAGAACGGCGCCAAAAAGCTTGTTGGCATTTGTTAAGTGCTAAAAGAATATTAAGGATTCTCGCAGTTTACGTAACACCTACCATTGTAGCTTTTCCTAGGATGAGTATTCTAGAGTATCGTATCCACGAGGGAAGCTTTGGCTAAAAGAATTCTAATAAGTCACAATCATGTATCCACTAACTTAGCAAACCAATGGACTATAGTGAGGAGGTAATTGTTAAAGAATAAGTTAAGCATAAAATAATAATCTACCTAAGATATCAAAGAATAACTAAACTAATCAAGAGGTCAAAGAGAGAGATTAAGGTTCACAGTACTTCTCTATTACTTAGGTTCTATGATAGCAATCATACCATAACACTTCGGGACACCAAAGCACTAGCCACGGAAAGGGATGAGAAGGGGGCTAGGAAGGTTTGGCTACGGTCCTACAAACACCAACCCGAACGTGGTGGAATACATCGGCCATCGGGGCTGTCACCACACAGGGCTACCACAAACTATCCGGTAGGGTTGGGTGCAATCTCGTAACCTCTAGTCTAGACACCATGTCTACACTATCAATTACTACTCTAATCACATATAATAACTAGAGCACTTTCGATGCGAAGAGATCCCATGCAATAGCATAACAACTATACTTAACCATATATGTAAACATGGAAGTAAATAGAGAAGATAAATATGTGAATCATAAGTCTTGTAGAGAAGATACAAAGACATACCATACTCGAAGACATATCGAGCAACGTAAGCATAGCTCCTCTCTCCTTTATTCTTGATTAGATCTAAGTTAGATCTAATCTAGTTCTAATTACATGTCTAATCTACTTCTAATTACATGGCTAATCCTCTTCTAATCTTCCTCTAATTCACTAATCCCTTAGAGAGAGGTTATCCTTACATTGGGACACCTCTACAACTAAGAGAATAATAAATAGAATGAGAATAGAATGAATTAGGGTTTCACCACAAGGGGGGGGTCTTCTTATATAGGCCTTGGCGATGAACGATAGCCCTTGGATCAAACCGACCTTGGCAATCCGGTGTAGATACAACCTCAAAGTCGGTTACAAACCAACATAAAAAGACGAAGCTGATTGGCCATAGTTGCTGGCGGCCGGCCCATAATTACTGGCGGCGCCGGGCATGTTTCTCCTCTCGGCCTCTCGTCTCTTAAATTGTCTTACGGTATCTTCTAGAGTGTTTTAGTCCACTTTTCGGGGTTGAGTTGCTTCACGGACAAGTCTGGTCTTCATAGGCCTTGTACATTTCGAACTTTCTCCATTATTCTCTGTAATTATCTATTAAGTCCCTGAAATTATATAAATCACCAAAACTCGTGGAATTATGTTAGTTAAACCCCTAGACTTATGTTAATATTCATTTTAAGCCCTTATCCAAGTTTAGTTGACTAGTAATATTATGCTATAACAAAAACATGGATCATCTGAAGATTTTTGGTTGTGTGGCACATGTGAAAATTGTTGGACTGGCTTGTCAAAATTGTCTGACAGATCTAGTGCTATGGTCTTCATTGGCTATGAGTCAGGGACCAAAGGGTACGTATCGCTCGATCCTGCAAACAAGAAGTTGGTGGTTAGTAGGGATGTCATCTTTGAAGAAAGTAAGCCATGGAATTGGTCTCGACTCACGAGTGCAACATAGATCGGTCTTAGTTTGACACTTTCATTGTTGAGTATGAAACTCTTGACCAAAAATCCGACAAATGAGGGAATGGTGGTGACAATGTTGAGCAACCTGGTGCGGACTCTCCGGGGATGGGATCCGTGGGTCGAGTAGTGGAGTGGGTCACAATGAAGCTCCACACTCACCACAAACTCCGATTCTAGTCCATTTCGGCTTGGTGAAAATTCGCATAGATTACAAGAAGGGCCACAAAGATTCGAGCAGTGTCGAGAAGCTGGATTCAACCGATGAGATCTTGGACTATGAATACAAGGGGTGTGTATGCTTTGCAGCAGATGAGCCAGCTAATATTGATCAGGCTCTAGAAGAAGACTGCTGGAAGGAAGCTATGAAAGCTGAGTTGGACTCAATCATTCAGAATGACACTTGGGAGTTTTCAGAGCTGCCCAAGGATCACAAGGCTATAGGCCTCAAATGGGTGTTTAAGGTGAAGAGAGATCCTGCAGGAAATGTTGTCAAGCATAAAGCCCCGATTGGTGGTGAAGGGGTATGCACAAGTTCGGGGGTGGACTATGATGAGGTTTATGCTCCTGTTGCGGGGACCGAAACAAGTGAGGCATTGCTAGCACTTGCTGCTCAAGGTGAATGGGAGGTCCATCATATGGATGTAAAATCAACATTCTTGAATGGAAATCTCAGTGAAGATGTGTATGTCCAGCAGCCACCTGGATTCTCTGATTCAAAGGCACCCAACAGAGTTCTGAAATTGAAGAAGGCCCTATATGGGCTAAAACAAGCTCCAAGAGCCTGGAATGCCAGATTAGATCAAGAATTGTATAAACTGGGTTTCAGGAGAAGTGTTGAGGAGCATGCTGTGTATAAAAGAGGCTCTGGCGGATCCCCTCCTGGCTGGTAGGTGTTTATGTTGATGACCTCATCATTTGTGGGCGAGACAACAACAATATTGCTGCATTTAAGCAACAAATGAAACACACATTCAGTATGAGTGATCTTGGACTGTTGAGTTACTACCTGGGTTTGGAGGTGAAGCAAAGGCCTGGGGAGATCACTATTTGTCAAAGTGCTTATGCTAAGAAGATTGTGGAGATAGCCGGGATGAAAGGGTGTAACACTGTTGACACACCTATGGAGCAACATGTCAAATTGCTTTGCCCGGCAAAGCTGAATCGTGTGGAATGCAACAAAATACAGAAGTTTAGTTGGAAGTTTGAGATACCTAGTAAACTCAAGACCAGACCTTGCTTTTGCTGTGGGAATGGTTAGCAGGTTTATGGAGAAGCCAAACTCTGAACATTGGTCAGCTATCAAGAGGATAGTGAGGTATGTTGCAGGTACAACTGATTTGGGTTGCAAGTATGTCAAAAGTGGACATTCAGAATTGATGTGGCTTCAGCGACGGTGACCATGCCGGTGATCTAGAAAAAGGAAGAGCACATCAGGGGTTCTGTTCTATCTGGGTGGAAATGCAATCACTTGGAGCTCACAGAAACAAAGGGTGGTGTCTTTATCATCTTGTGAGTCTGAATATATTGCATCAGCAATTGGTGCCTGTCAAGGAGTATGGCTTAGTCGCTTGTCGGCGCACTGACCGAGGTGATGTGAAAAAATTCAGTCTGTATATCGACAATAAGTTCCCTACTTGCGAGAAGAACTCAGCCAAGAATCCAAAGCTCCATGAAAGAACAAAGCACATCGATACTCGCTATCACTACATCGGGAGTGTGTAGCGAAGGAATGGTGGAGGTGAGACATGTTTATGTCGATGATCAGCTAGCTGATATCTTGACCAAGGCACTTGGGAGGATACGGTTCGTGGAACTGAGGAGACAGCTCGACGTCGTCAGAGTTTGACAAGATTAAGGGGGTGAAATGTTGCATTTGCATCTTGTAATCGTGTCAAACGTGTATCTCATCATCTAGTCGTTGCATTAGCTAGTATTACATTAAGTTGTAAACATGTTTTGTACAGCGCGTAGAATCACGGGCAGGCGTGGAGACATGCACACGTCGCGCCGTGACCGCACCCACTTTGTAGTCGCCGCCATGACTGGTTCACCGTGCTTGTCGCGTGGGTTCCGAAAAGATGGATCACCACGCAGTGATCGGTCGTGGGCGGGGGGTTAAGAATCAAGCAATGCATCGTGAACAAGCTGCGCCATTCGCAGTGACATCCTGTGTCTCTCGTTCTCTCGCTCTCTCGTTCCAACTCCCAGTTAGGGTTTTAGTCGCCACGGCCACCACTCGCCGGGACCGCGTCGTCGCCGGGAACTCCTCGCCGGAGTCCTGGTTCCAACAATGACCACCCCGACGCCGACTGCAATAGCATTGCCCTGCCCCGACGCATACCAGCCCGCGACCCCATCGACAACGTCCCTCGCCCGTGGCGTGCTCTGCCACCGCCTCTTCGAGTGTCTACGTGAGCACTGGTCAGACCCGTCTACTGGAATTGCGAAGCCGGTGACCTATCCACCAAGCCCAACCACGACGGCCAGCACTACGCCGCCCGGCCCCCTCTACTGTTCCTCCTTGCCGTCGTCCAGTACGGGTACGCCACCATGAGCCATGACCCCTGCCCATGTTCCTTGCCATCGTACTGACCAGTGCACCCTCTGCTTTGCAACTTTGCATGGTCTGACCCAACCATGCTGCTAGGGGCAGCAAGCCATTGTTTGGCCACCTCGTCGGAGTACAGCAGCAGCCGACTGTGAGCATTCGTGAACCAAAGGCCCTTTCCATTCTTTGGTAGCTGTTGTACTGAGGCCGGGCTTTAGTGGTTCCACTATAGGGAGTTGTAGCAGTCTCGCCTACCCAATATGCACAGCAAGCTGTGGCCTTGCCGCCTTTGCTGGAGAACTGCAACACACCGCTGGCAAACCATCAAAACCAAAACCTTGCCGTTCTTTTTCCAATGCATGACCTTGCCATCGACCTTCCCTAATGTCCGGCCTTCGTGCCGCTGTTTCCACAACTGCAGGAAGGCTTAGACCATGCCGTGCTATTTAATCGAAGACCTAGCCATCGCAAGAAGCTATAACCAACCAACCGCCAGCCGGGGCATGCCGCCGCTGTCCTTTGCTTCCAAGGTCGGATCTTTAATCCCATTGACGCTGACAAGCCCTCTCTTTTCAATTCTAGTTTACTCATGTCAACCTTACTTGTCGTTCATACCATTATATACTTGATCTATCTTGTTACTTATGTGCCCTCTTGTTACATATGATCTATCCTTATCAATATATCTATCTTGTCACCCATGGTCTATCACTACTACAGATTCTTACATTACTACCGGGCTCAAACCCCACTCCCCTGCCGGAAAAAAAACCGACAGAACTAAACCGGTAGTAATGTGGGGTTCAAATCATTGCCCGGTCAAAACACTGGCGGTGATGTGAATCAATACTACCGGGTCTAAATACCACCTGGCAGAATGAGTTGAAATAACACTACCGGTTCGCGACAGCATTGGTAGCGTTGAAGAACAAAACACTTTCGGTTGTGTATCCAAACCTGCAGTGCGAGAGGACAGAACCCTGTCGATTGTGGATTACCTCAAATTTGATTACCAATAAACACAAGGACACAAAATTACCATTTTTTAGACTTCTTGCTGCCGCCAATGGGGCCCTTCAGCACCGGCATGCCACTCCTCCCTCGCCCTCGGCCAACACCCATTAGAGCCACCCCTGCCATAAGCCTTGAATCTGCCAAAGCCGGAGCTAGAGCCCCTATGATTCCGTGGCCAACACCAGAGCCCCCCGCCACCGTGGCCATGGCCAGCCCCGGTAGCGGCCGGCGGCGGCGCAATCCCATCCTCCTCCTTCATGAGCTGACGTTGCGCGTTGCCCGAGCTCCAGAGCTACCGCCTCCGCCCGCCGCCGCACGGCCGAGGACCTGGCTAGGGTTGCACGGGTCGACTGGCTGTGTGCCTTTCCCCTGCGTGTTGTGCGACTGGCGTGTAGCTATAGCGGCATGGGCAGTGCGACCTAGAGGTCCTAAACGATGAGACCGCGAGAGGGCGGCGGCGGGATGCAGTAATGTGAAACTCACTCGACGCTGAGAAGACAGACTCCAATTGATGATGCCTGCGTGCGGCGTGTTTTTCTTTTTTTTTTTTTATGTGTGCTGGATGCTGGATTGGCCATTGGGCCTTGGCACTGAGGACTTTAGTTTTTTTTTTTCCTAGCTAAAGACGCTGTGAAACTTAGCTGGGGGCAGCTGCCCCAGCTAGCCCCAATGTGGCTCCGCCAGTGCCTCTAGGCCTCCACAAGGCAGAGGCAGAGGCAGAGGCAGAGGCACGGGCACAGAGAGGCAAACGGAGCAACAACATTCCCCTTCGTGCTGACTATTTGGAAGAAATTGAAAAAGAATGTTTATGTGCACGGTTCCAGCATTTGGAGAGCGCTCGTAGGGCCAAGAGGAACCCACTAATTCAGTATTTACAGGGTGTATTTTCAGAGAACATGCTGAGCTAGACACGTCTGTATTTTTTTTTTTAGGGTATTTTTTTTTTGAGCGCGGTAGACAATCTGTATTTTCAGGATGTCATATGAGAAAGTTGCTAATCCATGGTGTAGACTCCAGCCGGAGGATTTATGTTGTCTCGTAAACTCCATCTTCTGCATTGAGAGGTACAAGTGGGAGGTCAATTAAGTGTCCATCAGAGAAAATAATATTTCATGAAGGAATGGTAAAATAGATCACAATTGCCATCAGCTACTATACATTTCTTTATTAGACTATTCATTTTTGATGAAACACGAGACAACACAGGCCCAGATTAGAGTTGACAGAACAATCAGTGAGCATCGAACTATTAGTAATTATTAATACTACTTTAGTTTTGAATCAGACTCAAAATAAAATTATCTTCTCCAAACAATCCCTGCAATGCACACAGTTAAGCTTCCTTGTGATGTATTTCAGCCTACTTTTATAACACAAACACTACAGATTTCTTATGACCTATTTCAGTTCAGCCTACGTTTACAGAATTACAGGGAAACAAAACATTGAAACTAAAAGATGCTTGTTATAAAGAATGTGCAATGCAAGTGCCATAGCTGCTGCGTTCAAACCAATAAGGTAATAAGAAGCATCGTTATGCCCAATAAACTCCACCATATGCTTGCAGGTACCAACAATTGAGCTCCTTCAACAATTGTGCCAAGCCTTTGTAGATTCAGATCCATTTTCTAGGTTCGTCTATTTTGTTGTACAAACCATTCAAATCATGTGGTGGCTTAGCTTGGGGTAAAAAAAAAAAAAATTCTGGCCCAAATTTGATGATTCAATAATCAGTTTCTAGTGAATAACTTCAACTATTCAAATGCCCATGATCTAGCATGACTATTTCTGGCAATATTATCTTGGTGTTGTATTTAGTTCTCTTGTGCATCAACTTGAATTCTTTTGCCGGTGGGAGGTTACTGGCAGAAAAATCACAAAATAAACCAAGAAAACAAAAGATGATTTTTTTTTTCTACGTTTGGTACACACTGAAAGATTTTTTTTTTTTTGGTATAAATAGTACACTCAGGAAATTTTGCTAATTTTTTATCGCTGTGTATATTTCTTTGCTTGTTTTCTACATATAACAAACAGAATTGGATCCCACTTATAACGCCTTAAATGTGTCAGACTTATCCCATCCTTATCCTCTTCTCTACCACAGCATTCTTATTTTTATTACAGTTCCCCCCTATCTCAATTCCATGTATATATATATATAATATTATATATACATGGAATTGAGATAGGGGAACTGTAATAAAATAAGAATGCTGTGGTAGAGAAGAGGATAAGGATGGGATAAGTCTGACACATTTAAGGCGTTATAAGTGGACTCACAATTCGCATCCTTTGTGCCTTGGCTCCTTAGATGTGACACACGCTCATTTCAGTTTGCAGCACTTGGTTTTGCGTTGGGTGCAGGATCCTAGTTAGGACCGTGCTCATAATACCATGACGAGTGGCTCATAAATCATAAGTAGCAAGGGAAGGACAAGCAAGTCTGGTCCTCGTTCTGACTGCACCATGCACGTTCTCCACAAACGTTATAAGGATGAGAGACATCAGGAATTCAGAATTCAGAGCTAGTTGATACTGTTGCCCGAGCATGTTATCGTCTCTGTGCATTATTCCCATCTGTCTAGGTTTCTTGATGCATTAATGTGTGTGTGCGTTATTCACGGATATTTCAAAATGACACCTGGCTTAGGAGCATGGCATTCCTTTATGTGTGTGTGCGCGCGTTGGAGATTATGGATGCTTAGATGTGTAGGTTGAATTCAAATTTGTTTTAAACAAAAATGGAGATTTCGACTCGAGCTCCTTGCGGCGCCTCATGCATGCCCTGTTTCTGTTCTGATAGACATTACCTCTAATTGGCTGATAATAGAATTATAAGTTTACAACGATACTTTTCGTCTAATTTGGGCTTCTGTTGCATCTAGTCTATGTATTGATATCAGTTACGTTGAACACATCATTACTTTTCCCTCCACGGTGCATTTGGGCACTGACGGACAGCCTGCCACACGCCGGCAGGAAATTGGTTAATTTGTGGCAGGAATGAGAAAGCCTAATTGATTCTCTATTCTAACTGGCTGAATACCCTGCATCTTGTTAGGTCTTCCTCACAGCATGTCCTGTACTCTTTTGAATCATTGTTGTGGTGCACTAAAGTTGGTGATAAAGTTATTATTGTGAATAATTTTATGTATCCAAGACCAGCTTCCATGTATGTGACACAAAGCCAAAAATAAAGGAAAAACAAGGTTTTGTCATTTGAATATTCCTGTCGTGGATTGCTAGCTATTAATAATGCAGTCAGTTGGGTCCTCTGAAGTATCATTGTGGCACTAGTGATGGTTTAGTAGTAAAAGGCTATATTGACATTCTGAATTGGACGCAGATTTCTAGATGCATCAACCGAGAGAATAGGCTTCAATGTTCAAGATCTGGATGAAGCGGACATGCAACGCAAGTGCCTCACTGTTCATCAGCACATCTGGTTTTCCACCATGCATGGTGTTCAGTATCAACAAGACTCACATCGTCATCCATGAATGGAGATACACTGTCATCATGCAGCTAAAGATATATGGAGATGATGTGTTTCATGTGTGCTAGCAGCAGAGCAGACTTGTGGTGGGCATCATTTCCATTCCTCATGCCAATAATTCATCTGATGCTCAGGCCCAACGATATCATGGTATTTTTACCTAAATGGTTTCAATTTCAACCAATCTGTAGTTCATATATCAGTGTAAGAAAATTTGATAAAAAAAGACATTGTATTTTTTTTTTTGTGTGTGTTATGAATGGTCTGTAGAAACTAGCTATTTGGAGATGTGCCTACACCAGGAATCGAACTTGCTTTTATCTTGTTCTATTTACACATCACCCTAGGACAGAACAAATGCGGAGTTAATTATTGTTTCTCTCATCCAGAACTGCAATGTCATCAAGTTTTATTTCTATTACCACTGGGAAATCCTGGACTGCAGTTAGACAGGCCTATACAACATGCTACCATATATATGCAGCAGATACTACTGTAATGGAAGAAAGAAAGCAGGCCCAAATATTAGTAGCCTGAGTTAGGTACTCTGATTCCACATGGACTTAGCAAGTGTACATGGGCTTAAAGAGGATTCAAATACTTATATATGATGAGTAGCTTACTCCCTTATAAAATTGTGGTAGAGACTAGGTACAGATAGATGACAGAGTTGATGAGAATACCATGTAGTTCAATTTTTAGGACTGGGAGGTGTCGAGAATGAAAGAGGCATTCTTTGTTCATAGGTGACATGGGTAAAGGACAGAGAGAGAGAGTATATGAAAATACCATGTAGCTCAAATGAGGAAGCTCACTCAATTTTTAGGGCTGGGAGGTGTCAATATGATGTTCAGAACCATCAGTATATCTGGTTTTTAGGAGACATGGAAAGGTTGATTTGGACCATGCTAAATGACCTAAAACATGTAGTTTACCACATTTTGATATACGTGTGGGTATTCTTTGTTCTTGGAGCACTATACACATTTTTCCTTTTGGGAATCTATTGGATTTGAGCCAGAGGACAACTATCGTCCGTTGGATGTCCTCCGCATGGTCGCCTAGCCTGGTGTTGTATGCTCTAGCAGTGCAGGATGGTCAGACGGCATGGAAGTTCCCTCATTGAAAATTACTGATGCAAGATTAGTGCCACCACAAGAGCCCAGAAACATCAAGCACAGAGGAGCAGCACTGCAATAGTGAAGAGTATCTAGAACAATAAAAAAGAAACTTTGCGAGGAATAATTTACATAATACACACTTTGTTGAGACTGAGTTCTAGGTGGTAAAATTAATTACCTTTCTGGAGGCATAATAACCTGCAAAACAGAGTTGTTCTCCGATATGGACAAGGGATAGCCAATCAGTATATTGTTTGCATCTTATCATTGATGGTGGTGAAGATACTACTACATATATAATTCTTTCATAAACAAAAATCATTGACCCGAAGTGAAAGTTAGTGCAAACTAATGACGGCTATGACCCCAGCTGGCCTCGAAATTAATTTACTAAACTATGATTGTTATGCTTAATTATTATTGTACCATATGTAGATCAGTGTCGATGGCTCATCATATATGAAACCGACATTTTGTCCCTCCAAAAAATGAAAACCTACATTCATGCCTATTTTGCTCCATCTGGACACCAGAAGCGTCTTTCCCGGCCTCTCTGCGTGATGATGATATATGTATCTCAATGCATGCATGGATGACGATCTGACTCCTGAAGATCACAAAAAACATTTTGGTTGTGCAGCTGGTGCTAGTAGTTGTGGTCATTTCCTTTACTTGTGCCAATAATTCATTTCATGCAAAAGCTTATCTATGTTGTGGTATTTTCATATGATAGGGTATCTGGGACAGAAGATTGACCAAATTTGATAGAAATTCTAGTTATTAGTGGACTGTAATGGTCGAACTTCACTCCGGGAAGAAAGGTTCACTAATAGAAGCTTATCTAGGGAAGAAAGGTTCACTAATAAATGTTCGCTTATTATTTGTCTCGGCCAAGATTGTCATCAAGTTTTATTGCTACCACTCAGAAACCATTGAAAATAGTTTTATTTCGACGGGCCTGCGGCTGTACAATGCTCCACTCTACCTCATTTAACAGCAACAGGATTGGAAGAAACAAACGCGGGCCAAAAATGAGTTGTCCCAATCTGGTACTCTGCTGGTTCCATAGATAGACTCACGAAATGCAACTCTGCTTATTAATTAGCATTCAGATAAATAAATAAATAAATAAATATGAGTCACTTTCTCACTTATAAATATGTGCCAGAGACTAGAAGAGCGAGACAACTCCGGTCTCTAGATCGGGTTTGGTCGACACGCTTTGGTTCTTACCATTTGCAGGTTGTGAGCAACCTCGTGGGCGTCAAGACCCTCAAGTTTGTTTCTGTGTGTACCCTAATTCAAGTCAACAATATTTATTTTACTAATTACTTTTCATATTTTTTTTACCATTTTCATGGATACAATTTTCTGTAGGTGCAATGTATGTGTCGTATGTATTTGCATGCGCAGGGCACATCTATCTATAGAGAAAGTCACCACTGAGTCCTGTGTGTGGAACAAGCCTCCCACTTTAACTACTACTACAATTTTAACCGAGGTGGGTGTGATAAGGAGTAGAGAAACAATAGGTTTTAATGAGTTACCCTCACACTCGGCTCCGTCTCTATATTGAACTTCACTCCGTGAGGGAGCAAATGTTCACTAACAAATGTTCACTTATTTTTTCTCTCTCGGCGAAGATTGTCATCATGTTTGATGACTAGCACTCAGAAATCATTGCCTCTAGTTGGACCGGACTGGCGCTGTACAATGCAACACTCTAGCTCATGTAACAGCATCTGGATTGGAAGAAAACAAAGGCAAGCCAAATATGAGTCGTTCCAATCTGCTACTCTGCTGCTTCCATATATAGACTCACAAAATGCAAGTCTGCTTATTAATTAGATTCAGACAAATAGATGTGAGTCACTTTCGCACTTATAAATATATGCGGTAGAGACTAGAAGAGCGAGACAGATGTGTGCGAGAGAAGGTTGATGAAAAGACCATGTAGACGAATCTATAGTGCTCATTTTATAGGTTTGGGAGGTCTCGAGAATGAAAGAGGAAACACTATCTTGTCCTGACTGAGTACTGTAGCGAACTCATTGCCACCGCCACACCAAGGATGATGTAGTTCAGCACACGAAAGCTCACGAGAAGGTTGGCCGCCATGTCGTTATCCTGATAGAAACTGAAGACAAGGACGTGCAGCATCCCCTGCCTATGTCTCTGCTGGCTGGCCTCCAGCGCTCGAGCCACATATAGAGCGGCCTGCATATGCATCTCCAAGGAGGATTACCTTCAGCACATGCTAGATTCATTCAATTTTGTCACACACTATCAGGCCCAATCTGGGCTAAATGGACTTCTAGAAAATCCATGACGAACATAAATACCAATCTGCCATGACTCAATTCAGTCTAGCAAATGTATAATGCGAGATACATGACGGCTTGTTGGATGGTCATGAGACTCATGACAAGTTAATTGTGACACGCTTTTTATTGAATGTGACCAAAGTAATCGATCATGTAAAGACTTAATTATTGTAGTGTATCTTTATAGGATATGTACGGTTTATCTTAAAGATATAGATTTATGAATGCTTCAAGCCATAGCCATGTACTGGAAGCAGAATGCATATATGTGCCAACCCGTAGATCAAAACGGCAATAGAAGAAATATTACATAAAAAATAAGCTCGTAGCACTACCGGAATCAGGCTCTTTGTCGAGTGTCAAAAACATTCGGCAAAGATCCTTATACACTTCGGCAAAGTCTTTGCCGTGTGTAACACTCGGTAGAGAACACTCGGCACAGTTTACTCATCAAAGAGGCCCTTTGCCGAGTGTTTTTCATCAGGCACTCGGTAAACGCTTTGCCGAGTCTCGAAACACCCGCAAAGAAAAACACATGGCAAAGAAAAATATGAAAAAAACCAAAAAATAATAGTAAAATTTTTTTTTAAGGGGAGGCCGCCATAAGCTAAGTACAGCAGGCAACGATCCAACTCAATTTTTCAGTCAATAAATAAGCAAATCAGGGCCTGTCCTTAATTAGTTGAAACTAATTTCTCACATTTCATTTCACTCTATTGGTGTCAATTCCTAACGAGACAATCATGAGTTTGCTGCTTCGGTAAATAACAAATATCTCTGAAAATTGCTGATCATTTTAGGAACCATTATATTTTGTGCCAGCTTCAGTAAAATAAAAGGAGCCTCCTTAAACTGTTCTTGTGGTACTGGTTATTACTCACTTTTCTGTGGCCTGGTTGCATGCCACGTGCCTTCGCCATCGTATATGAGGCCTAACGTACAATTTGGACATCTCCGAGTTCATCTCGGCATAAATTCTTGGTGTTGGTCGCTCTGGCTCATGCCCAAAGGTTTGAGAACCTACATAGCAAAGAAATGTCTTCATAGAAAATTTTACAAATAGAGAACCTATGAGCCTTCCTAGTTATGCAGCAGGTTAGTTTGGATATTTGTGAGAACATTTGTCCCAACGTGACCTGATCAGGATCTTCTCTTTTTACTTATTAAAAATCACAGTACTAATGCATAAGTGAAGGAAAAATTCTGGTTGCATGTTTTCAGAATTGATTTTACATTTATGCTCGACTAAATTTCATTGGATGGTAGGTTACTCACACACAGTGTTAGTAACTTCATTTAATAAAGATTGTACCTCCCGGTGACTTCTATAGGTCTCCCTTACTGGTGTATAAAACACTAGGCAGTGAAACACAAGCAAGTAGCAACTCATTTCTAGCTCTTCTGCTCTTGTTGTTCGAGTAATCTTGCTATTGTATTTATTTATTATTATGTATAGGCCACTATAGAAGTAGGAGGCATCAGGAACACCGGCATTCTTCCACAATGAGGGCTTTCCGCGAGAGCAACATTTCTTGTGCTTTGTCATTCCCATCACCTGGCATGGCTGAGCACCCCTGTATGTAGTCAAGGAACATTTGCGTCACTTACTGCTCTACACCCCAGTTTTTGCTTGCATGCATCTACGCGACCTCGTCTAGTGAGTCCATGTTTGTCTGGGTAAGTTCAGTCATGGTTCTAGTAGTTGGGTGGTTGGGTCTCACACGAGTGGTACTGTCAGTGAGACAATGTACAAGTCTAGCATGCGGTATTTGGTTGTCAGTTGGGCCAGTCCGTCAGTTATAGTCGGGGTGAAATAGATATCTGGGATCCAGAATATTTGCATCCATATAGGCTCAAATTTGAAATTTTGATACGCATATATTCGTATTTGTGACTAGTATATGGATACTAGACGGATGTATCTGAATTCATATTCTGATTCAATCCATCAACATCGTTTGTATGTATCCATATGTACCTAACATTTATTCATGTGATTGTTGTAAAAATAAAATTTATTCATACGACTGCTATATATGTAACTAGGTGAATTTCCCCACGCGTTGCTGCGGGTACGAAGAGGAACCTCCAAGATGGGCTACGGCCACCAACATGATGGCACCGCAACAAAGCTGCAGGGAAGCAATAGCAAATCCACACAAATTAAAGGCCAGCAACTAAATCAATTCAAATAAAAGAAAACACGAATAGGACCATAAATCTTCATGCATTACATATAGTAGATTTAGAAGAGATACCTTTTGAATGTATAATCTTTAATCCACCTAGAGGCTAGTGGATCTCGCACGTATAAGTGAGCAATGAGAAGAATACTCACGGCATCTACGTGACAATTGACAAATGCACTCTGTACTCATTAATGAACCGTATAATCTCTGGAGCAAGTAGTAATAAAAAATAAGTTTTTTTTGCTCGTATGTGATGCATTTTGTAGTAATGAACTAATGATTGATGATCTCTAATTTCAAAAGGAGTAGTAATCACCGGAGCAATTAGTATTGAAAAAGGGTTTCGTAGCATTAGGTAGAATATTTGAACAAAAATGATAAAAAATGTCAAAAACGTCATCTCAGTACCATACAGAATACTCCATATTCAACATCTGTACATTGTTACATCCATCGAGGATGGAGCCTCAGTCATAGTCATATACTCAATTTTTAATTTCATTGAAGCTAAACAGATAAAAAAAAAAAAAGAAGAAAAAAGAAAAAGGAAAGCTCTCTTCCACAGCTCCCGTGCGTCTCCTCTGTTCCTCGCACCGTCAGACGGACAGGGCTTCCTCTTCCTGGAGGCCGGGTGATCGACCGTCGCAGCAGCCGTATCTGCGCCTTTCCCGGCTGTCTCCGCCACCGTAGCGGCACTGGCCAGGGACGCCGGCCATGGCAACTTCGGAAGGGCGGCGTTGTGACTACAGATAAGCATGCTTGATCTGCCGCTCCACATGCACATGGGGCCATTGCTCGCATCGCCGTCATTCCCAATCTCATCGCTAGACGTCGCGGGCTGGGCCAGCGAGGTTGCCGGCGTCGGCGCGGCCACGGTCGGCGCCGCAGTAAGCTAAAGCAGGACGAAAGCAGCACCGTGCACGCCATGGTCATGCATCATCGCTAAATCAAATTTGCAATTGATCGGTCAGGATAGAGACCGGAGTTGCTGCTCGTGTTGCCCTTCTTGAACTCGACCCACAGCACGGCCTCTCTCGGGGCCCACGCGATGCCGAGGGCGCCGCCGTCGAGAGGAACCCGCCATGCGAGACGCGTCGCGGGCTTGGGCACCGCCGCCATGCTGTACACGAAGCTCGCAAGGTTGCCGCCACCATGCTGGCGCTCATCTGACGCCTATTTATCTAGGAGGTAAGGACCTTTCGTTTCCAATCGATGGTGCCTTTTTTGCGTCTTGTGTGGTGGAGGGAGGCCGGGGGTCCCGGAAGAGGGCGGGGGTGGGATCTGACCATGTGACGGCCGGGAATGCGGATGGGCAGGGAATGGGAAGGACGGTGCGGAGTGATTGAATTGAATAAGCTATGGGACCCATCTGAAGACGACGTGGCTTCACCAGGAGCCAGAGAACTCTTTAGTGAGTCTTACAAACATAGGTGTAGTAGATAATATTAATTTATTTAGCAAAGATATAAATTTATTTAAGTTTATATATCTGTCCACATTAAGTGGATATGCTTAGTAATTTAATTCAAGTTAATATGTACTGTTAAACTATTTAAAATAAAAGAGTTAATACTAAAGTTTTTATATTAATAAGGGTATATAAAGAAAAAAATATTTTTTTATATCACTAATGACATTTATTTAATTTGTCTACTTTATATTAGTTTCAGTTTGATAGATATTGTAGTTTTCATTAGTTGAAACTATCTACATTTGGTGTTTGTGAGTAATTAGTAAGATCTATTTTATATTGATGTATAAGTATCATATGATAATAAGTATGACTAAAATTATACTTTTCATTATTATTTTCAATATGTATAAAATGTTTTATACTTACTACTTTGATATCTCATTAAATAGTTTGTTTAATAAAATCATTGGATAGCTATTCATAAACAACAAAAAGCAAAATGAATATCCAAACACATATCAAAACTCAAAGTTCTGTATTAGTATCGAATGATATGAAATCCCTATCTGTCTTTAGAAAAAACGTAGAGTAATCCGTTCTAGGAAAATATGACCACCAGCGGTATGCCACACTTTTCGAGATGATTGAATTCTCCCATCAAACTATTAACATAAAGATGTCAACATTTTTGTTGAAATATATAAATATATCTAATGTAACTACCAATGTAAATTATACATTATGGTTACTACAATGCCTTTTGAACAATTTGTTTGTACGGTTTGGAAAAAAATATACGATGAAACATATGACACATATATTTATTAAAAACTTATAATCCAAGATGTTAATAATTTTGATGTAGATTTGATGATTTATTTATTTTCTCTTATAATATGATGAAAATAGGGTTAAGTAAATTACATATCATAATAGGAAGACATGAGTAATTAGATGTTACTTTACAGACTACTTTTATTCATGTCTCTTCACGGTCTATGTGGCTAAGCTAGATATAAAGTCATGTATACTTCACCCTTGTTTTGTACAATAGGGGTGGTGTGTAATCATTTATGGAGAAGTTCAAGCAACAATATTAGGTGGACCTGTACAAAGACAGAGTCAGAGTTTTAGACTGTGCATCATCATGAGATTTGGAATGCTGTGAAGGACAATATTTTCAACTAGCAGCTAGGCGGCGGATGTTGTGATACTGCACTTGGAATGTAGGCTTGCTTTTTTATTTACTTAGGCATTGGAGACGTTAGGAGATCAATGAACACTTCTTTCTGAGATACCTCATATTGGACACTATATGTCTCCTCATCATCGACTCTGGTGCCATGCTCGGACCAAGATACTGGTACATACACCGAGGGAGTAGCGGAATTGTGGCCATACATCGTGGACCGTTTCCTTACTGTAGCGTGTTTTTCTCTTCTTGTTTGATTCGGAGCTATGACTTGTAGTGTCGTGTAATCGGCACCTGATGCCCTCCAGCCATGTTTGGTGTTCATCAGTGTGGAACAAGAGCTATATGGATGGAGTGGATTCGATAGACCCAAAATCCACACAAAAATTAGTGGGAAAAGTGGGTTAGTATCAGGATTGACAAAGAATCTGAGCCATATGCATAGATATTTGTTTGGATAATAACCTCATTGTTATGTATCTTATGGGAAAGCAACATTGTTTTATTGTCATATTGATCAAAAAATTGTGAAATGTAATAAGTGTTTTTATATCTGCTAAATAGGACTAGTTCATCTACAAGTTAAAAGATGACCTTAAAAACAAAAGAAGTTAAAAGAAAACACGTTCAAGAGAAATTCCAGACTTAATGCCAATATTTACTAAATTTATTTTTGCACAAGACTGACAGACGTAATTAAATTGAAGCACGATTGAATGAGAACATGTTTGAGAGTCAGCTGTTTTGCATTTTACATCTTCACGAGGGTTCATTTATTTTTGTCTCTATCTATAAATGTTAGACGAGGGGAAGGGGAAGAACCTGGGTACCACTTGTCCATGTAGGTAGATGCTAAGATAGAGAACTCGAAAAGCAGACTTGCTTTGTGGACAGGAATGGGAGACATCAAGAGATCCCTAAACACTACTTGTCAACAACCTAGAACCGCACGCTTCATGTCTCCTCTTGCCAGTTCTGGGTGTGTGAGCAACGAATTCCTCAGGGACAATCATGGATTGGTGCATGAAGATAGATTGAGAACTGCACAAGCACCGTTGACCAAGATGCTAGTACGTAGAGGTAGTAGCGGAACCATGTCCATCACTGGTGCGCATAATGGCCATGGCCATCTAACGATTCACAGGGATGGTCTGGTTCAGCTATCTTCACCATCATAGAGCATTTTTCTCCTCTTGGTTCAGTTGGGAACTAGACATGTAGGGTCATGTACCATGGCTACCTGATGCCCTGCATGGAGGTAGAGCACTTCTGTGGTCCTTGGTGTTCACTAATGGAACCACACCAACGGTTGGAGTGGATTGGAAATTAGTGGGTAGACTCAGCTAGTGTTTGTGTTGACAAAATATGATCCACATCCACAGATATTTGTTTGGACAATAAAACTCATTTATGTTTCTTGGAGAATAGTAATATTATTTTTTGTGAAGAATAGTAACATTATTTTGTTGTCAACAGTGAAGATTTGCAAAACATAACGTGGCCTTCTATAACTAAACATAACCAGGCTCTTAACCAATTTAATGACCAAACATTCTTGAGCAGTGCCATGTTTATTAATGTTTCTGTCTGAGACTGATAAAAGTTATTTAATCGAAGCAGGATTGCATGTTTCGTTTGTAAGAAGTACTGAACGTCCATGCTGTGGCAGTTGGTCCGTTGAATCAGAGATAGCACATCCACACGAAGTCATGAACTGTTTGCAGTCTCACACTTTTCCATCGGTCGGTGAAAAATTGAGCGGACAGAGCTAGGGAGACAACTGCTCATCAGAGACAAATGTATCACTGCAGTGCTCATTTGCTTAAGGTGTTGGCTAGGTCAGATACCAACATCATGAGGAGTCGTCCGCCTGTGTCAAGCTAGCACACCATATCACACACCAAATGTCGCGTCAAACAACACTTTGCTAAAAGCTGAAGATTGCCGATCCTCTTCTGATTAATTAACTTTTTCCTTTTTCATTCTACAATGGAGAAGCTCATACAACATTGTTATAGGTTAACAAATCGACCACATTGTACATACTCAAAGGAGACACATTACTTCTGTCTATCTACACCTAAACCAGATTCTACACCAATTAGAGACTACACTTAGTTCCTTGTATCTATAAATGGAAGTGAAGGTGAACCGGGGAGAAGCTATGACTTGTTATAGTATGAGGATGCTATTCTATCTATAAATAGAGAAAAGAAGGTGAACCGAGAAGAAGCTATGACTTGTTCTGGTATGAGAATGCTATATGGTAGTAGTCAAATGGGAGGTAAATTAAAGGCCGGGTTGCTATATGTAGTTGGCAGGATTGGGAAGCAGCAAGAATCCTCAGAACGCAAAACTTTCAACTGCAGGATAGCAGCCAATCAACGTTGACTCAGTTGCGATGCTCAAACTAGTTGTCGAAATGATTCCTCCTCTTTTTTTTGACTAGGATTCCTCCTCTTTGGCAATGTCTGTGTTGTCGTTCTCCTGCTGGTCCCTACTCAGAAGATACACTTGCCAACCGCAGGCACACAAACTGTACGCAACAGCGGATCGGACAGATGCATACATTATGATACATACAATATCGTAGCTCGTTCACTGATCACATTCGTACAGACTATTTGTATACATAGTAAGATAATTGTTGATATCTATCCATGAGCTGTGCATGATTTGAATCCCAATATGTATTACACTTTTCTGGTGATGTATGCTTAATTATTTCCACGGACGTAATGACTTTCACCAACAACTAGAAATGGAAAGGAGACTTCCACCGTACTATGCCTAGGAAGAAAGAAGAAAAAGTTCAAGAAGCATCCTAAGCAGGCCAGACTTGTGGTACAACTGACCCAGCAACCAACTAAAAAATAGAGGGCACTTCAGATATATACTCCCTCAAGTTTGTAAAGATGCATGTTATAATTCATTTGATATGGTGTTGCTATAGTAACGAAATGACTTTGCCTGATATTGCAAAATATTAACGTGGCGTGCACTCTGTTTGCCCGTCACGGTTAATGTCCCGCCACATCAGTTTTATTTTCCGTGCGGGCATTTTTTGCCCGTCACGGAAAATCAATAAACCATGGCGGGCAACTTAAAAATGTCCACCCCCGGTTAATATCTATATTTCGTGGCTAGCACCTTAATGAGCCTGTCACCGAAAAAGGCCAAGGCCCAATAAGCCTAGGTAAGGCCCGATAGTTGTCTTCGATATAAATACGAGTACCTAGGGTTTCTCCGTCACATTTCACTATCTCCCTATCCCCACTCTCCCGACAGCGCACCCTCTGCGCCCAGCGTAGCACTTCCCCATCCGAACTCCCTGCCCCACTCTCACCCCATCGGACACCCACTCCCTCCCTTCATCGCATCCTCCCTCTCTCCTCCCAGCGGATGCGGGCGCGAGGCGGCGGGCACGGGCGGCGCTGATGCAGCGCTGGGGGCAATGGCGGAGCCGTGTCCTCTCCGATGCATCCGGAGAATCCGGGATCGTGCGGGCAGCGGCGGTGTGCGGGTTCGTGGGGCGGTGGCAGTCCATGCTCACGCCGGCGTCATCTCGGACGGTGGCGGCGGTCCTCTTTGAAAGCAGCTCCCTCCCTCCATGACGTCGTCCCGTGGAGGATCCGTGCAGGGCAGCCTCGATCCGTGGTGGATCTCGCCGGGGGCGGCCCTCACATTGGCAACAGCGCAAGGAGCTCTATTGGCGCAGATCCATGGGTCGTGGCGCCTCCTCCGTCTTCACCAAAGAACGGCTCGCGGGTGCGGGCTTGGCGGGTCGGGGGCGGTGGGTGGCGGCTCCTTCATCTTCTCCGCCATGACAATGGGCTCCACTAGATCCGGCGGCGGCAGCGGCGCCGCAGCCCTAGATGGGCTCGGCGGGCCCATGGTTTGGCTCAACGGGCCTGTCTAGGGTTTCTTCTTTTTTATATTTTTTTGAAACCATTAACCGTGGCGGGCATTTTATTGTGCCCGCCACGGTTAATCGATTCTCATTAGCACACCGTGGACCGCCATAATTAATCTCGGATTAACGGTGACCTTGCATGGGTGATGTGCTACAAAGGCCCGCCACGCAAAAAATCGATAACACCCATCATGTAAAAGATTTTTGTTACTAGTGTTGGTTCTACACTTGTTTTGATAATTGTTGGTCCCAATAATTCTATTTTAACACTTGGTTTAATTATTATGAAATTCATTTTTTTCAATCTTTCAAATGACCTCGGATTTAGAAACTAGGGTATATTTTTTTGGTATCGTGTTTTGCGAATAAAGTATTTCACTATCCTCTGTCATGGCCTTTTTGGGTAGAGAATGGTAGATTCACAAATTAGATACCAATATATCATCAAAGGAGTCTCTTTATTTCCATCTATCACTACTACATAACTGATTTTCCGTGGCGGACTTTTTTTTGATTTTTAAGTGGCGGACTTTAGGTCCGCCACCAATGGAAGGTCACGGAAAATCCACGATTTTCCGTGGGCGGATTTTAATGCCCCCCACCGTTAATGGAATTAAAAAATAAAAAAAGAAAAAAAAAAAACCTAAAAGCCCGTGATCCGCCCAAATGGGCCCGGATCCGGCTCACAGCCTAGCTCCACCGCCGCCGCCAGAGCTCGCGCCGCCTCGGGAGGATCCGGCCGTGGAGGAGAGCATCGCCGCCGGAACGCCATGGGGAGGCCGCCCTCGCCGGATCCGCCGCTGGGGGGCCGTCGCCGTCCGGAAACGCCGGGAGGGAGGCCGCCCTCGCCGGATCTGCCGCGGGGGGAGGCCGTCGCCGCCGAAACGCGCCCAGCGGTTGAGGCCGGGCTCGCGGGATCCGCCGCCGGAGAGAGGCCGGCCTCGCCGGATCGGCACGCAGGCCGCCGTGGGAGAGAGGAACGGTGGGAGAGGAACGGCGGGGAGGAGGACCGCCGCACCGCCGGCAGGCCGCCGCTGCCGCCGCCGATGGCCGCATCCCGCTGGGGAGGGAGGCGGTGTGCAGGGAAGAGGAGGTAGGCCGGTGTGCGGGAGAGGAGGCAAAAGCGCCAGAGGAGAGGAGAGGAGAAGTGAAGGGAGGAGAAGGAGAGGGAGGCGGTTGCGCCAGAGGCCGGCTTGACTAGGGTTTTGGGGTGGGATATATATATGCGAGCTTCTTAACGGGCCAATTGGGCCTTCGTTTCTGGGCTTTATTAACCGTGGCGGCTTTTTTAAAAAAACCGCCACGGTTAATCAATTTACCGTGGCGGTTAATAAAAAATGACCGCCACGGTTAATTGAGTGATTTTCCGTGGCGGTTTCTCAAAAGCCTGCCACGGAAAATGAAATCCAAACGCCACGCAAGTTCAATTCTGTAGTAGTGTATCTACAACATCAAATCAGACTGTACATAATCATGACACTCGGTTTATTACCATCCATCTATAAATAAATGGAATATAAACTAGAAGCAGCTACGAGTTGTTCAAGGAATAGGATGTTATGGTAGTCAAATGGAAAACAACGGCTGGCTTGCTGTATGTTGTCGACATGGCTTGGGAAGCGTTGTTAAACCCTGTAATCGTGTCATGGTTTATGTGAGTCATTAGGTGCATTAGTTTTTGTTACAAACACTCATGTTTGATTAGCGTAGAATCAGGGCACGGCGAGTGTGCACGTTGGTGCCTTGACCGCTTCTGGTTCAGTATCCCCCGCCATGGCCGCGCCTATGCATGTCCCGTGGGCGTCCGCGAATGACGGCGCACCATGGAGTCGTGGAACCATGGCGGGGTGGAGGGCGTCGAGCCCGTGTATCAAAGACCGATCAATGCATCCGAAAAGAGCTGCGCCATTGCAGTGAACACAACTGTCTCTCTCGCGTTCTCTCGCTCTCTCGCCACCGGTAGGGTTTTAGTGTCTTGCGTCACCACCTGCCGGCGCCCAGGTCGCCGCCGAGCTCCTCGCCGAGTTGCGGTTCCAACATTCCGCATCGAGACGGTTGATGTTCTATAGCGGCTCGGTGAGTCCTCCATCGCCGCCACCGAAGAAGAAGTACATCGTCCCGCCCCGCCGGACACCGGAGGAGAAGATGGGAGATGGGCAGACAAGCGGCGGCGGACCTGGAGTGAAGGAGTCCTCGCTGATGTGGCCGATGCTGACACAAGACAACTACACCGAGTGGGCGATGATCATGCAGCGTTCAATCTCGAGGCGTTGGAGATCTGGGAGGTGATCGACCCGGGGACCAATGTCAAGAGAGCACAAGATCGTCACGCCATGAGTGCATTGCTGTGCTCGGTGCGAAGGAGATGTGGCAGATGCTCGGCAGGAAGGCGCCGATGAAGGAGGCGTGGGAAGCTGTGAAGTTGTTGCGCGTTGGTGCCGATCGGGTGAAGGAAGTGAACGCCCAACGTATGATGAAGGAGTTCGAGAACATTGCGCTTCAAAGATGGAGAATCGACGAGGAGTTTGCGATGAGAATCACAAATCTCGTCGGCAACCTCAAGACTCTCGGGAGACGATCGAAGATGTGCGCTGGTGAAGAAGTTCTTACGCTGCCGTGCCGGGCGTGATTTACCCAAGTCGTAGTCTCCATAGAGATGTTCAACGACCTCAAGAAGATGACGGTGGATCTACCTATTGAGCCTCGCGGCCGCGGGCGGGCGGAGGATCGCTTTGAGTCAAAGGTCGAACACATCGTGGACAAGGCCGGGCCGGCTCCTCCTCGCGGAGGAAGATTGGCCGGAGAAGAATAAGTATCGTTTCCAAACCGGGAACAAGCCTGGTGGGAGCGGTGCCGGGGGGAGGTTCTCCGAAAGGCAAGGCGGCAGCGCTACCATCGGGCGGATGGTGGCGGCTCTAGCGGTGTCAAACCGACATCGGAGGACACGCCGGTCGCAAGGGGAGGTGCCCGCAATCGCGGGCATCTATGGCCACCGGGCGGAGGACTGTAAAAGGCCTAAGAAGGAGAAGAAGAAGGACGGAGGCCAGCCGGAGGCGAAACGCCGCCGTCGGGCGGGCGCAGACGCGGGCGCCATGTTGGCGGGCGTGCGACGCCGTGCACGAGCCGGCGCGGGCGCTCACCGACGGAGAAGGTGATCCCGGTGGCTGTTCCCCGACGGCGTGTGGGTTCTGACACCGGGGCCAGCAACCACATGACCGCATGCGCCGCTCTCACTCAACTCGACACCGCTGTCAAGGGTGTCGTTCGTTTTGGTGATGGCTCGAGCATCAAGATCGAAGGTATGGGCTCGATGGTGATGCAATCTCGTGATTCAGGTCATAAAGTGCTCACTCGAAGTTTATTACATACCTCAACCGAAAAGCAACATTGTCGGGCCTCGGTCAGTTAGAAGCAAAGGGGTTTAAGTTCTCGGGGGGAATGGGAAGTTGTGTGTATATGATCAAGAAAGTACCTTGTTAATCTCTGCACCTAGAGTGGGCAACAGATTGTATCTGGCAAAGTTTGGGCTCACACCACCAGTTTGTCTGCTTGGTTAGTCTGTAGATGAGTCTTGGCTTTGGCATGCTAGATTTGGGCACTTAAATTTCAGACCGAGTAATCTTAGTGCTAAGTCTATGGTTGTTGGAATGCCAAGTGTCACTAGGGTGGAGAAAGTCCGTGAAGGGTGTGTTCTTGGGAAACAAAGACAGAAAACCATTCCCACAAGTGTCAAGTTTCAAAGCAAAAGAGGGACTACAGCTTGTTCATGCTGACCTCTGTGGGCAAATCACTCCTAAGGGTGTTGGGGGTGCCTCTTATTTTCTGTTAGTGGTTGATGATCATAGCAGATATATGTGGGTTGAAATGCTCAAGTCAAAAGATCAGGCTCTGACAAGTTTCAAGCACATTGTGTCTAGAGCTGAATCTGAAAAAGGAGGCAAGTTGAAAGCTCTGAGAACAGACAGGGGGGAGAATTTACATCCAGTCTGTTCTCAGTCTTTTGCAGTGAGAAGGGGGTCAAACACTACACTACCACTCCATATACACCACAGCAGAATGGGGTAGTGGAAAGGAGAAATCAGTCTGTAGTGGAGATGGCTAGGTGTCTCGCTGAAGTTTATGCAAGTCCC
Organism: Hyparrhenia diplandra; assembly: GCA_015847255.1. Classification (NCBI taxonomy): domain Eukaryota; kingdom Viridiplantae; phylum Streptophyta; class Magnoliopsida; order Poales; family Poaceae; genus Hyparrhenia; species Hyparrhenia diplandra. The sequence continues at coordinate 45,718 of JADLZK010007743.1, read as the reverse complement.
TCTGAATTTTGGGGTGAAGCAAAGAAGAACTATTGTTTATCTCGCTTAATCGAGCACCCACCAAAGCCCCGAATGAGTTGACTCCATTTGAAGCTTGGCATGGTAAGAAACCCGGTGTGAGTCACCTGAAAACTTTTGGTTGCCTGCACATGTAAAGGTCACTACTCCAAATTTGACCAAACTGTCTGACAGATCAAGCAACACGGTATTCATTGGCTATGAGTTAGGCACAAAGGGCTATAGGTTCTTTGATCCCTCTACCAAGAGACTAGGGGTGAGTAGGGATGTGGTTTTTTAGGAGAATGTACCCTGGAATTGGAACAATGCTAGTCCCAGTGCAGATCGGAGGTGACTGGACAGCTTTGTGGTACACTATGAAAACAACCGACGAAAATCCGACAATAGAGGAAAATGCAGAGAATGATGGAAGCCCTGGTGCAGATCAAGGGGGTGAGTTTTCTGCAGATCAAGGGAGTGGTGTGGGTCACTCAGAACCACCATTCTCTCCACACACTCCTGGTTCCAGTGTGGGGCTAGTGAACTATGCAACACCACCAACACAAAGATTCGAAGAAAACGTTTGGGGGCCCTTGAGATTCGATTCATCGACAGAACTCATGGACTCCACCGAACAAATGCAAGATTATGAGTACAAAGGTGTATGCTTGCCGGGCAGCAGATGAGCCAAGGGGTATTGATGATGCAATTGAAGAACAATGCTAGGTAGAAGCTATGAACTCAGAGCTGAAATCAATAGTGGACAATGACACCTGGTACTTTTCTGATCTTCCAAAGGGTCACAAAGCAATTGGTTTGAAGTGGGTTTTTAAGGTCAAAAGGGATCCAGAGGGAAACATTGTCAAGCACAAAGCTAGACTAGTTGCTAAAGGCTATGCTCAAAAGCTTGGAGTGGATTATGAGGAGGTGTTTGCTCCTGTAGCTAGAATGGAAACAGTCAGGCTGATTCTAGCCATGGCAGCCATTGGGAAGTGGGAAGTGCATCATATGGATGTCAAATCTGCCTTCTTGAATGGTGAGTTACAGGAGGAGGTTTATGTGCAACAACCCCCAGGATATGAGAGTGCTAGACATCCAGGCAAAGTGCTGAAACTGAAGAAAGCTCTTTATGGGCTGAAACAGGCACCTAGAGCCTGGAATGACAAGATAGATCAGGAGCTGGTCAAGCCGGGTTTTACGCAGGAGTGAAGAAGAACATGCTGTGTACAAGAGGGGCAGTGGTGACTCACTGTTGCTGTTGGGTGTGTATGTTGATGATATCATCATCTGTGGGCCAGATGAGAGAACCATTTCTCAGTTCAAGCAGCAGATGTGCAGAACATTCATTATGAGTGACTTGGGCTTACCGAGTTATTATCCGGGAATGGAGGTGAAGCAAAAGCACGGAGACATAACCATCATCAAAAGAGCATATGCAAAAAGATTGTTGAGCATTGTGGCATGACCGGGTGTAACACAGTTGATACACCTATGGAACAGAATCTAAAGCTGTTTCCTGGAAAACCTGAGATGGCCAAAGATGTGACAAAATTCAGGAGTATTGTTGGTAGCTTGAGGTATTTAGTGAATACTAGACCTAACATCTCCTTTGCTGTTGGGATGGTCAGTAGATTCATGGAGTGCCCTACTACTGAACATTGGGCTGCCATGAGAAGAATAATCAGATATGTGGCAGGAACAACTGAATTGGGTTGCAGGTATACTGCTGGAACACTTACAGGCCTGAAACTGTTGGGTTATTCTGATAGTGATCATGCTGGTGATCTGGAGAAAAGAAAGAGTACAACTGGTGTTGTGTTTTTCCTTAATGGAAACATTGTCACTTGGGCTTCACAGAAGCAAAGGGTGGTGTCATTGTCGAGTTGTGAAGCTGAGTATGTTGCATCTGCTACAGCAGCCCCGTCGGGAGTTTGGGTGAAAGGTGTTGATTGCGTAATCGACCGGTGGCAAGGCTCAAAAGTTCAAGCTTCGATGGACAGTAAGTCGGCCATAGAGCTGAGCAAGAATCCGGTCTATCATGAGAGGACCAAGCATATCGATACCCGGTATCATTACATAAGGGAGTGTGTTGCAAATGGCATTGCCGAGGTTGATCACATAAGCACTGACAAACAGCTTGCAGACATTCTGACAAAGCCGCTTGGGAGGATCAAGTTCGTCGAGATGCGTCAACTGTTAGGAGTCAAGAATGTGTGTCACGATTAAGGGGTGAAATGTTAAACCCTGTAATCGTGTCATGGTTTATGTGAGTCATTAGGTGCATTAGTTTTTGTTACAAACACTCATGTTTGATTAGCGTAGAATCAGGGCACGGCGAAAGTGTGCACGTTGGTGCCTTGACCGCTTCGGTCCCACGGTCAGATCCCCCGCCATGGCCGCGCCTATGCATGTCCCGTGGGCGTCCCGCGAATGACGGCGCACCATGGAGTCGTGGAACCGTGGCGGGGTGGAGGGCGTCGAGCCCGTGTATCAAAGACCGATCAATGCATCCGAAAAAGAGCTGTGCCATTGCAGTGAACACAACCGTCTCTCTCGCGTTCTCTCGCTCTCGCCACCGGTAGGGTTTTAGTGTGCGCGGTCACCACCTGCCGGGCGCCCGCGCCGTCGCCGAGCTCCTCGCCGGGCGCTGCGTTCCAACAAGCGTCAGGAGACCTCGAATGTTGGTTCTCCTATAGCTTCAGTGCAGACGATGCATGTTGCCACAGTGAGAAGAGCTGCGATCTGAATGCAACTAGCATTGGTCATCAAACTGTCCCTCTTGAGCATTGCCGTGTTGTCCTCCTGCTCCTCTTTGGAAGATCTTACAACACAGCTTCTAGGTTGGGTTGCAAATGGCGAATAGCTGGCGCACATACCATACCCCTGACATGCATCTTGTTCAGGGAACAGCCTCATTGTCTTCCACTTCTTTGGATCTGTCTAGAGGAACGCAGACGTCTAATGTAGAGTTGGTTTACTATAATATGATCGCTCTCCACCCCATGGGTGCTTAACTGGAAAAGGACAATACAGTGCTACAGGCTAAGCATCGTACTTGTATTGGACATCCGAACGACTTTGACACAGTGGAAAGTAAATCAGTCTTTAACTTAAACTCGAGGAATTTTAATTTGTATCTCGATGATCAGGCTCAAGTCTCAACCTAGGAAGGCAGCTCAAGTAGATAGACACTTCCAACTAACAAGATCGAGATGATGACAGGGTGACCGCCCAACCATTTAGGCTGCATCGCCCAAAATGTCAAATGGCACGCACGCCATGAGGTGTGGTACACGTGGAGTCGGGCTAGTGCAGAACCATGGAACCCAGGTGCACGGATAGAGGTCTGAACGTGGTGACGAGCAAATCACTGTCATTAGTGTTGAAAAGATTTATGTACTTGATTTTCGATTTGTTCGATAAGACACTAGGAATTGAACACGGGTTAAAATTTCATGTTAATATAATGATCTTGTCGCTCTACATTATATATTTCCAATAGTTGATTACTCTATCATGCATCTGACCGCACAGAATGTCTTGCCCTCTTGCAACCTTTCTGTTGTGAAGATGCTGAAGCTAAACATATCGAATATGGCAAGTTTCTAGAGGTGAACCAGGGTGGATTTAAATCATAAATCCGACAGCAAAAGCAGAGCACGCATAACTCTTCTGTTTGTTTCTTTTGCTCTAAGAAAGTTACTGTTTCACTGTTTGTAGAGGGTATACCAGTGGCCTATCTTGAGTATGAGTAACTCTTCTCACCCAGCTCAGTGATTATGAGCTATAATTAGGTTCGCCTCACAATTGAAACAATTGTTCTTTTTTTAAAAAAAGAGTGGAAATGTTTAATGTAAATACAAAACCATGTGACACTCTTGTGAACATGCAAGTTTAGTGGCGACCACTGATCTTTTTGAGAAAATTGATCACAACCTGACACTCTAGTTGCATATTAATGATCTCCAGGGAGGGTCGGATATGAAAATTGATTCGACCTTTACTGCCTTAATTCAGTGAATGGTTATTCATCTCATGTATCGAGAAGTGCAAGGAGAATCGGATTGTAACTCCCCGTGAATTCTCATGCATGGTCTCTCTCAGACCATGTCTTTATATAAAGCAGCAGGTAAGGGAGCTGCAGCCAGTAGAGGGTGTTACCGGGAGGTCATTTGTATTTGTGTTGTCAACACTCTCTTCTGCTTAATGAAAAACGCGTCGATCTAGGTGTGCGTGGTCTCAGAAAAAAAAAAGTAGTGACCATGCAGCTCTAGTAGTGACCTAGCTTGCCACATGAAAATTGTGTATATAGGATTAGGAAGCCTCAGGAGCACCTGCAATACTTGTGGGCACATGGTGTGGATCCTGCCGCGGAAGAAGCTAAGCTCTGCAACACATGCGTGCCGGGGTGAATGGATCAGTGTGTGCAAACCATCACGCAAGTCGATGCGTGATCGATGTTTCTGCCATGCTATAGGTGGTGGTGGATTGGAGTCCATATTGCACTAGCCAGCACATGTCGGGGCAGCACTGATGCTTTGGGATAGGTGGTGCAGGCAGTGGCGCCTTGATAGAGAGGCACTGTGAGATAGAGCACCGGGTGGGGTGGGCTCGAACCCCACTAATACTGCTCAGACCACGGAAGGAGAGGCTAGGGATGAAAGATTATAACATAAGCTAGCCCCTCCTGATTTATTTTCATATATCCGCCACTGTATGAGAAAATACACTTTATCTCGTCATGGGGAGAATAAGAATGTTCACCACGAATAGCGCCGAGGTCCAGCCATTGCACACGTATTCATCCCATTTCCTCTCTCTCTCTTTCTCTCTCTATCATCTTGAGCATGGCTAGGTGCAACTTCAATGGCAAGCTAGGGGTGATGAGTCCAGGTCCATGACAATATCATACCAGTCCTCGATGCAGCTGCGTTCACCCTCAACGTCGATCCAATGCATGTAACTCTTAAGTAAAATACCAAAAGATTGATGATCATATTTTTGGGGGTTGTTTCTGTTGTGCAGCAGTCACCAGTATACATCAGGCAAAGCCTTCCATGCCACGGTTATTAGGGATTCTTGCAACGATAAAAAAAAATAAGGCTACTTTTGTCTATTGGGTCAGGACTGCACATCATCAGTTCAAGTGTTCAACTAGCCAGACGAAAAAAACAACCGCTGCTACATCCAGGACCACCCGCGAGCAGGCACCGAATGTCCAACCGTGGCATGGATCTACTGGCTGGGATCTGCAGCCCGACCACGATAAGTCTCTTTGCAACAAATGCAGATGATCCTGATGCTTCCTACTCCTATATATGTGTACATAATTCTGCAGCAAGGTTACTGGAACCTCCACAGTTAGCAACGCTGCTGGTATCTGCTTCTTACAAACTGTTTTATTGATAGGTTTGAGGGGCCGCGAGCTTGAGGGTTCACAGGGACACACAACTGATTCCATGCATTTATTATAATCACTGCATTTGAGCTTCATGGAACACCTTCAATATTTACCTACCATGTTGTACGTAATATCAAATTTGAAATCCCCTAGTTTTGAAACTTTACTACATATATATACTTGTACCGATGGACCCTGAATTAAATAAATATGTCTTGAGACATCTATAGTAGGATGGAATAATCGTCAAAGTAATTTGCATTGACAATTTGACGTGCTCTCTTTGTCCACATGTATTTTCTGAGTTTTCAATGTATATTGCACATGTCACACACCAGCTGATAAGCAGCTCAAGTTCATAAAACCCACTTATGTTTTGCAGTACGTATTGTGTAATAAGAACAAGGCTATGATTGTTTTTTATGACCACCATGAAAATTAGTTGGTTGACTCGACAACAGGAGACAGACTTGAAAATGGGCTACATACACCAAGAAAAATTTATAAAACATCCAAGGACTCCATAAAAGAACAATGAGGGAGCAGAAACGTTGCTGCTCTTGCTTTTGCTTCAGTTCTATTGTCTTAGTCCAAGATATAGTCAGACATTTCTTCTTGAATGAGGGAGATGATAAAGAGGCAGAGAAATGCTTCTAGTATAGATGAATTTTCATACAGATGAACAGCTCCTTTGTGGATACCAAGGCACGGAGCCAGTGGGGAACGCGGACACCAAGATGATCCTGAGGAAATGAACGTTGCTGTCAGCATGTACAGGCTTATGATCTCGTCTAAAGCCGAGTAGTATAGGACTGAGTTTGTGCAAGACATGTATCAGAGGTAGGCATGCACCTCTGTTTTGCTTGATGCAATTTTCTAGAGTTACCATGTACCTTCCTTTAATTTATAAACATGAAACTGAACTGAAAAATGTGAGTGTAAATCAACTGAAATCAACATCTTTGTCTGCATACTGATGGATGATTACCGTCATTGAGGTGGAAGCCATTGTGGCATGTAGTTATGAATCATACACGATGTGAAGAAGATAGGTGACTGAGATTTGGTCAGTGGGTCGGCTCTCCTTTTTTTCTGCATGCAGTCAACTCTTGTTTGGGCTAGCTTGACTTGCTTTGAGGTGCTGCTGCATGCCCTACAAGGAGCAAAGGGAGACACATCGTGCTGCCAAGGCCTAGATAGTAGGTTAACGCAATTATCACGTGCTGTCTAAGAGGAAGCTATTGCTTGCATCATCTCATCCAGCTGGAGAGATTACATATCAAGCCACATTAGAGAATATAGAAATGTACTCCCTCTATCTCATGAAGTTTGTCATTTTTTACTTTTGAACATCATGTTTGACCATCCGTCTTATTCAAAATATTTAACTAAATAATAAAATAAATTAATAAATATTTAAGTATCTTTATTGATAAAATAAGTCATAACAAAATAAATTATATTTGTGTAAAAAATTTGAATGAGACGAATCATCGAACAAGATGGCACGGAATCCAGGGTGACAAACTCAATGGGACGGAGGGAGTATTCAACAATAGTTGAGAAACTCCATTGGTATCTCTAGATATTTTTTTTATTTTCCAGTTATTCAACTGAGGAAGACTATTTATAAACTATAATTTGTATTATTGAGGGTGTTTTCATAATTGAGGTTGTGCCCTTAATCCTCTAATGATAGTCTGACACATGCAAATTGTAGCGCACAGGCTCCATAGGCTAGTTGTATTTATTAGTAAATCTCGCCACCACTAATTGCACAATCACAACAATACCCGCTGATAAATGCAATTGATTAATTTCGAAAAGGTGGACATGGAAGTCTTCAACTTCTAACTCGGCTGGGCTGCAAGAAAACTGATAAAACAACATGCATGCTTTTGTTGTGGGATACCTGGTGCAGAGCCCATTTACAGTTATTATCTGAGTCCGAGTACTAAATAGTGATGGAACCAAAACATTTCCATCAATGAGGAATTATTGTGCTTCCATTTCTTGGGCGGACTGGCTGTCCATAAAAGAGGAGAGAGAGAGAGAGAGAGAGAGAGAGAGAGAGAGAGAGAGAGAGAGAGAGAGAAGAAACACCATAGAAGCATCTTGAGTACGAGATCTTGCTTCAACTTCGTTCTTTACGCTCAAGATGTACATGAAAATATTTCAATATTTTTCTGTAGTATAGGCTTGGGTGGCGTCAGGAACACTCTTGTTACAGAAGTTGATGCTCAAGTATGTAGCATTTGTGGATAAGGTGAACATCTCTGCGGATGGGAGAGTTTGTGCATGATATGAATCCGAAACTAAAGGTGAAGAAGACAGGTGACTGAGATTTGGGTCTCAGGTTTGGCTCTTGATTTGCTTGTGGTGCACCTGCATGTCCTACGAGGAGCAAAGGGAAACACGGCGTGCGGCCAAGGCCTTGTGAGTAGGTTGACCCATTAGCACGTGCTGCCTAACAGGAAGCTATTGCTTGCATCATCTCATCCAGCATTTTTGAGATTACCTAGCATGCCACCTTAGGTAATATGGAAATGAGCTCTTTTACAATAGTTGAGAAAGTGCTAATCAAGTGAGGAAGATTATTTATAAAATATAATTTATATTGTACCGGGTTGCTTGGCAGATATCAAAGTGATCCAGGTATGGAACATTGGAACCTAGTAAAGAAAGTATTGAGATATTTGCAAGGAACGAAAAGTCTGATGTTAACCTATAGAAGAATTGATGACCTACAGATAGTAGGATATTCAGATTCTGATTACGCAGGAGATGAAAGAAAGTCCACGTCGGGGTATTTATTCACCCTTGCTCATGGAGCTATATCGTGGAAAAGCCAGAAACAAACAAGTAACATTGCGTCATCGACGATGTATGCTGAGTTTATTGCTTGTTATGAAGCATCAGGGAAGGTGAATTGGCTTAAGAAATTCATACCCGGTTTGAAGGTGGTTGATAGCATCGACAAACCACTGAAGTTGTATTGTGACAACAAGCCAGCAGTATTGTATGCTCACAACAATAAGTCAAGCAATGCCGCCAAGCACATTGACATAAAGTATTATGTTGTGAAGGATAAAATCCGGGATCACGCGATTAGTCTTGAACATATAAGCACAGAAAAGATGCTAGCGGATCCGCTTACGAAAGGCTTACCGCCCAACGTGTTCAGAGGACATGTAGCCGGCATGGGTTTAAGGGAAAGCCTGTGATACCTGGATAGCAAGGGGCCTAAGGCGAGAATTCATCTCTAAACAGAAAAGTGTTTGTAGTTGTTGAGTCTAACGGTAATAACTATGATGAGGCATACTCAATACACTGATTTGTGATGGGGTGGGTTAACAAAGCACGAGAAGATAGATGAGATCAAGGGGGAGAATGTTAGATTGATCTCTAGGGGCCCAGCCCAACAGCTGGCCCATTACCCCTTGATTGCGTCCTGATCGGGTGCGTCTGACCCTAATGGTTAGTGGGCCCCGTCGCACTGCGCTATAAATATAGAGGTGGGGCCGGCAGCACTGTTCATGAGTTTGATAGCCGCTGCAGTTCCCCACCTGACATTCCTAGCCCTCCACCGATCGGAGTTGCGCAGCGAGCGGCAGGAAGCACCACCGATGCCACGACGAACCCCATCGTCATCGGCCGCTGCAGGTGGAGACCAAGGGCGTCAAGATCTACGTCAGGACTCCGCCACCCTCGCCATGGACACCACCGGATCCAACCCCGCCGTCAACACTAATGGTCCTAACCCTAACCTTATGTTCTTATTATTCTGGTAGTTATTATTGTTCTAGTAGATCATGTTTTAGGAGCCCTACTTTGTTATTCTAGTTGGTTTTTGCCATTCCGGTTTACTGGTAGTAAGATCCTTAAAGTCTATCAATAGAAACATGGCCATCTTCATAGTCCTCATGTTCTAACTGGGCTGGCTGGAAGAAAACTGATAAAACAACGTGCATGTTTTTGTAGTGGGATACCACGTGGAGAGCCCATCTAAAGTCATTAGCTGAGTCCAAGTACTAAACAGTAATGGAACCAAACTTTTCCATCAATGTGAACTTATTTCCTGCCTTTTCTTGGCTAGACTGGCTGTCCATAAAAGAGCAATGAGAGAGGAAGATACACCATAGAAGCACCGTGAGTATGAGATTGCTTCAACTTCGTTCTTTTCGTTCAAGATACATGAAAATATTTCAATATTTGCCTGGAGGTTTCTCCACCATTTTTCTATAGTATAGGCTTGGGTGGCATAAGGAACACTCTTGCCACCGAAGTGGATCATAAGGTGTCTAGCATATGTGGATGAGATGAACGTGTCTGTGGGAGGATCATCTACTCTCATATACATTGAACATCTACTCAAACGACATGCAGTTATTTTTGATGGTACATTCCTACCCATGCATGCAGTGTACTTGTATGTTTATTATCTCTCTGCTGGATTAATTACGCTGATTATAATTGTGCTGAACCATTTAATTAAGTTAAATGTACATGCTTGCACAGTTTCCTCGTTCTCTGCTAGGTTCAAAATGTGGTAGATTTAATTAAGTTAAATGTACAAAGCTTTGTCTCCCACGTCATCGAAACTGTCTGGTTCACTTTGTCCTCATGTAGTAGAAATATCTTTTTTCCACTTGTTTTCTCCATTCGCCCTCACACCTATGGAGGTAACACTGTCGAGACTCCAATCGCAGTGGCAGTGTGAATGACCTGACAGGAACACACAACAGTCCTGTAAACGTCGATGCTGTTGCGAACACGTAATCCTTCTCTATTTCAGATTACCATATTTCTGATGTCTTGCATTCCTATTAGCAATCTTCCATTATACATGGTGGTGTGCATGCTTTAATATCTGTCTGCTTGATAGCAATCTCTTGGCTAGGTTATATGTACACACGTATACACTGTACACAACTATATAGCGTGTCATCAATTACTTGCTCTCCTTATATTTACTACTGTATCATAATGAAGCTATGAGACGGGAACTCCTCCGCTTACTAGGTAGCGCGTGTAGAGTCCAGCCCTGTCAGAGAAGCATGCATAACCAAGAGACACAAGGGTCCATATGTTTCTATTGCTGGCTGGGACGCGTAGGCGTAGCTTAGTAAATTAGTACAAACCGAGAGAAGTGTATAATTTTCTAAGAAACATCCAACTATATTATTGTCAAACATAATCGAATGTAAGACCCTAAATTATTTAAGGGTGTGTTTGGTTTTGGCACTACGATCACAACAGGAATGGTAGGAGAAGATGGGGAAAAAAAAAAAGGGCAATTATTTTATGGCTAGACTAAAATAGTACAAGACTTGTTGCATAAAGAAGAGATAATAGTGATGATCAAAACCAAAGTTATAACATCTGAAAAAAGTATAAAACAAAAAAAAACTGAGAATCTTTTCATTTCAAATAATGTATGGTCCCAAAATTTGGTTTGAAGTTCTTAGATGTAAAATGGCCAAAGCCAAAGTTGTTGATCTCGAAGAGTTAGACAAGTTTGTAGTCAACGACCATTTCGTTTGAAATTTTGTATGCATGGAAAATTATATTTCAGCTGCTGACATTTGAAATTCTATTTTTCGAAATGACCTTAGATGGAGAAATGACAAAAAGCAAACTTATCTTGCTTGACCATACCAACAAGCATGCAATTGAATACTTTTTCTATCAAATTTGTTTGGGGTGTCAAATACTCATTTTAAAATCCAAAAAAAGAGGATACGAGGGAATCAATATTCCTTGTGGAACTATCTTTTTTTTTTGTGGGGCGATTAGGCGAGTTGTGCGGCGTGAGGCCTAATGTCGTAGGCTCGAAATCGCGCGTCATTCTAGCACATGTTTTTTTGCGCCGAAAATGGTGCGGAACATGTGGTTTTTGAAAAAAACTACATTTCTCAGCTTCGATAGCACATATATTCTGAGTTATTTAATATTTAGGAAGAATTTTGTTTGAAACACAGATTTTATTTCAATAATTAGTATTAGTGGAAATTTCTTATGTTACGCATCATGTCCACATGAGTCTAGGAGATAAATTAGGTGTTTTCTAGGTCCTAGTTGTCGCCAATTTTCATCTTAGACATTTTAATAGGTTCGAAATAAAGGTACCTTGCGGCGGACTTTCAACCCTTGTTGAACTACTTCAAAAATAAAGCAGATAACAAATTGACTAAACATTTAAATCAATCGACTTCTGGTATGAATTTAGATATTTGAATGAAGAGCTAGACTATAGAGGCCCTCGACCTCTACTACAAAATGCACTGGTGGTCACTTTGTGTTTCTTCTGTTGTTGTGTCGTAGCACGTCCTTCTGTTTTGTTCTCACACTGAATTTCTTTCTAATTAGCCATACATTAAGGTGGTTGCCCGACTCAAAACTCAGTAGAGACTTGAATGTGGGTTGATCATTTAATAAACTGGCCCCAATAGTCTATACATCTATATATGAAGTTCTTGTTATGAGTGGCGCAGCGGAAAACGGCCTAGCTCATTGTACCACGAGCAGAACGGGCCTAGCACCTAGGTCCAACGGAGCGACACATATAAAGGCTTGGGCCTAACTCAACCCAAAAGACTAGCCTGATAGGTGATGACTGCCCCATCCTATATGTTGTGCTCCCCCTCCATCGATTACCGATGTGGGACTAAACCCAACAATCTCCCCCGTCACACATCGGACCCAACTCTTCCATCACATGACAACCCATGTGATCTCACAGAAGATTTTTACAGGCCCCGAGTATTAATTCTCCAGTCACAAGGCTTTTCGTGACCCTTTAGAGACACGGGTTCCCCCGTCAACATGTGACCCGGAGATGTTTTCACAGGTTTTCCCGACCTTCGGCTCTGGTACCACTTGTAAGAAATGTGACGCTGAGTAACGATGAAGTTAATCAAAATTTAAATATTGTGTCCCCGCAATTTAAATTTTGATTAACTTCATCGCTTACTGGCGTCTACATTTTTACAAGAGCCAAATCAATTCTTTGCACGCCTCGGAACAGCCATGTATTCTGCCTCCGGTAGTAGACAAAGCAACAACAGATCAAAAGTAGCCCTCCAACTCACAAAGACAACTGCCAACAAAGAACACATAACCGCAAGTGATCTTCTCCTGTCCCGATCAGCGGATAATCAGAATCAACATATCCAACAAGTCCCTTCTGAGTTCTCCCAAACTCCAACCAAGAATCTGCTGTCCCTCCGAGATACCTGAAAAAATCCACCGAACTGCCCTCCAATGTTCTTTACCGTGATTAGACATATATCTACTAACCAAACTCATAGCATATGATAAATCCGGACGAGCAAACCATGGCATACATCAAAGACCCAACAGGGACACAATATTTAAATTTTGATTAACTTCATCGTTTACTTCGCGTCACATTTCTTACAAGTGGTATCGGAGCCGAAGGTCGGAAAACCTGTGAAAACATCTCCGGTCACATGTTGACGGGGGAACCCGTGTCTCTAAAGGGTCACGAAAAGCCTTGTGGCGGAGAATTAATACTCGGGGCCTGTAAAAATCTTTTCTGTGAGATCACATGGGTTGTCATGTGATGGAAGAGTTGGGTCCGATGTGTGACGGGGAGATTGTTGGGTTTAGTCCCATCGTGTCGATGGAGGGGGAGCACAACATATAGGATGGGATGCGATCATCACCTATCAGGCTAGTCTTTTGGGTTGAGTTAGGCCCAAGCCTTTATATGTGTAAGCTCCGTTGGACCTAGGTGCTAGGCCCGTTCTGCTTTCGTGGTACAATGAGCTAGGCGTTTTCGCTGCGCCACCCATAACCCGCGATCCCGAGTTGAAACCTGGCTTTGATACCACTTGTTATGAGTGGCGCAGCGGAAAACGGCCTAGCTCATTGTACCACGAGCAGAACGGGCCTAGCACCTAGGTCCAACGGAGCGACACATATAAAGGCTTGGGCCTAACTCAACCCAAAAAGACTAGCCTGATAGGTGATGACTGCCCCATCCTATATGTTGTGCTCCCCCTCCATCGATTACCGATGTGGGACTAAACCCAACAGTTCTAGGAGCGATGATAACCATAATGCACAGAAACTTCAAGCTATATAAATATAGGAGGTGACAAATAGGAGCTTTTGGGATGGAGGAAGGCTCACTGATCCATGATAGCTGCCAGTTCAAAGTTCCAGACCTTTACAGTTTTGCTTGAGAGGCATCAGGAGTTCTGTTTCTGCTGTAGTATACATGGATAGCGGGTGCCTCAATGGAGGTGTGACAGTGACGGCAGGTATGCAGGTACATCGCTGCAGCCAGGCACCCAAACAACTGTTGTTGATCGTAGCAGCTAGACAAGGTTCAAAGGTCGAGATCGCCACGCATGGCCTAATCAGCACTGAGTCAGAGCAATTTAGCTTTGATTCTTGGTATATGAAAAATACACTATATCTATTTAGTATGAACAAGGACTAGCGAACGAATTAAAAAAATAATTCTTACCTAAAAATTCTTTACTCACCTTACATCTCCACTGTCCGCTGTACATCCAAGGCATCAAATAAATCTGACAAATGGACCCCAGGAAAGAAAGGAAGATCCTTATGTGACAAAACACACAATCCTATTGCCGATCCGTTTTTTCTCATGTGCAGCAGAGTTAGCTCACTCGCCGCCTGTAACCACAACATACCCTACCGCGCGTACCATCGACTGAGCAGCAAGTTCATCGTGCTGCAGATCGATGCCAAGGAGCAGCAGGGTGTTCACAAGGCAGCTGTTGTAAACGTAGGATCAAACCAACGCTGTATGTGGATTGGTGAACGTGAACTAGTAACGATCGAATCACTCAAGAACACGCAAAGAAATTATGGAACCGCCCGGCGGTCGCCCGGCAGACGGTGCCAATTTTCACCTTCTATAATTCTTGATACAAGGCGCCTAGCCGGCAACCAACTCGATAACTCCACACACCAAGGTTCCTCCTTGATATACTAGCTAACTCACACACAACCATTAGCTATACAAACCGCTACACACGATACAAGACACGGGAAAACACACACTGCAGAATACGCTATGTCGTTGGCGCGGCCACTTCAACTGCTGACGCGCTCCGCGTTCCAGTTCAAATTCTCCCACCTTGGCATCACGTACTCGCTGCACGTCTTCGGTGTCAGTGTTGGCAGGATTACACCAACAGCTGTATCTTGTGATCATCTTACCTGCATCTATTGACGAGTTTTGGAAGCTAGGGGACTAAGCCTGATTTTGACCTTGATGTTTCTCGTTTTGTGCTGCTGTGCTGAAGGTGCAGATGGTGGACCGACCAGGGAGGGGAGGGGCCGTGCTGATGAGATTTACTACAAACTGCAGACGAGTATAGATTTGTTTTTGCTGCGAGTAGTATAACCAGTTAAGCTACAATGTAGCTGGTTTTTTTCTCTGTTTCTCAAGCAATTTACAGAACATGGTGTTGAGTTTATGCTCACACTTTTTGTGATGGTGTAAGGTGTGAACTTGTAGTCATGGAACAATGTTGAAATAACAGTTGGGCTTGGATATGTAAGCTTGTGGCACTGTATGCAAAATGATCCTAATTAATCGAATAATTGTATGTCCATCAATGGGGTAGGTGCTGGGCTTCAGATGGTACTACATCATCATTTATTATTTTGCACGTTGTGCTCCTTAGTTCCATCTATAAATATGAGCTCTAAGGTGGTGGTGCTCCAAGCAAAGTCATGTACTACAGAGCATTCGTTAAGGCAGCTCCCATTAGGCATAGGAGACATCAGGGGCTGTTGCACTACCAGTCGCGATGCTGACAGTAGGAAATTTGTGCCCACCAAAGCATTCTGGATACGTGGTATTAACCAATACTTTCATCTACGTGCAGTATCGTCTGCTTGGACGGACCGTTCTGAGATAGATGCTGATAGTGTGGAGGCGCCATTGCTGTGACGGGATATATGTGTTGTGTATGGTAATTTAAATTTAGGAAGCAAGCAGTGGTTCAAGTGGAGTGTTGAACATCAAATCCTTTCTGGAAAGAATAAGGGTAAAAACTGGTAGCAATTATTTGAATTACAATATATTTGTAAATGTTAAAAATAAGAATACAGATACTGCTACACATATGGTCTTTTTAGTTTGCAACCATCACTGCCACACAAATAAATTTCGAACACAGCTCTCATTTCTAACATATGCAGCGGATAGAAGAAACTGCGTGTAATGGCTAGGAGCACTGTAGCTGTAGCTTACAAACCGCTCCTAGAAATATATTTTCAGAGGTGACTGTATTAAAAAAGCTCTCACTGAAAATATACGGGGATAGTTGGATTAAAAGAATCATCCTGAAAATAAGATATTCGTGAATGCCAATTTCCATTTAAGTATTCTGAAGAGGGTCCATGTAAAGGTACCTACACGTGGATCATCCAATAGACCAACATCTTTGAACTTCAAATATAAAACTGGAAAAGCTGAGCAAATATTTACACTCAGAAATTGCAGCCTCTGCTTAAATAAGTGTTGCCTCAACAGCCAGCATGCGCAACTCAAGTGTGAATGCTCACTTTGACCAGCTGCAGAGGACATTCCGACTTCAACACAAATTCAGGGCGGCCACCTGTGTAAATTAGAAGTGACAGAGAGGACACGCACACCGATGACACAAGAAATAAATATAGATTAAGGGATTATTCATATTTTTTTCTAACCATTTATAAACCTTTTCAATTTTTAAAAATGTTTTTCTATAAAATCTGTACTGCAACAAAAATAAGTATGACAAAAACGGCCTCTAGAGCACATTATGATTTATGAATGAAGTAAAAGTATTTCTGGTAAATAAAAGACAATACCGATCTAAAGAGATATGAGAGACGACTGCTATGGTGCACCCAGGGGCGAAGCCATGTTAGGCGGTGTGGGTGCCCAGGCAGGCAGGCACCCCATGAATTCCCTAATTTTAGAGAGTTCAACAATTTTTGGCCCTCACAGGCCAAGCCCACTAAGCCACGCAGTTGGGCACTCCTCGTCCCATTCGCTCTCGGCTTCGCCCCTGGGTGCACCAGGCATGCATACATACCACTTCCGATATGGAATGCCAAGGCGATGGGTATTACAATAGTATGGACTATTGTATATTAGGCATGCATATGACTTGTGTAATAATTAGCACATTATAAATATAAATTATCACATTACAAATGCATGAAAAGAATGTTGTTAAGAAACAATCTTATACCAAATTTTACACATTGTGACAAATAATACTCAAATCTGAAACCATCTAGACTAATGAAAAATCGTTGGTGCACAAAGAATGCAAGCTTGGGTGTACATAGACCAAGAAGATAGTATAGATCAGAGTGAGTGGCCAATTTATGTTCTCAACTGGTACATAATCCTGCTAATTGCTAGCATAATATCCAAGGTGCTATTACTGAGGTATCCGCACAAAGTGTCGTTCCAGGGTCACTAATATTTTCTGGTCTACATGCTTAGAACATCGAGACAGTGCGTGGACAAGAACACAATTCTATATGTCTTCCTTCGGTGCCACCCATTCACAAGATCCGACCATGTAGGAGTTCAGGGCAGATGGCCAGTACTGGACATCATCAATGGTGGATGTGAATGGATGAGATAGAGGAGACAGAGACACACTGCCGTTGAGTGACTCTGAGGATGAACCTAGGCAGGGAGAGGATGATAAGGGCTCTCTATTTTATATATGCTCCTCAGGCACCCCTCAAATGAAAGGTATGAGAAGACGATGGGCGTGCAGGATGTGACTCGTACCGGCTGACGGTGCAAGAATAAATAAAAGACTCAGTCCAAACGTACATTGTTAAATTAATTCAATCAGATGAATGAATAAAAATATGTCATTAATATGTCATAATAACCTAATAGACAATGTATAGAAAGCGAACTACTATGAACAATTTGTTCTTGCTGTTACGTGCTGCTCCTAATATTGCCATGACACCGGTCCTTAAAGCTAACCATCTAAATGCTACCTGCCTGCTCGACTCCATAAGAAAGGTCAGCACCGGTAGTGCCTTCAAGAACGCTACCTGACTAGGCCGCCATCGCTGTTCGCCACACAACATCTCAAGATTGCCAGTCGGTAAAGGGCTTTAGGTCCACACAATAACTCTCTCATTTGTCAGCGCCTCGGCAGGTGCTGCTCACAAACCAATGATAGATTACAGCCAGCTGCCCTCTGCCCAGGCAAATAGTGATGCCATTGCCTGAATGCACGGAAATTCCATGAGAGGCTTCTTTCCTATGTGCCACTGCACCCATTCACATGAAACAGAACCAAGGTCGTGGGGGCAGCAGCATGGCGGTGAACTTGTCGTTCAGTAGTGTATTTCACATGAAACCTCCTTCTGTTGGCCGGTGGGGTCCTCCCCCGGTTAAAACAAAAAAAACTTTTACTATTTGTTTTTGAATTTTGGAAATGCGAAATCTAGAAAAACAGTAGGGACGGCTCATACAGTAGGGCGGTTAAAACAAAAAAATCTTTTACTATTAGTTTTTGAACCACACCTACTGTAAGAGCACAGTAGCAAACAATTAGGGGCGGTTACAAAAACCACCCCTACTTGTTTGCTACTGTTTTTGGGTGGTCAATGGAAGAACCGTGTAGTTTCTAGAAAGGGCAGCGGCTTGTGGAAAATGGAAGGCAGGGAGCGTAGTTTGGCTTGATCGTATGGTGGAAGTTGTGTTACTGTTGATCTACAGGGCTCATGTGAGTATGCAAACTGTTAATGTACAGTGAAGATGCTCTATACGTTTAAAGTAGAAGTATAGATTAGAGCTATATCATCTATAGATTAGAGCTATATCATCAGTGAACATTCAGTTCAACACATGGCCTCTGAAAGATAATAAATTTCAGCATAAATCTCTATGGCCTATTCCCTACCGGTGACATTAATATTAACATATTCATGTTTTTAGTTTACTACTCTTAGGTGCAATGCTTCCTTCTAACACTGCTGTCCAATGTTTTTTGTTCGCCAATCCATCACAAACTTATATTTTGTAGACGTTGATAACTGTAGAGTTTCTGTTGAGTATATACTTTGCACTACCGATCATTCTATCATCATCATGTATACAAAGAGCTAAGGGATGCAGTAGCATGGACACTTTTGTTAATCTTCGGGAACTCAATCAGCTCTAAGGATTCAGCGACGAAAGGAGACCACTTGAAAGGTTTTGAACATAACATATTTATTTGTTCAGGGCGTGTATCATATGTCAATGACGCCCCAGCTCTCATTAAAACCTTGCCATCATTCAAGGTTCCTATCTCCAGCAATTTACAGAACATGGTGTTGAGTTTATGCTCACACTTTTTTGTGATGGTGTAAGGTGTGAACTTGTAGTCATGGAACAATGTTGAAATAACAGTTGGGTTTGGATATGTAAGCTTGTGGCACTGTATGCAAAATGATCCTAATTAATCGAATAATTGTATGTCCATCAATGGGGTAGGTGCTGGGCTTCAGATGGTACTACATCATCATTTATTATTTTGCACGTTGTGCTCCTTAGTTCCATCTATAAATATGAGCTCTAAGGTGGAGGTGGTCCAAGCAAAGTCATGTACTACAGAGCATTCGTTAAGGCAGCTCCCATTAGGCATAGGAGACATCAGGGGCTGTTGCACTACCAGTCGCGATGCTGACAGTAGGAAATTTGTGCCCACCAAAGCATTCTGGATACGTGGTATTAACCAATGCTTGCATCTACGTGCAGTATCGTCTGCTTGGACGGACTGTTCTGAGATAGATGCTGATAGTGTGGAGGCGCCATGGTTGTGACGGGATATATGTGTTGTGTATGGTAATTTAAATTTAGGAAGCAAGCAGTGGTTCAAGTGGAGTGTTGAACATCAAATCCTTTCTGGAAAGAATAAGGGTAAAAAACTGGTAGCACTTATTTGAATTACAATATATCTGTAAATGTTAAAATAAGAATACAGATACTGCTACACATATGGTCTTTTCAGTTTGCAACCATCACTGCCACACAAATAATTTGGAACACAGCTCTCATAACTAAAATAGATAGCGGATAGAAGAAACTGCGTGTAATGGCTAGGAGCACTGTAGCTTACAAACCGCTCCTAGAAATATATTTTCAGAGGTGACTATTAAAAAGCTCTCACTGAAAATATACGGTGATAGTTGGATTAAAAGAATCATCCTGAAAATAAGTTTTCGTGAATGCCAATTTCCATTTAAGTATTCTGAAGAGGGTCCATGTAAAGGTACGTACATGTGGATCATCCAGTAGTCCAACATCGTTGAACTACAAATATAAAACTGGAAAAGCTGAGCAAATATTTAGGGTGTGTTTGGCATGGCTCCAAGTCAGGGTTATAAGCCTTACCAAACACACCCTAAATAGAGGCTTTTACAGCGGAGCAGAAGCTGAGGCAGCTAGGATGCTGAACCAAACACACACGCTTAATCTAATCGGCTACTGCACTCAATTCGGAGTTTGAGTGAAGAGCTGGACTAAAGTGTACAGAGTGCAAACTCCAACAAAATGTACTGTCCTCTCTTTGTGTTTGATCAGCCATTTTTCACGTTATGTTTTATCTATTCAAAAATGGGATGGCTCGCATTGAGACCAGTACATTATGGTTGTTTGCGGAAATCACCCAAGGACCATTACGGTTAACACTCAGAAATTGCAGCCTCTGCTTAAATAAGTGTTGCCTCAACAGCCACCATGCACAACTCAAGTGTGAATGCTCACTTTGAGAAGGTGCTCTCTGTGCTTCCTCAGGAATGATATTCGGACCAGCTGCCGAGGACATGCCAACTTCAACACAAATTCAGGGCGGCCACCTGTGTAATTATTAGCAGTGGCAGAGAGGACATGAGCACCGATGACACAAGAAATAAATATAAATTAAGGGATTATTCATATTTTTTGTAACCATTTATAAACCTTTTCAATTTTTAAAAATATTTTTCCTAAAAATCTGTACTGCAACAAAAAATAAGTATGACAAAAAAAGGCCTCTAGAGCACATTATGATTTATGAATAAAATAAAAGTATTTCCGGTAAATAAAAAGACAGTACCGATCTAAAGAGACATGAGACGACTGCTATGGTGCACCAGGCTTGCATACCACTTCCGATGGAATGCCAGGCGATGGGTATTACAATAGTACCGACTATTGTATATTAGGCATGCATATGACTTGTGTAATAATTAGAACATTATAAATATAAATTATCACATTACAAATGCATGAAAAGAAAGCTGTTAAGAAACAATCTTATACCAATTTTTACTCAAATCTGAACCATCTAGACTAATGAAAAATCGTTGGTGCACAAAGAATGCAAGCTTGGTTGTACATAGACCAAGAAGATAGCATAGATCAGAGAGGGTGGCCAATTTACGTTCTCAACTGGTACATAATCATGTTAATTTCTTGTATAATATCCAAGGTGCTACTGCTGAGGTATCCGAACAAAATGTCGTTCCAGGGTCAATAATATTTTCTTGTCTACATGCTTAGAACATCGAGACAGTGCGTGGACAAGAACACAATTCTATATGTCTTCCTTCGGTGCCACCCATTCACAAGATCCGGACCATGTAAGAGTTCAAGGCAGATGGCCAGTACGTGACATCATCAATGGTGGATGTGAATGGATGAGATAGAGGAGACAGAGACACACTGTCGTTGAGTGGCTCTAAGGATGAACCTAGGCTGGGAGAGGATGATAAGGGCTCTCTGTTTTATATATGCTCCTCAGGCACCCCTCAAATGAAAGGTATGAGAAGAGGATGGGCGTGCAGGATGTGACTCGTACTGGTTGACGGTGCAAGAATAAATAAAAGACTCAGTCCAAACGTACATTATTAAACTAATTCAATCAGATGAATGAATAAAAATATGTCTTTAATATGTCATAATAACCTGATAGACAATGTATAGAAAGCGAACTACTATGGACAATTTGTTCTTGCTGTTAGGTGCTGCTCTAATATTGCCATGACACCAGTCCTTAAAGCTAACCATCTAAATGCTACCTGCCTGCTCGACTCCATAAGAAATGTCAGCACCAGTAGTGCCTTCAAGAACGCTACCTGACTAGGCCGCCATCGCTGTTCGCCACACAACATCTCAAGATTGCCAGTCGGTAAAGGGCTTTAGGTCCACACAATAACTCTCTCATTTGTCAACGTCTCGGCAGGTGCTGCTCACAAACCAATGATAGATTACAGCCAGCTGCCCTCTGGCTAGGCAAAGAGTGATGCCATGGCTGAATGCACGGAAATTCCATGAGCGGCCTCTTTCCTATGTGCCACTGCACGTCGTTCAGTAGTGTATTTCACATGAAACCTCCTTCTGTTAGCCGGTGGGGTCCTCCCTAGTTAAAACAAAAAAATCCTTTACTATTTGTTTTTGAATTTTGGAAAGGCGAAATCTAGAAAAACAGTAGGGATTTACTCATACAGTAGGGGCGGTTAATGTCGAACCGCACCTACTGTAAGACCACAGTAGCAAACAGTTAGGGGTGGTTACAAAAACCACCCCTACTGTGCCTTATTACTATTTTTTTGGGTGATCAATGGAGGAACCGTGTAGTTTCTAGAAAGGGCAGCGGCTTGTGGAAAATGAAAGTCAGGGAGCGTAGTTTGGCTTGATCGTATGGTGGACGTTGTGTTACTGTTGATCTACAGGGCTCGTGTGAGTATGTGAACTGTTATTGTATAGTGAACACTCAATTCAACACATGGCCTCTGAAAGATAATAAATTTCAGCATAAACTAATCCCTACCGGTGACATTAGTATTACCATATTCATGTTTTTCAGTTTACTACTCTTAGCTGCAATGCTTCCTTCTAACACTGCTGTCCAATGTTTTTTGTTCGCCAATCCATCACAAACTTATATACTGTAGACGTTGATAACTGTAGAGTTTCTGTTGAGTATATACTTTGCACTACCGATCATTCTATCATCATCATGTATATATACAAAGAGCTAAGGGATGCAGTAGCATATGGACACTTTTGTTAATCACTACTGGAGGCTGAGGCTCTACCGAGCGCTAAAAGCGCTCAGTGAAGGCCTAATAGCCCTCGGTGGAGCCACCACCGAGCGGTGCCCTCGGTACCAACCCCTCGGTGAAATTCTAAACGGGGAAAAGGTTTCACCGAGAGCTCCAACACGGCCCCTCGGTGCAATCCGTGCCAAACTGCACCGGGGGCTCGGCCCCTCCTCGCCAAAACACAAGGCGTAACGTCGACGGGCGTTTGCCACCGTCGACGTCAAGTACACCGAGGGCCACCTCAACCACACCCTCGGTGGATTTTAATTTTTAAAAACTTAAAAACGTTATGTACCGAGCGCCATGTCAGAAGGGCGGTCGGTAGAATCAAAATTTTAAAAAACCTGGACACCAGATCTACCGAGGGCCAGGTCATCGACGCCGTCGGTGTAGTATGGTAGTTTCACCGCGGGGCGGGCGCGGTTGAAAACGACCATATTACACCTAGCGCTTGTTTCACCGGCGCTTCCATCGGTGTACACGGGAACATGGGGTTATCGGCCCCCATCTCCCGATTCACCGAAAGCGCCCTCGGTATAGGGTCTGTCATCGAGTGTCCCACTCGGTCCAGTGACCATGTTTTTGTTTTTTTATTCCTGTCCTTTACAAAAGAAACATACAGATCACATATGACATATATTTGACATCCATGCACTGATACAACTCATTCATCACATATATATCACATGTAGCTCAAATATTCATCACAAGTCATCTAGTTTAGTTCCACAAGTCATAGTTCACAAATCCACAAGTACCACAAGTCATAGTTCAACAAGTTCCACACAAGCTTAACCAAAAGTACCACAAGTTCCAAACCAAGTACCACAAGTTCCAAACCAAGCACCACAAGTGCACGACTAGCTCATGGAAGAGGGGAGGGGGCTGTTGTTGCACGCCCGCGAAGGAGTCGGCGAAGGAGACCCTTGATCATCATTCCCGGGAGGCGGCGTGGGTTCGAACCCATCGATGCCGGCTGCACAAAGTAGAATATGCGACATGTGTTAGACGTGAACCCAGGACATCCACTAATATATGGACTTATTGACAGCACAAGCATACTCACAGGAGTAGGTTGAGGCGGAGCAAACGCCGCTAGCAGGGTATCGGGCAGCGGAGCCCCCGAGGTCTGGAGGTAGTTCATGAGCTCTGCTAGCTGCTTCGCTTGGGTTTCCTGTTGGGTCCGTAACGCTGCCTCCGCCGCCTGCCGCTGTCGCTCTGACTCATCTAGCCGGACCTACAGTATGACAATCCATGAGAGGTGATGCAAACATATATATTGTGAGTAAAGAAATCTGTTTGATAGAGGAATAACCCGGAGTTCACGGAGACGCGGCCGTGCAACACTAGGGCGCTGGAGTATAGGCAAAAGCTCTTGATCGTGCTCTCGGATCGGATGCGTGAGAGACTTAGCTGGGAGCTGTTGATGCAGCCGTCGGCAATCCACAACCGTCCGTGCTTCTTACCTCCTCCCACCGTCATCACGATCTCGGGATCGATGTCCCGACCGAAACGGATCAAAGTCGGCCCATAGCGGCCGCTTTCCCGCGTCCGTGTAGGCCTTGACCTTTTGGTGCACGTTAAGGGGTTGGTGTACGCCTCGGGCGGTCGTTGAGGCTGAAGGTTACGTTGGACGACGCCTTCCCCTTGTGGGACATGCGAGAATGCCCCCGAAGTCGTTGCAATCCATCCCCGGTGTGCCTTCACCGAGAAAAGCGAGATAATTAGAAACTAGGCAAAGTTGAGCGTTACATACGATAAAAGAATCCACGTACCCATCTTTCTTTGTATATGGAGAGGTTGCGGCTGCCTTGATGGTGTGCAGGACCTCCCATCGCCAAACGAGCCTCCCGCAATGTGGCGTGCTTCTGCTGAAACTCCGGTGTGAACCACACATCCCGATCATGCGCCCGACGGGAGATCGTTACGGCACCAAGTAGGGACCATCTACATGACATATCGAAGGTTAGATGAAACAAAAATATAAGCTGAAAACGCATCGACTTGTAGCATTTTTCATGTACCTCAATGTCTTGGTCTCGGGTGAGCTCCATCCGTGCAGCGTCCGCTATCTTGACCTTTGTCCCAAGCTTGGACCCGTAGTAGTTGATCACGCACTGGTGCTTCACCTCGTGATGCATGTCGGTGATGCGCTTTTTCATGGACTTGGTCAACACCGCTTCCGCCTGCTCTTCATATCCCTGAGCTGGTCTGAAGTAAGTCTGCATACAAATGTGAACCATCCTTAGTCAGAGAGTGGATTAGTCTAATGAATGCGATGTATCGACAAAAAGTTTGTGCGACGAAGGCTTACCCAAAAGTCGGCCTTCACGTGCTCCGCCACATTGTCGTAGGGAACGTCCTCGGCTTTCTTGTAGTGGTCATACGTGTATGCCGGCTCTTCCCCCGCCTTTGTATCGGCGATGCCGGGAAGTGCTTCCCGAGGGGAGACCAAGGGCGCCGTTAGGGGAGCGTGAGGACGTGCCCGACAAAATTATCCGGTTCTGCACAAATGAGTAGGACAAAAGATTAGTTTCCCTAAACAGTTCAAATTAATAGAGGATTGGAGATAACAACAAGGGATACTTACGATTGCCCGTCGGGGCAAATCGATGGACGGTGGTCCTCGCGGGGAACTTGAGGGAGGCTCGCGGGACCTCGGAGGTAGACACTGGAAGTAGGGGACCCTCCAAAGTCATCGTACTCCTCCCGGTCCTCCTCGTCGTCCTCTTCGGTGCTCTGCGGCACCGCCTCCTCCCTCGGCCTCCCGTCTTTGTGGGAGCTTGGCCGCTCCCGGCCGCTGCCGGCGCCTCCTCCTCCTGTGGGGGAGAGGCGGGTGCCTCCTGGGCTGTCCTCCTAAGCCTCGTCCCGGCCGGCCCCTGCGTCTCTTGCGGCCGACGCCTCCCCAACTGCCTCCCCCCATGCGGCCGTGCCTCCCCTTCCGAGTAAAGGGAGGACACCTCCCTCCGACGCGAGCCCTACCGACTCGGGCCCCGTCCCCCTCCCGACGCCGAGCCACGTCCGCTCACCATCTTTTCGGTCACACTGCAATTAAACAAAATCTCGACTCATTAGTACAAACATTAGAGAAGGACAAAAATTATTGAAAACTTAGATAAACAAAAAACATTGTATTACATGTGATTAGCCGGATCATATAACTTCGTCATCACTATCAAAATTGTCCAAATAATCGTATCCATCCGAAGGACTGATGTTGTATTCATCATCATGGCCTAATTGTATTCGCTCAAGCATTTGTAAGTCTCTCTCATTTGTGACCTCATCTCCAACGGCGTCCTCCTCGTCCTCAACCATTTTAGATTTGTCTACGTCCATTTCATTCGCGTCGGGTAACTCTATCACAAATCTCCCCGGTAGCCCATCTTCTTGAAAGAATTCTCCATCATATGTGTCCAGGTTTATCAAGTTGTAATCTTCATCAATTGGGACGGGTAGTTTACCGTGTGGCACTACCTTATGCACAATATCCCAACCCTTAAGGGAAGTTATGGTTTGGCGCGTATGGCGTGTAATAAACCCCGCACTGTTGAGCCACAACATAGACATCGGCTCCTCGAATACCGCGAGAATCCCGTCGAACTTCGACGAGACCATTTTTGGGCTCCGTCGAACCCCCTCCTGACCGTGGTCAAACCAATGGCATTTGAATATGACAAAGTTGAAGATTCTTGGTGCCGTAGAAGGGAAGTTCATATATATTCTTCAATTACGCCATAGTAGTCACGGTCATCTTGTCCGGGCACAAACACCCCACCGCTGTGGTTTTTCGATTAGGGTCGGCTACGTTCATAGCTTGCGGTGTGAAAACGATATCCGCTCACATCATACCCGTTAAATGACTTAACCCTTCTTTCATAGCCTTTTGCGACTGTCTCAACTTCGGCGACATTGAGGGATCGGTCCGGCCCCCGTAAGGTCAA
Organism: Hyparrhenia diplandra; assembly: GCA_015847255.1. Taxonomy (NCBI): domain Eukaryota; kingdom Viridiplantae; phylum Streptophyta; class Magnoliopsida; order Poales; family Poaceae; genus Hyparrhenia; species Hyparrhenia diplandra. The sequence continues at coordinate 19,267 of JADLZK010007743.1, read as the reverse complement.
CCCGGGCAAGATCGTTACAATGAACTAAAAATGTCGATAAATAGAGCTAAAATAGACACTACCTTTCTTTTGAACCACGAAAATGAAATCGGGGCTTCCTCGGTCCCGCACCTGTGAAAGAAGGGTATCTTCTTCTTGCGGGGGTAGGATCCCTCGATTCATGCTAGGATTGTCGAATGAATTCCCGTGAGCAACGAGACAAGGTGGTTGGATGTTGAAAAGTGAAGGTGTATTGAAACAACTTCGTTGAGAGCGTACCGTATGTCCGGTTTAGCCTTGTCCAGGTTGGTCAACACGTATAGCATGATACTCCGCCACTCGCATCGTTCAATTGCTTACTTGGTCCAACCACTTGAGGTTCCGAGTTGGCCTCGAAAAAGGCTAAGGGTCGATTCATTTTCACTGGCATTGTAACGAGGGGGGAGGATTATGCACGCTAGGAAGCTTCTCGATATAGTATTTACGTGTGAAGTTTGACACCTCCTCCACAAGATATCCTTGTGCAATGGACGCCTCAGTGCGGCTTTATTTCTACATTTTTTTGTGTACGAGTCTTTAGAACTCTTTCGATTGGATACATCCAACGGAACTGTTGTAGGCCCCCCATACGAGCCTCATACGCGAGGTGCACAATCAAATGCTTTGCATCGCACGACGAAGAAGCCAGTGGAAAGATCTTCTCCAAGTTACTGAGCATCACAAAAGTCGTTTTTTCCAAATCTTTGATGACTGTGGGAGATAGCTCCTTGGCGTAAAAGTCGGCAAAAGAAATAGCTCGGCTCGCCCGATAATAGCCATACATGCTCGGGGACATAGCCTCGGACCATCGCCGGAAGAAGCCGAATCCATACATGGAAGTCATGACTTTTCATCCCGTTGATTTTAAGAGTAGTCGGGTTCACTCCCCTCCTCGATTCATTTGCATATCCATCCGGGAACATTAGTGTCTTGATCCATTCAAGGACCTCCCTCCTTTGTGGTGGAGTCAACATATAATCAGCCTTAGGCCTAGTCCATCTTTTGCCAGCTACGGGAGGCCTCATCTCCTGCCTTGGCCTATCGCATAACGCTGCCGGGTCCAATCTAGCCTTAGGATTGTCCTTAGACTTGTCGGTGTCCATGATTGTTCCCCATAGTCCTCGGAGATATTCCTTTCGGTGTGCATGTAATCTATGTAATGAGGTACAAGAAGGTCATCAACATATGGGAGCCTCATCAGGCCTGAATTATGAGTCCACATATGTTGCTTACCATATCCCTGAAAACCACCTTCAGGATTGGCCACAAGAGCATCTACCTGAGTATGAACCTCGGCAGTAGTCGACATGTTGTTGGCATTTGTTAAGTGCTAAAAGAATATGAAGGATTCTGCAAGCGCACAGAACACCTACCATTGTAGCTTTTCCCTAGGATGAGTATTCTAGAGTATCGTATCCACAGGGAAGCTTTGGCTAAAGAATTCTAGTAAGTCACAATCATATATCTACTAACTTAGCAAACCACTAGACTATAGTGAGGGGGTAAATGGTTAAGAATAAGTTAATATCAAAGCATAAAATAATAAGCTACCTAAGATGTCAAAGAATAATTAGACTAATCAAGAGGTAAAAGGGAGAGATCAAGGTTCCTGGGTATCTCTATTACTTAGGTTCTATGATAGCAATTACACTCATCGCACTTTGGAACAACGGTTCCTTTCCAACTCTCGAAAAAGACTGGGAAGAAGGTAGTTGGGAGAAGGCTGCCAAAAGCTCTACGAAAACACCAATCCAAACGTGGTGGACTACAAAGGCCTTACAGAGCTGTCACCCACAGGGCTACCACAACTATCCGTTGGATTGGGCGCAACCTCAGGTAACCTATAGCCTAGACACCATGTCTATACTATAAATTACTACTCTAGCTACCATGAATAACTAGAGCACTCAATACGAGCGGAGATCCCATGCAATAATATAACAACTATACTTAACCATATATGAAAGGTATGAAACTAGATCTCTACTCCTAAAGCATCCCAAAGGATATCGTCTGCCCGGCTCCCATCGATTCACCCCGCTTCCTCTCTTCCCCCGGCTTCATTAAACTTCACCGGGACTTCCCACATCCAGAATTCAAAAAGATTCCTTCGCACCTCCTATCCGCGCCGCCCGGCCACTGCCCTCCCCAACCACGCCGCCCGGCATCCCGGGACTCCCTCCCCGCGCGACCCCCTCGCCGGGGCGAGCACGGCTCGCCCCTCTTGCCCTCGCCTCGAGGAGGCTTCCACGGCCCCAGCCGACCCCTCCTCGCGACGGCGAAGTTCGTCGCTTCGGCTCGACCGCTCGAACCCACGACGCCACCCGCGAACGCCACCGGACCGCCCTGCTCCATCCCGTCGAGCTGCCATCCCGGCCGGCGCCCTCGCCGGACGCGAGGCGCGGCCACCCCACCCACCACAGTGCCACCGCCCGGCCAACTCGCACCCCCATGGTGGAGGGGGCGCCGACCGCGAGGGCACCACTTGCGCCGAGAATAGGATCGAAGGGGAGGAGTATTTCATCGCCAAGGAATCCACGGAAGGGTACACCTGCCGCCGTGATTTTGACGAGGTTGCGGCACCGGCGACGGCGCCGGCCAAGGTGAGTTCAGCGTCCCGGCTACCACCGCCTTCACCCGCCCGGATTCCTCTTCCTCAAAATTACTCTAATCTCTTCGATTATTCCTATCTTAATCTGATTGATTTGATTCATACATTTGGTCTATTTTGTTCTTGTCATTCTGTGCTGCTTGCAATCTTGGGTGGGGGCGTCCACGCCGCGCCCGCTCCAGCCCGTGATGTCTTGGGGCAGCGGTCACTGAGGAAAGCCGCCGCGCGAAGAAGATGGGAAAGAGATGGGCTGCCGGTGACTTCGCATCAATGGAGAAGACGGAGAGGGACACGAGGTGAGTCGTAGAGGAGGACGGCGACATGGAGCTATGAATCACCGAAGCGGGCTCGTGGCGCCCGCCGGGCGGCGGTAGAGGAAGCCCCTGAACAAGCATCGGAGAAGGTACCAGTAAACCCTGAAGCTCGCCTGAACAAGCCAATCGGCACCAGTATTGCATCATGTGAACATGTAAGTAGCTAATCAGCTAGCCTGTTTCTTCTTTGTTGATTTGCAGCAGATTACTTTCGAGCAGTTATGAACATGAGTTTACTGTACTTTGAACTTTGAAGTTTTTGTGTTTGCCTATTCATATCTATCTATTGGGCTCTTGATTTCAGCAATCAGCATTTCAATAGTGACAGTGGGGTAATATGATTATGATGCAGTAATATATATGCGAGAAGAATGCATCAATTTGGATTGGAACAGTTCCTTCTTACACAATTTCAGTGAATTGCAGTGGCAACTCAGCTGCTTATGTCCCACATATTCTTAGTGTTTCCGTGATCAGGCAATATTGTTATGCCTAAAGCAATACCATCAGGGCAGGGTTTGCAAAAGAAAAGTGTTGAATATTAAATTATAGGATGGTGAGGAAAACAAGCAATCTGGAAGCGCTACAACTGATGGCAAGGAAAATTGATGTCAAGGAGAACCACAGTTCAGGTTTTGTCACTTCATTTTCTAAAAGCCGTGGCAATTATAGGAGTCATGGGAATATCAAGGTAACTGTTTCTCAAGCTACTCAAAACTAAAATAATTTGGTTCATTCACTGGAATTATTTATTTTCATACACTGACTAATAGCTGAAAAGTGTGCACTGAACAAGCCTGGAGCCCTGGAGGTAAAATGCTGGGAGGCATTCTCATACATTATCAGCATAATACATCTCATCTATGCTGTTGCCAGAATAAAGAATTTACTGAACAAGCCTGGACGTGAGTGAGTTATCCTTTGCACCTCTATGTTGTTGCCTTTTTTCCCCAGAGTATGAATAAGGTTTCAGCAACAACAATCTTTTTTTTTTGTGCGATCAATATGAAGATTTAGGAATTTGGAAAATATAGTATATGGTTTGTAGCAATCGTTGTATTTATCTTCATTTGCAGCAGCAGTAACCGTTGAGGGATCAAGTGTTATTTTTATTCAAGATCTGTTTAAGGCAAATTCACATCAGTGGTTGCAAAAATATGAGCTTCGTACAATAAAATAGAATTATTGGTATGTTGGGCACTTCGGCAGTTAAGTTGCACTTCTGTTTGGTTTCAGTATTAATAGAAGCTTCGTTTTAGTGAAGATGAAGAATGCCAGGCTTTTAAAATAGGCTAAAATATTATATATATCAGACAGATCACTACTAACTCCAGTTTCCTTTCAATCAGGCTGCAAAGTACATCGAGCACGGCAGCTCTTTCAGTTAGGATGAGAAGCAATCTAAAGCTGTGGAAATCAGTTGCAAGCTCAACAACGCAGCCTGCAAGCTGAAACTGAAAGAATACAGAAGCAGAGAATTTTTTAAATATCAGAGCAATGTGCACCAAGTGCCTTTTGAATTGCAGGCCGGTCTCCAATCTGGATAGTGAAATGATGTGTTGCTTCGATGCAATTGCAGGAGCGACGTGTGTTTGCACCTGGATTCGGCACCACATTGGATCCTCAATTTTGTCTCCTGCACCATAGGATATGAGTGTTTTGTGATAATCTGATTTGCTTTGGTTTTGAAAGAACAGCCCCAACGTATGACACTTGCTATTAGTTGTTTTTACATCATTTGTTATATGTTTGTATATTATCCTCAACACAGCTAGCTATCACTTCTTTTTTTTTTTTTGTCGTTGGGCACAAACTGAAAATGTGCATGCCTCTTTTAAGGGCCTGTTTGGTTTCCATAAGTCGGGTGACTTATAAGTCAAAAAATTCAAAATAAGTGACTTATTTTGCCAAACAATAGGGACTTATAAGCCATGGGACTTATAAGTCACTTGCAACTATTTTCTCTTCTTTTTTCACCCCGACTTATAAGTCACCCATTTTCTCTTCTTTTTTCTTTGACTTATAAGTCGGTTGCAACCAAACAGGCATGACTTATAAGTCGGTGATTTTTAGTCACCCGACTTAATAAGTCACTTGACTTATGGAAACCAAACAGGGCCTAAATAGTAGCATTGTTCATAATCTCAATAGCTTTATGAGAGTTCATGCTTCTTTTAAATATAAATATATAAATATCAATGAGAAATATGTTTTTTTAAATATTAATGTTATATTTTAATTATATGTGTTTAATGTAGGCTTACGAATATTGATGCTCCAAACATCATGATGGCAATATCATTTCTAGGTAAATATGTTATCGTGGTACTATGTTTTCCCGTTGCAACGCACGGTATTTACCTAGTAGAGAAGATAAATATATGAATCATAAGTCTTGTAGAGAAGATACAAAAGACATACCATACTCAAGACATATCGAACAAGAGCATAGCTCCTCTCTCCTTTATTCTTGATTAGATCTAAGTTAGATCTAATCTAGTTCCAATTACATGTCTAATCTATCTCTAATTACATATCAAATCTACTTCTAATCTACCTCTAATTCACTAATCCCGAGAGAGGTTATCCTTACATTGGGACACCTCTACAACCGAGAGTTAATGAATAATGAGATAGAATGAATTAGGGTTTAACCCCGAGGGGGGGGGTCTTCTTATATAGGCCTTGGCGATGAACGTGAACCCTTGGATCAAACCGACCTTGGCAACGGTGTAGATACAACCTTAATGTCGGTGGTAAACCGACATACAAAAGATGAGCCCGATTGGTCGCAACAGCCGGGCGGCCGCCGGGTGGCATTGGCGGCCGCCCGGGTGGCGTGCCACCTCGGCTTCCGTTTCTTCGGACGGATCTATTAATGCCGTTTGTGGCTACCGACGTGGGCGGTGGCGTGGCTGCCGACGTGGCAAGTGGCGTGGCGGTGGCGTGGGCTGGCGACGTGGCGGTGATGTGGCACGTTTTGTTCCTCCACGTGGCGAGCTTTTATTGGATCCTATTTTCGTCACAGATTGCAATATATGACATTGCAGAAACCATTGTACTTTCGTCACGTCACAGGTGCACATGCTGATTGTATAATTTGCAAATAATATTGAAATTACCAAAAATGAGTATAAATTAATAGATCCAGTATTTCATTGACCATACAACTTAGACAACAATACATGACTCAATTCACATAATAACTCACTTGACATCACATTCCAACTAAGTTTCATCTAAGTTCACGGAACCATGACGACATAAAATAAAAGGTTGCCAACCACAAACAAACATGTTCTCCACCCAGATGATGTCTCTACCAACAACAGACGCAACGTCCAATCTGCCAATGCACAAGCCCTAGACCCAACCCTAGGTCAGCTAATTAGTGTTGCACACCTGAAAATCAAGCAAACACATAACTAGTGTGAGTCTGACATAGAATATACATTTAGAAAATAGACAGATAAAGTTTAGGCCCCAAATAAATTTCAAGCATAACATGGTTCGTACAAAATAGCTAGCTGTATCTCGCTTTCATTTGAAATGGTAACTAACGAGATTTCAAAAGAAATAAGGCAAATAAAAGCACATAATAATTCTAGTATTCTCATGTTCGAGACACATCAAAACAAGCGTTGCTTAATCAGTTTCAGCCAATTATATTTCAAATGAAACAATATTACAATAATAGTTCGGTCAGAGAATAATGCAAGTATATATTTGCCCAATTGCATCAGTCATTTACAGATAATGAAATAAATAAAAGATATTGGCTTAACTGCACATCAGAAATTACCTTTACATTTCTTTTTCTTTGTTCTTTTTTCTTTTGCTGGCTTCCTGCACGGCAGCCACGAGTGCACTGCAAAATTGCAACCCTTATCAGATAATCAGTTTCATCTCCTTCAACTGTTCTTTGGTTTGTGCAAACGATACCTATTAGTATAGTAACTAAATTGATTTGGCACATAGCACGGTAATTGTATGTTAGTCATGAATTATATGTTAGTCATGAATTAGATGAAACCAATATTTGCTAATCAATTTACCTTCATTGTTGCTACTTGGAGCGGATTCCACATGCTGCTTCTGCAACTGATGCTGCATGCATAATAGTTTTCAGTTATCCAAGCACGCAAAAGAAAAAAAAAATCAGAGTTACAGCCGAGCAGCAAGCCCTAGACCCAACCCTTGGTCAGCTAATTAGTGTTGCACACCTAAAAATTAAGCAAACACATAACTAGTGTGAGTCTGATATAGAATATACATTATAGAAAATAGACAGATAAAGTTTAGGCCCCAAATAAATTTCAAGCATAACATGGTTCGTACAAAATAGCTAGCTGTATCTCGCTTTCATTTGAAATGGTAACTAACGAGATTTAAAAAAGAAATAAGGCAAATAAAAGCACATAATAATTCTAGTATTCTCATGTTCGAGACACATCAAAACAAGCGTTGCTTAATAAGTTTCAGCCAATTATATTTCAAATGAAACAATATTACAATAATAGTTCGGTAAGAGAAAAATGCAAGTATATATTGCCCAATTGCATCAGTCATCGGATTCCACATGCTGCTTCTGCAACTGATGCTGAATGCATAATAGTTTTCAGTTATCCAAGCACGCAAAAGAAAAAAATCAGAGTTACAGCCGAGCAGCAATTCAACTAGCAAATAGTAGTCACTCTATAGTATGTTCCAGAAATTGATCGAAGAGACACTGCTCCAAAACCCGAGGCGGCAGTGGTGATCCTTGCCACAACTAGCAACCAGAGCAGCACACAAAACCATCAGCGAACACCTCCCTCCCATCTCTCTGGTGCCGCTGCTACTACTGCTACGAGTCACATCTACTAAAACACCAGCGATTCCTGCAGCGCCGTTGGCCAGGGCTACCTTGCCGTATAGCTGGATCTCTGCCTATGTTACCCCATGACCGAGACGCAAGCCAGATCTTTCTCAGCAGTAGGAAGAGAAGAGGAACGAGGATGGCGACCGATGCATACCTTGCGCAGATCGTGGATGGCGGCGTCGTGGCCCGGCACCCTCCCGCCTGGCAGCCGGCGTCAAGCACACCGCGGCGGCGACACTTTGCCCCAGCACCCCACCGATGGAAACTGGAGTACGAAGTTGGTGAAGGTCACCACGGCGGGCCAACGACAGATGATACCCTCGATCTGTACGAGGAAAAGGAGACCAGAGAGATTAACGCTCTTGCAGATTGATTCATTTAAATGAATTGTTAAACTAGATCGAGGCCTTCCCAGCTCCGGCAGCCTGCTCCTTCCAATCCTGGTGTGGCGGCGCTCATCTCCCTTCCCCGCCCCAGCGCCCAAGCGGTGGTGCCCCTGCTCCTTCCTGGCCCGGCGCGACGCCGCCCCTGCTCCTTCCTGGCTCGGTGAGCGAGAGGCGTCGTGGAGGACTGGCGAGCCCTCACCGTCGATGATGCAGAGGGAGGCGGGATACACCCTGAACACCCTCGTTGAGGGGAGAGGGAGGCAGGATCCGCCCACGATGCCATCGGTGAGGGAGAGGGGAGGCGAGGTCCGCCGTCGGGGATGGAGGAGTCGGGCCTGGGGAGGCACCGATGCGATGCGGTTGTGCGGGGCGATGGCGGCGTGTGGGAGACGAACCGAGCAATAGTGGAGCTAGGTTAAATGCAGGGCGGAGATAGTGGGCCGGCTCTCATGGGCCTTTTTTTTTTTTGCTTTTTGCCTTATGTTTTTCTATTTCTCTTTTCCTGTTTTTTTTTTTTTTTAATATATGACTAGGTGAGCGAGCGATGATTCTCTGGTTGTAAAGAATACATAGTACCATTTTATTGAAATCATTTGAAACTTTTATGGAATGGTTTTGGAGCAAAAATATGCTATTGTCCTTGTAAATTTTAGATTTTTTTTAGCTACATTAGGGTATTTTTTTAATATTTTTGTTGAGTAAATCAACAAATAATTGCGATAATAGGTAAACTTGGTCTAAAAATTGCACAAATGCATTCAACACTATAGTTTGACTCCATAAACACCCTAAAAAGTTTGAGATGATTTTGAGAAAGTGGTATTATACATCTCACACTAGCATGAGCATATTTCACCTAGTGAATAGGACATGTGTGAGAGATGTGGGCCATTATGGGGATGTGCATCAACACTTTCTCTGAATCGACTCAAATTTTTTTATCAAAATTCTACGCTAAAAAGGAGGTGTCCTTGTAAATTTTTAACGAACTTCATGAGTGGATGGTGGAGAATGATTTTAAAATCATTTAGAAAAAAAGAATCAACACATTTCGAATTAGTATGAGGGAGAAAGACTGGTTAGAAGTTTTAGTTTAAGATTAAAAAGAGAAACTATAGTTGTCCAACAATTCTTAACGAACTTCATAAGTGGATGGTGGAGGTGCATTACTTGCTAGCGTAGATGGTTCATATATATATACGCTAAAGTTCATCCTTCGACACAAGAGTTGTTGTAGCTCAATGGAAAGATAAGTGGTTATAATGCTCTTGCATCATGGTTCGAACCCATTATGAAGCATATTTTTTACATTTTTGCAAGATAATTGATAACTCACTAATACTATATCCAATAAATATGAAATTTTTATCACAAATCATACACGTGAAAAGTAAGCTAACATAAAAATTTCTTAATTTTTAGAACTAATATAATAAATTATAATAAGGGGGTTACTATATTTCAGGCCTAAAAAAAGGTGAGTTTTCAGGTGACGCTACAGGCCCTTGGATGTGCATCCAAGGGTTAGATCTGTGATCTGTTGATCTGTGACCCAGGCAACTATAACGGGTCCACGAATTGAACCCACCAAGCCTTACCGGGCCTGCCAAAGGTTAACGGGCGCAAGGATCCAAAACCCGGTAAATGAAGTTTGTGCTCATTTGAACCAGATTTTAACTATTGGCCCAATAAATATACTTATAAGCATACTAGAAAATTACAACTCTACCACTGCAGCCAACTAGCACACGCACACGAATCCATGTTCCAAGAAATTTGTGTTTCTTTGTAAACTAGCACATGAATTTTGGCTCTCCTTGTCCTGGAACAACTTGGAAGATACGTGTCAGTTGAGGAATTGCACTCCATTTCCAATGGACTTTGACATGGAAGGACGAGACACGGAAAGGCTCAAAATTAAGCTCAAGCACAAAGTTGCTGTTGGAACTGTACAAGAAAAAGGAGGTATGGAATTAGTACATATACAATTTCTATAACTAGAATCTAGATATTAGCCTATAAAACTACAAATAATGCATCCAACAACTTACTTTTCATCGACCGACTGTTCCTTGAATGCCAAGTACTTAGAAACACTCAGCTCCTCCCCAACCAACTTGCTTACATTCACTGGAATGTAATCACAGACACTAGGCCTTGCCTGATAGCAAGTGCTACCTAGGGCCGGAGCAAAATTGCTTCCTATATGCAGAAACAACAAATTAGAATGAGTACCTGATTTTCAACCGGCAAATACAGAAACACTCAAGCAGGCATCTTAGCAGCGTTACCTGAGCAGCACAAAAGAATGTCTTCGAAGGGCCCATACTTCTCCTTGTCACTATCAAACAGGACATCAAACTCAGCAAGCAGTTGATGACGCCGAAGCATTCCCTTGCCCTGGCTAACATACCTGTAAAAGTGACATTTCACAAATAAACTGGATGTTACATCTCATATCATGCATCTTTTTTCCTGTTGTGATGGACATCTGATATCCTATTTAGATTTGGGGGTGTAAATATTAAATGGCATAATAGCTAACGACAAACAATGTGCCAAATGATGTACCACAAACTAGTCTTATCAACTAAATTGTACTTAAAGGCTACAACAAAAACTGAAGAACAACAACACTATGTTCCACAATCAATAATCTCCTGATCATAAAAATAAACTATTGAATTTAGCTAAGACAATGCGTCCCTACACATACCAAACCAATAGCCTTCTCGAAACACCCCAGATGCTTTAATAGGAACCATGTCAAGGCTGCACATCTAGCACCAGTGGAACACAATTCTTCGAGTAAGAGAGCCTATGCTGGAAAGGAGCACAACAGTGAAACCACTATTTAGAACAATACTCTAGAACCAATATGTTGAATTAGGACAATGACGAAAAAGTATTTAGAACAATACTCTAGAACCAATATGTTGAATTAGGACAATGATGAAAAAGTATTAGTTTGACAAAGATGCTACTTGGCTTGCTCTTTACCTTCTTTACACTTGGCATGCTAGAAATGGCAGCTTCCTTTTCTAGAAAAACACTCAAGTGTTTCAGAAAAAAGGAGCTTCTCTTGTTCAATAACTGCTTCTCTAGCACTCCATGCTGACCAGTAGGAAGCACCAAGCACTGTGCCAACAGACATAAGCCTCTGCAGTGTCGACTACAGGACAATCTGGAGAGTACAGCTGCACAGAAACTAAGAGACAAGGATAAATCAATACGTGACAAGCTATTTCAGATAGCACAAACAATCAAAATACGATGAGTCCACATAAATGTGAAGGGGCTGTTAGCACCCTTATGTTCCACGTGGAAATTAAAATTATGGTGACAATAGTGAGTTAACAAATAAAAAAAATGGGCGAATAGATTTGATTGATTCTTACTAGACAGACAAAAGCTGATGCACTCACAAAAAGGAAATAATAGCTCAGATGTACCCTAATACATTCAATGTATATGGTATGCATTAAAACTCTCATGAGTGGCTCATTGTCCTGACAGGTTCAGTTAGACAGAGACTTTATGTAAACTTCAAAGTAAAGAATATATCCTGTAGTGAACCCCCTAGGATGGTTCACAACAATATGCAACCAAATTGCATATACTCATAACTACAATTGCAGTTCTCTATACTTGCAATTCCCATTATTCCGGTTTGCAATTCTTTAGATGACCTATATACATAGTTCACATGCGAATAATATACGATAACATAGAGGCGCCATGGTGACTTCGAATCTCCTGACCTGCGGGTGCTCGGTCCTTCGGAGGTGCTCATAGGGGTAGGGTTTAGCGTGCGTGTGTTCTTAGGGGAGAGTGTGCGTGCGTGTTGTGAGCGTCTGCGTTATGCTTGTGTAATTCTCAAAAAAAAAAAAAAAAAAGAAAGCTGTTTTCAGTAGGAGTTAAAAACTGTTTTACCACCCTCCTCCCATCGTTTAGCCACTCACTCCCCGCCCGGCACCCACCACCCCCCCCAAGCGCCTAGGGTTCGCCGGAGCTCCGGCGAGTTAGGGGTCGGCAAGCTAGGGCCCCGGCCCTAACTCGGAGCTCCGGCGAATCCTAGCTTCGGCGCCCCCAGGTAGACAGAGCTTTCTATAGGAAGGACAAATAACAGAGATATTGGCCTACTGGCCGCACAATTAACAAAGGACAGAGCTTTCTATAGGAAGGACAAATAACATAGATATTGGGAGGACAATATCTCTAAGTATATAGAGAGCTCTATGATATTGGGAGGACAAATAACAGAGCTCTATGTTATCACTATATAGTATCTCTAAGTATATACGCACAATCACAGAGGACAAGTGACAAATTTTTACTATGGAAGGACAATAGACAGATTTCTAGCTATATATGCACAATCACAGAGGACAAGTGACAAATTTTTACTATGGAAGCACAATCATAGAGCGATGAGCTTTCTATAGGAAGGACAAAGAACAGAGCAGTACTATAGGAATACTGTAATAATATATAAAGGCACAAGGACAATTGACACATCAGTATAAATTATTTGGACAATTACAGATTACAAAGCCACAAATTTATTCTATGAAAGCACAACTGACAGATTAGTAGAAATTGTTTGGACAATAACATATTACAGAGCAACAAAGTTATTCTATGGAAGAACAACTGACAGATTAGTATAAATTGATTGCCATGAACACCATCCTCCCATCGTTTCACCACTGACTCCCCCCACCACCCACCACCCCCCCGCCAAGGGCGCTAGGGTTTGCCGGAGCTCCAAATGAGCTAGGGCCCCGAGCTCCCAAGCAAACCCTAGCGCCCTTGGCGACCACCCTCTTCACCACAAAGCAGACAAAGCTTTCTAGAGGAAGGACAACTTACGAGGGGAAGGACAACTTTCTATAGGAAGGACAACTTTTACAAAGATAAATCATGATTGCACCTAAAAGGCCAGTTAGGCAGTCACAAGTGCGAGGCTAGGGACGGACCATCCTGCACCCAAGTGGGGTGCTCTTTCTTTCTTATTTATCTTCTTTCTTTCTTGTTTATTCTTGGAATGCAACTACATCTACAAATATGGCATTTAATCTATATTTAGCTCTAGGCAATAGGAGGTAACTTAGCCGGCCAAGCTCCCTTTTAAAACCTTGAAAACACTAATAATCAATGGTAACACACCAAAATATAAGATACTTAGACTAGTTCTTGAGAATCTATAGCCAATCCAAGCTGTCAGATCCAACTATCAGTCATATATTTGACACATAAACAACCAATTCAACCAGCTATATCTAAATGCCTAAAATAGCCTTTTCAAACCTAGTTATTGATAACTCAAGATAACTCAGAATATATATACATAAACACCAGATATTATTACCTTCTCTATAGAAGCACCTTCAGAAGCTGCCTCACAACTAACTTTATACTTCCTTCATGTTTCTTCCCCTTTTGCAATTACAGAGAACAGGACAGACATAGTTCATGGCACCTTTCTGGAAACAATCTAGAAGGGCCTGTTCCAACTAGATGCCAGTTTAGCACATTTCTGGATTCTAATTTTTTTGGAAACCCAAAGTTGTCGAGCGCTACACTGATACGAGATGTGCATAGCAGATGGGAACAACTACAAACAAGCAAACAAGGGGATATCAGTTCAGGCAGATTGGATACACAAAGGCCATACAACAAACAAAATAGTAGGAAAGTTATAGTTAAAAGTCAGATATTGCACATGAAATATACAATAATTTCAATAAATTAAGTGTGCAATTTACTACTAATAAATGTGCAATCAATAAATGTATATAGTTTCTTCAATAACAAACAGAAGCTATCAATGTACTAAAAAAGAAGTACATTGAGTCTACCTAGCACAGACCTCATAATAGAGTTCACAATAAACACAATCACATATGACAGAAATGATTTTGTTACTATGGAATGACAAAGATGTATATGTCTCAGTCTGACTCAAAAAGCTTACACAAGGCTATACACAGCTTGGTGGAGCATGCCAATCTTGGTCAGCCGGTCCTTCACCAGGTCGAATGAAGCAGTCATTGAGCATGTCGAGTGTCAATGCAAGCTTCAAGTTGCATTCCCTGAGAGCTGGCTGGTTCCTCTTTCTGAATCGTCAAGAGTGCCCACAAGAAACCATCCTCCGTAGGGTTCATTACGTCTGCAGATAGCTGAAACATGCATCCAAACAAAAAAAAGCACTGCATTCAGTTTATGTATGACACAAGAGTAAAAACTAAAATGCAATGGTGAAAATATGAAATAGTTGTGTATCAACACCAGCATATTGCATATGCTCAGAACTATAATTGCAATGCACAATAGTTGCAATTTACATTATAGGTGATTGTAATTATGTAAATGAGAGAAAGAAAGTGATAGAGAACTAGACAGAGATAGAGAATCTATATTGTCGGAAAGATTTCACATATCATGGTTGCCAAGCAAACAAGGCAGTGTAGTCGACTCACTATAGACAGGAAAATTTGAAAGAAATATTATCAAGCATCACAATAGAGTAGCACAATTTCAAGAAAATGAAATATAAGAACAACACCAAATCTTGTAAGCTTATTTGTAAAATCAAATCCTTCACAAGTAAATACGGTGGCATTTCTCCATCTAATAAAAACTAGATAGTAGCTGGCACCTAAAAAGTCTCAAACAACAGAATTATAGATCTCAAACAAGTACAGAACATAAGTACCTCCAAAGCTGTAGCAAATGGCAAACATCTGATGTTGCTGACATGCTAGGCAGTAGGCACTGTAACTGCAAGTATACTATAAACCTGACTTTATTTTCATTCAACCGATTCTTCTTCAACAACATTTTCAGATTAATGCAAACCAAACCAATCGTAACATTTCAGCAAATAAGCGTCATAGTTCGAGTGGCACTATAGCGCTCTAGAGCCAAAACCAACAACATATACTAGGAGATTATTATAAAGAGTTAATCCAGACTTCAGACAACCCATCGTCAAAAGTTTCTTTGCAATTAACTCACATAGTTGTATTGTAATTAACAATAAATGGGCTGAACTGTGGTGCTTCCTAGCAGCAAGCTGTGGTTGGCAGGGGTGCATAGCATGCCTGGGCAGGGCAGTGGTCGGGCGACGTGGTAGGATCCGCGCAGCGCGTCTGCTGCGTATAGCGTCTAGCAGGGGCAGTCAAAAGCCCAAGGAGGCGACAATACATCGATAAGACTCCTGAAGTGGGGAGGTCGGAAGGCACCAGCGCATCTACGAAGCACATCGCCACAAAGGAGGATAACTGTGGCAAAAGAGGGACGCGATCGACTGTTCAGGGCTGGAGCTTGGGTGCTCTTTTTTTATACTAGAGTGAGAAAAACTAAGGTCATCTTTTTTTATACTATAGTGAGTAATATTTAGTATGGATAACAAAAAATTTTAATCAACTCATAGAGGCTTTAAGAACAACACATAACTGAAATATTGAATCCTGTAATAGTATCTTCTTTATCTTGCAAGACGTAAAAGCACAATTGGTACTACATTATCCATACCCAAATGGTCTAAACGAATCAAACACAACCGTGCAATACAAACAAGAAGCCCTCCTCGAGTATAGAAATGCATGGATTGACAGAAACAGACTTGAACCATATTTCAAACTACCCAACTCATACATCATACATGCGTCTGGCAAACTGTGCATGTACAAGAAACACGATATGACAGAACACACAACGATGCCAATTTATTATCAATAAAATAGAGAAAATTAGAATGGTACAATTTATTCCATTTATGGCATCCGTTTCTAGAATATAGAAAATGACTACTAGATAATCTAGTTATGATAAGAGTGCGGTGATCAAAAACAGCTTTGACTATCTTGAAGAGCAAATCTAGAATGGGACAGAAAACAAAAACCTGACACAATGGGCACAACAAGGAATTTGTAGACATTAGACTGTTGTGTGTCTTCATAGAACACCTTGTCAGAACTGAATATGACAAGAGTACGTTTGCCAACACATTAGAAGAAACATTGAAATGTCACACAACACAAACAAGATCACAGGGAAAATGATGATGAACGGCTTACAAATATTTTTTAATCTCAGTCTCCTAGTAGGAAATAAGTTTATTGGCCTACTGTTAGTTTCTTGCACATATTTTTTTTACTCTGTACTGATGGCTTCAACTTATTATTTCTACATGGCTATCTATTAGGTGGCTGCAACGTTAAGGCAGAGTGCAACAGATATTAGGAAATGTAGCAGTAGCATCCAAAATCAAATTGGATAGCATCCCTAGAATGCCAACAGAGAAAGCAGAGTGAGAGGCAAACAATGACTGGTGTTGGAGAAAAGACACGCCATGACAGAATGAGGTGAGTGACAAGTAACGGGTGAATGAAGCATTGAAGCATGATTGAGTAACTGAATGAAGTGAAGCTCCAACAAATCCATGCAACTTCGTATACCCTACCAGTAACGGCAGGCAATTTACTTACTAAAAATGCAAGCTCGTGCTCAATGAAAATTAGAGCAAAGCACAAGGTTTGATAAAAACTAGGAATGGAGATATTTATTTGATTGCATAACAACTCCTATCTGCTGCTACGGCTAGTAACTGAAGGCAATTTTATTTCCCCAAAAACATAACAAACAATTTCCTTTTTGAGTTGAAATTTATCACTGAAACAGGCGATCTGCATTCAGTGCGCTACACCATATATCACTGAAATGTTGACATGTCCTGAAAAATCTTACAAAGTAACCTATATATCCATGCTAGCATGTTATCCCAGCAAGTGCACCTAGCTCTTGCTCTACCAAATACAACCAACAAACTGATATGCTATGGAAACAGATGCAGGACAGACTGAATCGTAGAGCAAGTACGTCATCAAGCTATACCCCCAGATGACGAGCAGCTTCCAGAGCAACTCACGGGACTCCAACTCCTCTACCCGAGCACCATCCATCCAAGCATTTCAACTTATGCCTGACAATTTTCAATACCCGAGCACCGCTGTGGCCTGGGATGCAGCAACGTCACCGAGGAGGGGCGTCCGCGCTAGCACCAGATGACGGCCGCCGCTAGAGCCCGGTAGCGGATAGAGCAACCACGGGGCTAAGCCTTACCGCCGAGCTAGGGTTAGGGCGACGGTCGCCGCCGGCGTGTTGGAACGCAGTATCGAGACGGAGGGTGACGAACTAGCAATCCCCGCGGCAACGACAACCACAGACAACCTCCAACGAACCAAACTATCGCAGCATTAAAAATCCCACGAACCCAACAACCCAAATCAATCGAAATCTCCATCCCTCTACCCTGAATCCCACGAATCGAACCCAAATCAATCCAAACCTACACCAACATAGCGACGGGATACACTACAAACCTCAACAGGAGACCGAGACGGAGAAGGAGTTTCCCCGGAGGAACTGCCGCTGCAGCCGACGAATCGCCTCGAGCCCGCGCAGAGAGGAAGAGCGTCGCCGATGACGGGGAGCGGCAGCACTCCGAGACGAAGAGGATGCAGATCCACCGTAGGAGGCGCCGCTGCCGCCGATAAATGGCCTCGAGCGCCGCCGGCGAGGAGAGGTCGCCGACGAGGAGGAGAAACGAGGAGAACTGGAGCGAGGCAAAATGGTGAAATGGGCGAGCGAGTGCTCACTTCACAAGTTAGCGGGTCGGATATCCAGTCCGGGACCTGATAACCCAACAACTCCAGCACTCCCGCTCGGGGCGCCTCATGCGCGACGCGTGTCGCCTGAGAGCAAGCACAAAGTTCAGGCGACAGGAGCATAGGAAAAGTGTTATAATAAACTCTCTAATTTAACAATTGGAGCAAATATTTTAGACTCCAAGATGTGGTGAAACGTTACAAGTACAAAAACTTACCTGCTTTACACAACAAAGGTTGAGTGCTCTAGTGGTAAGACTCCTAACTATCTAGCAACTAGTCATGGGTTCAAATCTCCATGGCTTCTATTTTTTTGCAAAAAAAAGAAGATTATTTCTTGGTTTGGAATGGGTGTGTGACATCCACACACGTGAGTGGGCTAGGGGCGCGCAGCCACGTTAGAGGCTGGGGACTTTGTGACGTATAAACTCTAGGCTGCTTGGTCTTGGAACGTGTACGTGTATATATATTATAAAAAAAGAAAGAAGCAATTCAAAAACATAGAGTTGAATAGCCTAGCGGTAACACGCTTACACACCTTAGAGCGCCCTCGGTTTTGAGTTCAAACCCACCTTGGCGCATCATTTTTGCAAATATTTAAGGGGCGAGGTGGAACGCGGCTGGGCCAAGGCTTCGCGTGTCGGTTGGTGAGCCGGAGCCGCAAAAAATTGTTATGGGCCAAGGCGAGGTGGAACGTGGCGGTGGGCCCGGTTGAGTTTGTGGGCTGTTTTCCAAAAAAATAGGAGGCCAAGTGGAGCGTGACACAGTGGGCCATTCGGTTAAAAACATCGGTTGTGGGCCACTTTCAGTTGGTGGGCCGCAGCGTCACGTCCTTGGGTAGGACCTTGTCGTCAGCTTGGAGCCACAGCAGTAGGACCTCGTCGTCAGGTGGGACCCCTTGGTGGGGCAAACGATGGAAAACGCCGTCCGGTCGGGAGAGTCCGCTCAAAGGACGAGTGAGAAAACTAATCTGTGGACGAATTGAATTCATCACTCAAGCGAGGCAAACGACTTCGGGTGGGACCGCTTGGCGGGGCAAGCGGGGAGACTGCTCAGTGACGAGTGAGAAAACTAATGCGTGACAAATTGAATTCATCACTCCCGCGAGGCAAACGGCTCGGGTGGGACCGCTTGGTGGGGCCAAGGGGGAGTCCGCTCGATGGCGAGTGCCAAAGAAACTAATGACAACGTCCTCTCGTCATTAGAATGCAAACGTTATCTATGACGATTGATCTTTGTGGATGAATGACGATATATAAATTTTCATCATTATTTTGTGTGTGCGGGCTCCGTCACGAGACATGTGACGATCGTGATAATTTTCGTCATAGAAAGAGCTTGATCTATGACGACATTTGCAAGCGTCCACGAGGTTTTCGCCATGGATGAGCAGATTTCTACTA